>JANUWF010003364.1:600000-928511 GCA_026120185.1 Voacanga thouarsii | reverse complement strand
GCAATGCTGCGATAGCAAAGTCTCCGACCTACGGATGAAATGACTAAAATACCCCTCTACACATCGTCGTACATTTAGAGAGGAAGAAGTGTACTAATACCCCTCTAAATGACATCTATTATCCTTAGGCTTCTAGTCCAATGTTCCACGACTTCCGGAGTGTTTCCGCTTTCAAGGGAGCTACCCTAAAGCAAACATCCAAGTCATATTTCCCGGGGCCCTGGACATTTTAGACTATTCAGACAACCACAAGGGGCGATATAGTGCAGAAACTATTTTGTATAAGTTTGTCTTAACTAACTAGTCACGCATACCCAACATGCAAGTATATTAGCCCTACGATAGAACCTCAACTATAGCAAATCAAAGTATATGCTTCCAATTTCGCCAAACCACCAACTCATACTCAAGTCGTAGAGTACTAGTCCACGCTGTAACGGTAGTAGTCTAGGTTTCTATCATATAGTACTTTTAGAAACCACTACTACAGGTCATGTCCTACGTATTCGAAATACGCTTATGTCATGAAGTGAGTAGACTACTCACGGCTAAAGGTAAGCCATTCCCCATTTGGAATTCATAACATAACAACCTAAACATGATGAGGTTCCTAGTCTCATCAATAGGTTAAGAACAAATTTTTATGTGTTAAATAACCCGTGATCCATACCTTACTGTGAAAGACCACCATTCACATAGATCACTTATTTAAACACAATGGGTCTGTTCCAAAAGAAAATCGTGCACAAACAAAAAGTAAATTTACAAACAATTTCTGAAAATAAATTCTTTTATTAAAATATTCGATTTTACATCAGAAATCTAGTTTAAGAGGGCATACAATCCAACAATCACCTCATAAGGGGAAAAAGAAAGAAGAGTAAATTTCTTTCCCTCTTTGCATAAGGTTTAGGTGTTTCTCCTTCTATTGTGAACAATCTCTTTATCACATTACCAAGATCTCCCTAACAATAATTGCCCAATATTTATTGGAAATACATCACAAGTCACTTCATTTTTTGTGTTCCCCATATCAAAGGCAATCTTGACTTTTTTATTTACCTTCATCTTACCACATTTGTTCAACTATTAGAATTTATAAGGCTTTGGATGCTTCACAGTCTCCATACTCAATTCTTCCACTAATATAGGACTGATGACATTAGTATAGCTTCCCTCATCTATCATCATACTACATAGCTTTTTGTTGATAAGATATATTGAGTAGAAGATACTATCCCTTTGTAAACTATGTTTATTTTCAACAACACAATAACAAAGGCTCTTCTAGTAACTCCAATTAGTGAACTCATTGTTCCAACAATAATCCATTATTCACTATTCATTTTTTCTCTAAACTTTTTGATCTCCTTAGATAATAGTCTTGAAGGCTCATTTTCCATAACTTCATCCTTTTCCTCTTTCTTGTGAGCTTCTTCTTGCCAACTCTTCTTTTTCTCATTTTATTGATGTAAGCTTTTCTCCCAAGTCATGAGTGTTCAAGTCATTCTTGGAACATTTATTCATTGTACACAATTGCTTCTCATCAAACTCATCAACATTATAATCAACTTCTTCTTTATTATCTCTATGTTGGCTTTCAGTTGCTTGCATCAATGGACTTATCTCAACTTCTTCATGTTCTTCTTCTAACTTCTCTTCTCTTCTCTTCTTCTCGCAAATTCTTGCGACTCATTTTTCTTATTCTTTCCATCTTTTTGCTTTTGAATATCTTCTTGCAAACCATCCTTCTCTAGTTTTTGAGTTTTCTCATGTTGTTCTTTTCATTTTTCCTCTTCTTGTTACAAGTTATCTACCAAAACTTGAGTGATCAAAAGCCCCTTGGACTCTTCACTCAAAATAATCGTTAATTCCTTCTTGTTCCCAAAATCCTATACATTTTCTTTAGCTTTACTTGTTTCAAGTGCAACTTTTTGTTTTTCAATAATTTCCAAACAATTTAGGACAATAAGAAAAATAACATATTCATAATATTCATAACAATGAGAGCAATCATGATTTTATCTTCTTTGCAACCATTTTCCAAAAAATTTTGTATTTCATTCATTGTTGCCTAAATCTTCTTGAACAATCATAAGAAGGTTGTTCATAACACACACAAGAATTGCATTCATACCATTTTTTCTTTTGCATACCTCTTCTTGACATTTGTAACCCACTCTTTGAATATTTTTGTAGTTCTCCCTCACAAACTATAATATTCCAATAATTTATACTACTAAAATTATCCTTTTCATATTCCTAATCATTTCTATCATATCTACAATAATAACTTCTACTTGTACTATGTTTTTCATAATAGTCATATCATCCACTTTGAACCTCCTTAGGAGAGTAAGTCCAATTGGTCAAGATGTATCCTTCAAAAGATTTTAATCTGCAAATTTTGATTAGAAGCAAAAGAAATATTCCTTACTTAACTGCCTTATGTGTGTAACACTCTTTTGAATAACACTCTTCTCTTGTGTATACTTTCTTCTTAACTTTTGTTAAAATGAACTTACCCTTTTGCCTTTTTTACACTCTTAATTCTCAATCAAGTTCTTTTCAAATTCTCCCCAAATCAAAGAATTTAGTTCTACTAGTTAAAGTCAACTAAATTTCAAAAGATCAACAAGATAAAAATTCCTAAGAAGAAATTATTAGATACTTGATGAATGACAATGATGTGATACAATTAAACAAGAATTTCAAGTAAAGAATCGCCCTATAAATTCAAAGATTTCAAGAAAGATGGATAATGATATCCATTAGACAAGCAACATAAGAAATCAAGTAAATAAGGATAATAGGAAGTAAGACTCCAAGATGTACAATGTTCAAACTAATCCCAAATATCTCAATGAGATTATAATATTGGTATTCAATTCACCAAGGACAAAAAATATAGCAAGGAAGTCTAAAAGAAGTAATAGATGGAAGTTAAGAACTCATATATGGTATTATAGAGGCATTTAAGTATTTCATCAAATACTTAGTAGGCAACTAATTCAAATGAGGGAATTTCAAATATTGAAAGACTATCATCATAACCCCAGGGATACAATCTAATGATCAAAACTTCACTCAAAGCAATAATAACTCAAGGATTTTAAATATTCAAGAGACAAATTGGTGTAAAGCAAAAATGCAGCTATTGTTTTCCAAGCCATAGCACAGAGCACAAATAAAATAAAATAAAAGTTTTGGTAACAAATGGAAAGATATATTCTACTAAGAATAAGTTAATACGTAATGAAACAATAGGAATTCAATAAAGAGAGCATTGGTAGTCATATAAGAATATTTCCAAGTCATAAGGCAACATATCAAACATTTGGTGTACAATTTTTGTGCATAGAAATTTTGCAGCAATTAGAACCAATAAATTTCACAATTTCTGCAATTTTAAGTCTCAAATGACTATCCAAACATTAACCCAACATGTAAGCTTAATTCCACAACAAGTTCATGACTGAAATTTAAATTTTATAGAAATAAAATAGAAAGAAAAATAGTTTCAAATTTTAGAATTTTGCTAACAATGTTATTGAATAAATTTGTATCTTTTATTTAAGGAAGAAACTTGAATGGAATCAATACTTTGTAATTCTGATACCATTTGATATTGTTCACAGGAAGGTCCTTCTAATTGATGCTCAAACACAAGAAAATAAGGCTGAATTCAGATGCAAATACAAGCTCGAAATAGAGAATTTTATGGCACTTGAATGTTCAACACATAGATGCAAAAATCAGCCCCACAATATCCACGAATGTTATACACTCAAGGATGACATTTCAAGGCTCAAACAACTCAAATAATGGCTTATATTCGTGGCTAAAAATCTAAAAATAAGAACACAAGACTTGGTCACCCAATTCTCTACTAAATTCACACCCAAGAACCTCAGGAGTACAAAATAACTAAGACCCAAGAATTTAGTGAATTTAACCTCCTTAAAAGAACCTTAACACTCCAATCCCAATGATGAGATTAAAACCCTAAAGATATGAGTTTTAAGATACCCAAACTTAATCCTAACAAGAACCCTATAATTGCTTTGAAACTATGATTCAAATTAAAAAAGAAGAAATGGATTATTCCTTGTGGCTTAGAGACTAAATCAAAGATGGGACTAAACTCTTTAATTGGTTTTCATTTTCTTAGGAAAAAAAAAAACCTAAGGGGATTATCCTCCAGTTTGATCTCAAAAGATCTCTCAATTTATCAAATGTCAAAGTCGTCTTTTTTTTTTTTTTTACAAAGAGGGTTACAAGGGCAAATATATAGATATAACTTGCCCCAGCTAATCAACAAACAAACTCTAGCTATTAAGTGGCCTTAATTCAAGTTTTGAGACTTTAATACAAAATTTGAAAAATGAAATACATCAAAACAATATCAAAACTAAGCAAATAAATCAACTCCATTTGGCCTGCAATGTGCACAACCGTCCATACAAGGTGCACAGTCATGTCAAGCATAAACTTGGCTAGCCTGGACTCTAGCAAGGTTTGATGCATGGTAGTGCATTAAGTCATACACAACTTCTAAGAATATGTTTTTTGGCTTCTATTAGGACAGTTTGGTGCATGCTATGCATCAAACTATGCATACTTTGCACCTTTACTCCCAAACTTATTTTCTAAGCTCTTCAAGGCCTTCCCTTGTGTTTCCTTGATCTTTCACATGAATTGTTGTGTGCATTTAGCTTCTTTTGGACCTCCTTTGATCACCCATTCCTTGACAACGTTCTTGGTGCTTGGTTTGTTAGTTTGAAAATCACCTTGATGTCTTTTGAAGCTTAATATTTCCTAAGGGACCTTGAATGATGTCTTGGCTCTCCTTCCCTCTTCTTTGGATGGTTCTCCATATATAGGCCAATTCCTATCACTCTTCGTCTTCAAAGGAGGATAAGTTTTGGTACTTTCTCTGGCATGTGCCAATACAATCCAAAATTAAGAATTTTCTATGAAGAACATGCTAGGATTTTCTACCTTGTTCTGCAAACCTTCACTCATGAATTCCAACTATGATAACACTCTGTGATGCATGTGATGCAGCATCTGAATCCATGTTGCATTACCTTTTCAAATGTTGACTTGCAGCACATGTCTAGGAAAGGATAGAGGCTTTCAGGATATCTACAGCCTTATTTTTTAGAACTGTTCCTTTAAAGAGCGTCTACCAATAATCTTGTAGAATGCTTCAGTGACATAGAATGCTATCTTTGTAACGACTTGTTAGGATATTTGGTTTGTTAGGAATTCAATACTCTTTCAAGGGAGAATATTTGGACCAAACATGATAGTTAATTAGGTTTTCAATTTAGTTGAGGAATATATAGAGGTACATTAGGAAGCTACCAAAGAGGGGTGGAGTGGGCACACATCAACACTAGTATTGCAAATACTAATGAGGCAAAGTGTTGGATTCCATCTTTGCATGGGAGACGTAAGTGCTATGTGAATATGGCTTGGATCAAAAAAGCAGCTTTTGTGGGAGTTATTGTTAGGGATGACAAATGGATGGCCCATGCAACCATGGCAAAAGCCTTTCCAAATGTAACGTCCCCCTACATGCTAAGCTACCCACTTTCTTCAAGAGAGCTGGACTTGACGAAAATGGATTCATCTTTGGCTTGACTCCAGTATAAACTTAATATATAGTTTCATATTTATATATCTTTTATGCACTGCATAGGAAACTCTCGTGACACATGTATTAACATCTTCAAATTTACATTATTCTAATATAATTATTTAAAAATATTTTATTTTAGATTGTGTACTATTTATTAATAATATTACTATCTATTAATTACATATTTTATTTTAAATTGCGTAATTACGCAAAAATATAATCTTCAATTTCTATAAACTCTATATAAACCAAACTTAAATTTTACTAAAATTTCATTATAACTTTGATTCAAATTTCCTCTTCTTTTTTTTTTTTTTTTGTCAATATATAAGTTGCACTTCTCTAAAACATTTCATCAATTTAAGTTTGACACTCAATTTTTGAAATTATTCATAGATACAACAATATTTCTTAAGTGAAAATTTACCCCTTTATGAAGAAAAGCAGTTAAATATAAAACTGATCTAGCCCAATGTCTAGATCAATCAAACTGGTGATGGAATAAAACAGATTTCCATTGCAATTGCATATGAATATACAATTAAACCCCTACAAAAGAGTTGCTTCCCCCAGTTCGTCAAAAATCCCATGGTCATTTATACAGAACACAGCTTGCAAAACCAACAATAAAAGAGAGAATTTGGAGAAGGAATTGTAGGCACTGCACCCAGAGCTCCCCACAAAATGCCAAAAACACAGCTTTTTAGTCTCTTCAAGTCCTTCATAACACTCACTAGAAGCTGCTTCCATTTGTGTCCTTTGCTTTAGCAGCCTTAGCTACATAGATGGCTCTAACACAATACTGTTGTTGTACAGGCGAAGGTGAAAACGACTCACTTCCTGTCCAAGAATGATGATTAGTGTTCCCATCTTTCCATCTACCATAAGACTGTTGCTGGGCAGACGAAGGCGAAGGTGAAAACGACTGACTACTTGTCCCAGAATGATGATTAGTGTTCCCGTTTTTCCATCCTCTGAAGTGCTGTTCGGCTCTACCATACGACTGTTGCTGTGCAGACGAAGGCGAAAACGACTGACTACTTGTCCCAGAATGATGATTAGTACTTGTCCCAGAATGATGATTAGTGTTCCCGTTTTTCCATCCTCTGAAGTGCTGTTCGGCTCTACCATACGACTGTTGCTGTGCAGACGAAGGCGAAAACGACTGACTACTTGTCCCAGAATGATGATTAGTGTTCCCGTTTTTCCGTCCTCTGAAGTGCTGTTCGGCTCTACCATACGACTGTTGCTGTGCAGACGAAGGCGAAAACGACTGACTACTTGTCCCAGAATGATGATTAGTGTTCCCGTTTTTCCGTCCTCTGAAGTGCTGTTCTGATGGGGAAGGGTGAGATTGTTTATCCAGCCTCCGGTCGAGATGACTCCTATTGGACGTTGAGATAGAGCTTGATTGCCTGAAATTTTGATTTGCTGCAAAGGAAATGGATTTGAAACCTCGACTTAGGTCTGATACTTGCCGATGGCCAATGGATATCGGTCCAGCTGAAGAGCTGCAAACATTACCCCTTCCTCCACCGCAACTAATTCCAGCATCTTTATGTACAACACCATGTACTTCATTCTTTGAACTGATTTTCACTTTCTGAATTTGATTTAGAGGTCTTCTGTTGAAAGTGTTGCCACTGCTGTCATGCCACAGCACCGATTCAACTATGTCTTCCACACTTATTGTCTGCAAATCACATGTTTTGATGTTGCATCGTAAATATGTATAGTTTTTGACACCACCAAACTAAAGCTCGTTTACCTTTTCTGGAACACTGACACCACCAAGGAGATGAGGCTGATGAAGACAGTCATTCGGCAACTCATAGAAAACACATCTGTAAGACAATAGAAATAGGATGACAGGCAACATCTAATATGAATTAAAAAAAAAATTTGCTTCTTCCTTTGGAGATTTTTCTACTTACAGTACATCTGGATCTTCTGATTTGTCATTGAAATCAGTTGCAGTCAGCCCATTGAACTCAAGACGAATAAAGCCACTGATTCTGTTGCTGAAAATAAGGTCATCAAATCAACCAACTTTATTTTGCACTTACATAATGATCCAAGATCACTAGCAAGCCATAACCAGTTCATTGAAAGGCTTAGCAATACTATTAGGAGGATCAAAACAGTAAATAAGCAGTGGCAACTAGAATGATTGATAATTGAATGAATGATTTATGCTCTACTTACCTCATCGTGGTATTTATGTTGATTACACTGCTTTCAGTAGAAGACACAGATCTCTTCCGAATGGAACTAATTTGTTCAGCTAAACAGCTTAGACTTGATACAAACAACCGATCAGCGGTATTTGCATTCCTCTGTTTGTCATAGTCCTACACCAAATGAAGTTTAGCATTAGCTCAGAGCACTTGACAACTTCGACAACATCTTGTATTAAATTTGGCTCCAATGCATAGTTAAAAGTACATGTTAACATTCAAGCTAAAAGGTGCCTAAGAAAGTTATACTCCTTGGATCAATTTAGTCGGGACGGAGGGAGAATGTGATTAATATTGCAGTGTTTGAAACCAAAAGAAGAAAAGAACCTAAACGGAGAAAGTAAGATGCGTAAAAGGTGGTGTTCATTGAATAAGAAAAGTCCAAACCTTCAGTTCTTTTTCAACAATTTTTGTCTCAGCTAGAAGACGTTCTTCCTGAATGAAAGGAAGCTTGCATACAGCCTTCAGGAGATAAAATCAAATTTAAATTATAAACAGAGTTAACAAATTAGACGCTGAAGGTAATCTGAGAAAGTATACACATAAAAAATACCTGCCACAAGTATCGTTTTCCATCCAAATCAACCTTGAAGTCTACACATCAAACGAATAAACAGTAGTGAGCCACCAACAACTTCTTCACCAGGCAGAGAAATGGTATGGGACATTGTACAGCCTTACCAGTTGGATAAAAATCTATTATGTTGGAACTTTCATCCAGCATAAGTCTTCTATAAACTCCAGGGAGTGCATTGGCACTGATCCATTTCAGAAATTCAAATGTACATTTTTGTTAAAAGAATATCGAAAACACGAAACCTGCACGAAATTTCAGAAAAGAGCACTGGAAATGTATTGCAATTACCTTTTTGGGGGCAGGACTGCCATTAGTTGATCAAAAGGCTTGAAAGGCAAACCTTTTTGAAACATAATTTTGACTTGAGAAAGGCCTTTGAAGTCTGAGGCAAATGGACCATAATGGAATGGGTAATACCTAGTTCGTTTGGTTTTCATCTGTCAGTAAGGATTTACTTAAAATGCCAGAAATTTAACATGTTTTCTTAAGTGTATCTCACCATCCCCATGATGGAACTCCTGCATAATAGTATTTCAGCACCCAACACAGACCTTCTGCGTACTTCTGTACCTGTAAACAGCAGGCGGAAGAGTCAAACAAGATAATGAATCTTTGCACAATCAGCGTATTGCTTAAACTAGTCAACAAATAAAAATCAGCAAATAATGACAATTTAAACAGAAATCACTGGCATACCACTTCTTTTCTTTTTCTTTCCCTCTCATCGCGGTTGTTTGTTAAAAATTTTTCATCATAATATCTTTCTTTATAACCAAGTGCACCCAGTTTCACCTGTAAAATAATTTGTATTATTATCCCGAACTATAGTAATACTTATAAAGCTTATAATTAGAAAATATTGCTACTGTAAGTTGAATACAAATTTCACTACCAACCTTGTCTATACCAAGGTCACCATTTCTGAATGTATCTGATTTTAGGCGAATCTGTTCTTTCAACTTCTGTCCTAACTCTCTTGTATTCTTCAGAACCTGAGTTAGAAAAAAAAAATGAAAAAAGGAAGAAATAATGAGATTAGCTGAGAATTAAAACAAATGTGAAGTTAAATGCTTATAGATTCTTGAGAAATCAATAGTGTACCTCAGAATCACCAGAAGTCTCTTGGACAACTCCACATAACAATGTTTGATTTCTATCCAAAATGCCGAATGCTGCTTTTCCACTAGAAAATGTAGAATTGTTATTCCAAACATCTCTCTCGAATTTTGCATCAATTTCTTGATTTTCAGCTTTTTCCTAGACAGCAATAGTGGTCCTAACTGTAAGCACAATAGGATTCCCAAGATAATATACATATTCAAAATAAGTGAAAATGATATATCGTCTACACTTACAGCATCTAAGATCCGCCTGATCAAGCGATCCCTTATTTCTGACCTTTTCTTGAATATTTTGTCCTCGTATTGTCCAACAGCAAGTATAAATTTCTCAACCCTCTTCAACTTAATGTAGCCAGCTTTCTTGTCTTGGATCTGCTCATATAATTACAAGTAAGGCATTTCAATTTTCAATGCGCACACTGTGCTTCAATAACATGAAGATGAAAGTTGAAGATGTTAGTTTGTACCCGTTCAGCATCAATCAAGTAGCCTCCAAGATTTTTAAATTCATTCTTGTAAACATGTATCAGTAAATCAATGGCACGCTGCAGGTATTTGTGAGGGTAATTACAAACGAAAGAGAAAAGTAAACCTCCAAGAAAGCTTAAGAGTAGATATAAAGTTAATATAATTCACAAATAATTAGAAAATAGACCTCATGGATTGCCAAAGTAGGCATATGTGGCAAAAAGTCATTTCCAGCAAAGAAACACAGGAAGATGAAATCATCAACAAGTCGTTCCAAATCAAACTCAAATTTTGAGTTCTCAGGAAGATCGGCTATGCTCAAATCAATTTGGAGGTACTCTCTGAGGAGCCAGACATTCAGAAACTGGAAGCAGTCCATTTTTAAAAAAGTCAATTAATGACTGGAGGAACATAATCAAGTCTTAGAAGTCTAATAGATGATGAAGAATCTCAGATAAACAAGTTGAACATATCAAGTTTCTAACTTCCCCAGTTCATCAGAAGGCTAATGTAGATGAGAACTTCATTAAGAAAGGCAGTCATAATTTCTCCAACCTGGAAAGGAATTTTCTTTATTGCTTCTCTTCCACTCATTTTCTGCTTGGGTGATATTGATGCTGCATCAGGATGGCAGGACTCCGTTGTACATGTACTGACTGGTTGCTGCACAAAACATTATTGCTGCATAAAACATCGAAACCGCAGATGACATACAGGAAAGTATTTCCATATCTTACATAGCTAAAAACAATATAACTATTAAAAAGCACAGAACTAAATTGTAAAGGATCAAGAAAACTTCATTACAGAAACTACATCAGATAAACTTTGTATACTGTGCTTCACATTTTCAAACCTGTTTGAACCATCCTCGAGAGTTTTGCAGGTGAGTTTCTGCTTGCTGGGCAGTTCGTTGAAGTTCTGACGCATAGTTTAACCTTTCCTCTTGCACAAGCACATCCTTTTAACAGTCATGGTCACAAACATTGTAAGTTACAAAATATGAATAGTATGGTAGAAATACACACTTCTTTTCTTATTTCCCCACCCCAACAATGAAAGGATTAATGCTATAGTGAGAAGGACAATTTCAGAAAGAATTAAAGATACACGTATCATAATCACACAACAATTGGAAGCTAGACAAAATCAAAACGAGGCCTTCAAAATATGTCATAGGTCATCATCAAGTAGCCAGATCTTACTAGTCTTCACATACTTATATCACATCTTGTAAAATTGCAGTTTATTTTTTTTATATCCTAGACAAAACATGCAATATTTCTTCTTCGATTCGCCTAATCTTCAGTGGGTAAAAGCCTGAATTGTTTGGACATAAGAATTACACGTCATCATAACTGTTACATTGTCAGAAAGTCAGTTAAAGGGTTCATGCCAAAAGAGAAAAAGATAGAAGAGGAAAGAATATACGCAAGTAACAGCACTCAAGAAAGAAAATGCACGGTTTGGCACTTGGGATGTCTTTGCTGCGAAAAGAGAGAACACAGTTCCACAATCTCAAAATGAACATTTTTGTGATTGATGAGTTAGTCCTATGTACTTCGAAAATGAATGTTCGAGGGAAGGTTAGTGCTTCTGTTACATTAGACCATGCAGCACGCCCACAAATATGGATTGAGAGAGTGAAGGCCTTCCATGAGTTTTACCAGTGCTAGCTAATTAAAATGAAACAGGGAAATTTGTTATTCACTGTGCAAGGACTTTCCTCCTTTAAGTCAAAAAAAAAATTGAGTACAAAAGACATTTCTTGATGTAAATTTTACAAGGACACAAAAATCCACTTAAATAGTACCTCTCTCAATATAGAAAAGTGCACTTCATGTGTAGCCAATGCAAGCATGATCAGATCTGCATCCTGCATTGGAAAGTCAAAAATTTATCTGCAAATTCATTGAAATATGCATACACCATAGAAAGAAGGCTCAAAATTTTAAAGCTATAATGTTAACATGAATACCAGCCCGTAGAGGCAGTGCCTGGTGTTTGGGTCATAATTGTTCCAACAGCGCTGAGCACGTATAAAAGACATTATCTTGTGCTCCCCTTCACCAGGAACATTTGCATCCGAAAGGATCACCTAAGCAAAAAATAAGACGCTGCTCGAATTATCATCCCTACGATTGACTTGGCTTTGATCTCAAGACATAATTAAAGATTCAACCTTAATAGTTTTCCAGCGTGAATCTGTAGTCATCCGGAGCTTGATGTATCCCTGGAGCTTCTCTGATAGGATACACATAAATTGTGTCCCCGGAGTAATAATATTGGAATCGGACAGTTCGGATTGTTCCTTTGGCAAGACATTCTTCCCTTCTACTTCAAATTGCCTTCTCAATATTTCCTCCATCATTTCCTAAATCGAAAAGAAGGTGAAGAGGGCAATCTCAGTAACATGAGGAAGGCAGACAGAATCAACCATCATGAAATGATCATACTTACAGCATTTTCATTGTCTTTAGCTGTTTTAAACCTTCGTGCTCTTTGTTGATTCATCTTTGCCCGTGGGGCAACCCCATCTACATGGTGCATTGAGTGATCATGAGTTATTATTCACTTCCCTTACTCCGAGCCAAGAATTATACCAAGTCATTTCACACATAAGAGTCATGAAATATACGCTCTTGCACTTCTTTATGCCAAGATTTACATAAAAATTCTCGTAACACTCTTGTAAGATCAATGAACAAATAGTAGAAAAATACTAAGGGATAAAGCAAGAAGATGAAAATCACCTATAGCCATGAACACAAGTTTCCTAGGCTTCACAGTGTCAAAGAGTTTATCGATGTACGCGTAGATGTTCAAGAAGACATCTTCAAAGGTTGTCGGAGGAACAATCTGTCAAGTTAATACACGAGTACCATTTTAGTAGACATCACATGTATATGAACTCTCAAGAGAGAAACATTCAACTTCACATGCAAATCACAAGGTACAAAAATAGAACAGCAAATTAAAGGTGAAAGAAAGATACATTATCCGACTCGGGATGGAAACAAGGATGTACAATCCCATTCATATCAAGATATAAATTATCAAACTCCATATCTGCACTTGCTTTTTCTTGAACATCAGTTACTATCTTTGGATATTTATTGACCAACCACCGATAAAAAGATGGCACTCCCATTTTCTTCACTTGCTTTAAGCTCTGAAAATTGGCAAATCTCTGCGAGGAGATTCAGGAGAAGAAAAAAGAGATAGCAGCTTAGAGTCAGACATATACATTGAGATTAGACTGCATGCTTCAAGTTCCAAGAACAACGCATGTTAGGATTAGTGCAATATCTATGAC
The DNA here is from genome assembly GCA_026120185.1 of Voacanga thouarsii. Classification (NCBI taxonomy): domain Eukaryota; kingdom Viridiplantae; phylum Streptophyta; class Magnoliopsida; order Gentianales; family Apocynaceae; genus Voacanga; species Voacanga thouarsii. The sequence continues at coordinate 915,145 of JANUWF010003364.1, read as the reverse complement.
GTTTGGAAGAAGTGATGAGACAAGCGAAAAGTTTTTGCATTTCAGCCGCCTTTTTGCAAGCAACGAGGGAATTGAAATGATTAATGTTCGGTGTGGGTGCTGTGCTGTGTACAGAATCAAGAGAACGATAGCTAAACTGAGTAACCTTAAGCCATAAGTAGGTACAAATTCTTTGCTCTCATTTATTTTTTAATTAATTAAATTTTCTTTTCTATTTTTATTTTTAAAATTCAATAATAAATATCTATATTTATATTAAAAAATTAACAAATTTTAAAACTTTAATATAATTTCAAATTATTTATCTCTCCTAAATATTTAATTCTTACTAAAAAATAATCAAAATATTATTGAGTATTTAATTATCTCTTCAAGTTACTATTATATTTTTTGAAAATTAACGAGATGAATATGAATAGTAAAAACTTGTGATTATAGTTTAATATATTTAAAAAATAAAGTGCTATTACATATGGATAAATTTAGAATATTAAATTTTAATTTTTTTAAAAAATAGATAATTCGAGATAAAAATAAAATTAAAAAATGAACTAATAATTTAAAACAGATAGAATATTATTTTATATAATTATCTATTCATAATACATTACATTTTTTTTAAACTATACTTGACTCTACATATTTAATAATTTTTTATAAAATTCATTTTAAATCAATTCTTATCCAATTATGTCTTGTAACGTAAGATTAATCTTGAACTCCATTTTTGTTCTTTCCATGCAAACATGAAAAGTTACAATTACATAAACAATTGGCAATTTTAAATTTATATAGTTTTAAAAACATTTTGAAGACTTTTTTCCTTTTTTATCTATAATTATTTTTTCGTAATTATTGGCACCAATCACTTTTTTTTTTTTTTTTTGCTAAGTAAGAAGATTTATTGAAGAACCAAAAAATAAACTACACAAATGAATAATTAGGTTCATAATAACAGAAAAAAGTATCACACTGATAATTCTAGGTGGCTCAGTACAAAGTCAGAAATAAAAACAGTACAAACACACCACAATTTTCTTCTTAATTGTCAAATCACCAACTACTTTATATCAGGCAATTGAATTCAATCGAATTTAACACGTTGATGTATGAGGGATGTTAATTTAGATTTACAAGTCAAGCTTCAGCTTGTCCAATTATAATATTATATATATATATATATATATATATATATATATATTTGTGTTCAAATTTGACCAACTGTAACTTACAAATATAGCATCTAAATTCAATTATAAAGTAGAGTGTAAGCTTAGGCTTATCTCAGATTAGCCCGAAATACTTCAAAAACAAAATTACAAATTTTCAATATAAATACTTATAGTCAAAATATAAATTTACATAATTTTACTACGAAACATTAAAATTTTGTTATAATAAAAACAGGTCAATATTAGCATTCTTTTAAGCATTTCTTTTCTTTCTTGCTATTTTGGTACCTTGATAATTACTTAGATCTTCCCTTAAAAATTCAAATAAAAATTTGAAAATTATGACCATTACTCTTCATTTTCATACATACATAATAATCATATATATATATATATATATATATATATATATATGTATGATTATGAACATTAATAATCATACATATTATAGTTAAATAATATATTTTCAAGTATTTTAACAAAATCTCTAATTTTCGTTTTATTGTTTTGGATGGAACTATGGGTAGCATCAGTAGAATTAATCGGTAAAAATCACTCATCAAAATCGAAATCATTTATGATTTCTTTTACCAAAACTTAATATATAGATTCATTATTGATTGAAATGAAAAAAAACTAAAATCACAATCAATACCCAAACATTAATCATCAACTATATACTTGAAACTAATTGGTAAAATATTATATCTTTAATTATTCACTTTGTCTTTTATATTTTTTTATATTTTAAGAGTTTCTTAAAATAAATAAATAATATTTGTTAATTTGAATATTTGACTATATCTAATTTTTAAAATTCTTTTTAATTAAAAAATAAACTAATTACTTAACATTTAGATAGATTACCCTACAAGCACTGCACGCAAGATCAACAACGAATACAATAGAGGCCTCTTAGTAACATACTGCATACCACTGACACCCTTCAGGTAAACTAAAAAATAAAATAAAATAAAACATTCAAATATATCGCTTACATATTAAGACTCCGGCAAAAGGAAGAGGATCAGCAGAAAGCTGCGGAGTTTCCTCCAGTGATTTCCACGTCCTTTAGCTCCATTGGCGTCTTTCTTGGTTCGTATTTCCCCAAAAAGACGAATTGGGCAGAAACCGAAAAAGTCAAAAGAAAAAGGAGAGATATTCTTTTTTTTCTTTTTCCTGCCACCAAACACCTGAAAGAAAAATCGGAAGTTCAAAAGAAAACAGATATAACATTTTCTTGTTCCCCCAAGTTAATCAAAGCAAAAAAGAAAAAAAGAACAGACTTTAATTCCTCAATTAAGACCAGCCCCTGAAGATTTCACGGCGATCGATCGCTATTGAACCAAGAACAGTTGTATTGAAGATTTCACGGCGATCGATCGCTATTGAACCAGATCAAATTCAGACAACCGATACCACATGCAACAGCTACTTGCAGAGACTGAAACACACTCAACTATTCTTCTAACAAAGAAGCAGAGGCTGATCGAAGAGTAAAAGTAAGGGTCTTTAAGCTTCGCTACCAAGGAACTGCTTTTGGAAGAATTAGAATACTTCCAAGATAAAGCGTTATAGTACAGTGCATCGGTGATCGGTGACGATGAAAGTGAAAAAGAAGCATATACCTTAGTGATGACTGATGAGGATCTCCTTTTGTTGCTTTGTAACTTTGCAGTATTAGTAAGATTAATCCACTTTAAAACCTTATAAAGTACTTGGTATCAACAGTAAGTATAATAGGGACCGCATACTAATATATGATAAACTAGTAAAAAGTGATATAAACAAAATTAAAAATCAATAACACATAATCAAATGATCAATCAGTCAATATTTTATCAAAATTGATTTAAAAAAAAAAACCATATCACTGTCATCCATCAATTTTATTAAACTAAACGAAAGTAAAATATTTAAATGTAACACTTGCATATTATAAATGTAATAATCTTTTTAAGGGTATAATTAATAAATAATTATTTAAAAATAATATTTCTACAGATAATATATTTCAGATTACGCTTATTATTATTACTACTTATTGTTTAAATCATATTTTAATTAAATGAAATAAAATTTATTTTAAAATAAAATCTAAATATGCTAAAACTAATTTGTCTAATTATTATTATTTTTTCAACTTAATCTAAAGTGTCATAAAATAAGGTTAAAAATAAATTATATTCAATTCATTTTTCATACTCAAAGTTTAGATTTCAATTTTTAAAATTAAAACTTTAAGTACAGAGATCTTAATGTGTAAAATCTAACTTTATCAAATAAATCTTAACTTTAATGATTACTGTGTGCTCAAGGTTCCAAAGGCAGCCGCAGAATAAATATCCACGATTATTAATATGCTCTCTCCATTTTTCTTTTTGTATTGTTTAAAGTTTTGAAATATAAATTAATAAAGTTTTTAAATTTATAGAATTTTGAGAGAAAAGACAAAATTAATATTATTAAAAGTAGCAGAATTAGTTTTAAAATTAATTAATTGAATAATAAATAATTTTCTTTATTTTGAAAATAACATGCACTTCTAAAAAACTAAAGTCTTCTCAATAATTTTTTTTTTTCTTTTAAGGTGGGATTATCACGGAAAAGGGGGAAACCTTTTTGCAAGCAATGAGGGAGCTGAAATGATTACGAAGAAGAGTGCATCAAGAGAAGAGACAGCTACTTTTGCGTGATCTTTGGGCCATTCTGCTGCCCTTATGCATGCTTCGGAGGGTTTTGAAATTATTGAAGTTTGGCGTGTTTCACAGCTGTCGCGGCTAATTGATGGGGAAATTCTTGTATGATGTGCACCGGGTGGTCCAAATAACCCCAAAATGCGACCCTTGACATTCTAGATTAAAATATTGAAATAATCTTTTTTTTTCAATTTTTTTGCTTATCTTTCGCCAACCTTAACCATGGTTGGCGAAAATTTTGGATATCCCACCCTTTTCGATTCCCTCTGCAATCAGTGTTCTGTTTCTCTAAAAAATTTTCCATTTTTTTTAGTCTTTCTCTTCCGCCTTGTTCTCTCTCTCTTCAGCAGCTAGTGACGCCGACTAGTGACGCCGACCGACTCTCTTCAGTCGACCTCGTCTCTCGCTCTCTTCAGTGCAACTATTTACAGAGGTGATTTGCAGAAGCAAGGAGACCACATTTTCGAAATTTTGGTCAAGATTTTGGTCCACATTACCCACATTCCTCTCTTCAATCATTGCAGCATTCTCTTCATCAAGATTTTGGTCAACACACATCCACTCGCCCCGCAATCTAATTTTGACAAGGTGCATAACAGGTGTGTTTTTATGTGTTTGTAAGTTTGTAATGCCCTTTTAATTTAGTAAACAGAACTTCAATGTTTATGTTTATGGTGGCCGATTTTGCAATGTTTGTAACGGTTATTGTCTACAAACAATAAGCAATTCCTCCAAGGACTTCTTGGCAGTTCCGATCTTTTCAGTGACCTGATAATCCTTACCTTCATCACTGTCATCTGCCTAGAATAAAGCAAATATGCTCTTGATTGTTCAGTGATATTTTCAGTGACCAGATGATAAACCTTTGTCAATGATTTGAACATAAAGAGGTCAATAAACCAAACGAAAGAAACACACGATGTACAACTCAACTTTTCTGCTTCACATCAAATAACCTACCATTAATCAAATATGCTCTTGATTGTTCAGCGAAGGTTTCTAGGAGGAAAGTAAGGAGACTAAAGCCTGGTTCTATTTGTTATAGAATGGATGATCCTCTTCAACTACATCTTTAGTTTCCAATGATGGCTTTTCAGATGCTGTATTTTTGTACTCACCATGAGTCACATGTAGTTTCTCAATGGTGCCTGCTTTTGAAACTAAATATGCATCATCCCTGCTTTGATAATCGTTAAAGTGAGAGTTACACTTACACATTTTTCAGAAGCAGCACCATCTTTGAAACTCCCATTTGTTTGAATTCGTCGATTGCAGAAACTCCCAAATCCTTTGATCCCACTTGTTAATTTCCGCTCTCTGGCTCTCTCTTCTTTGAGAAATGAACCATCCTCAATCAACTCTCACATTTTCTTTTCACAGTTAAACTCCAGTTGAATCTGCATATACAAGTGAACAAAATTATTTGCAATTGTCCTTGGAGGAACATATGTGTTTTCAATGTTTGTAAGTTTGTGTGCATTCAGATTTGTTTTATCCAAAATAGTGCAGCATTTTTCTCGTTTTGCTTGCATTTTACCTTTTCAAATCCATTATGTTCAAGCTGCTTTATAGCTAAAGTCTAAATAAAGAATAAAAAGAACACACTCAAATGAGCAGCAAGTTATGGAAAATAATGTGATTAATTACCTAGATAATTCAAGGGAGTCCTAGCTATAAGTACCACTCTGACTTACCTTTTTGAAAAAACACTAGTGTAGATTTGATATCAACAACTTCTCCTTTGACACATGGAATGTCAATTTTGGTTTGTAGGATGTCAAGCTGTGCAGATAGTATCTTCATTGATGATTTAGAAGAAGGCGAGGATGAAGAAGTTCAATTCTTGCACCAAACTTATGAAGAAATTCAATCACGAGAAGACAACAGTGACAATGATATTCAAATTGTGTCTGTTGGTCAAGCGGAGGGAAAAGATGATGGGGAGGATGAAAATGAAGAACAGTCAATAATTGAGAGATTGGAAAAGAAATTAATGACTACAGTTGTAGATTGCCAACAGAAAGCATATGACTTATACTCGTGAGTATTCACATGCATGTGGCTTTAGTGTAAGGAAGGGAAAACAGTACTATGTGCAAGGGACAAGAAATATTAGGTCAAAAATCTTCTATTGCTCAAAACAGGGTGTTAAAAAATCTGAAAGTAATGATGGTTCTCACGAAAGGTTAGAAACAAGAACTGCTTGTAAGGCAATGGTGCAGTTTGATGTTGAAAATGATGGTAGTTGGAAGGTTGTTAAACTACACAAGGAGCATAACCATGAAATGGCAAAGGCATATGAGATACATTTGTTAAGATCAGCCCGTCGTGTATCACAAGCTCAAGGAGACACTTTGGAGCAAATGGTTAGTTCCGGAATAAAGACTTCCCAAGCATTTTCCTATATGATAAAAGAGGGTGGTGGTGTTGCAAGTGTTGGATTCTTGAAAAAAGATGCATATAATGAACTTAACAATAGAAGAAACTCCTTGATCGAGAAGGGAGATGCTCAAAGTTTAGTCAACCATTTTAAGCATAGATCTAGCACGAATGTATGTTTTTTTGGGATGTTGAGTTGGATGATGAAGGGCGAATTCACAATTTCTTTTGGAGGGATGGTAGATACCAGGTTGATTATGACTTCTTTGGTGATGTTGTAGTCTTTGATGCTACGTATAGAACCAACAAATACAACCTAGTGTGTGCACCATTCATTGGGGTAAATCACCATTGGCAGACTATTGTATTTGCTTGTGCATTTTTATCTGACGAGACTACTACATCATTTGAGTGGGCATTTAGATCATTTTTTGAGTTTATGAATAATAAACAGCCAGTGACATTTATGACTGTCCAAGATGCAGCGATCATGAAAGCTACTGACATAATGTTTTCTGAGAGCCAACATAAATTGTGTCTGTGGCACATTTGTAAAAATGCCCCATCATACCTAGGAGGCCTCAATAGTGATGTAAAATTTCAGCAAATGTTTCATAAGTGCTTGATTGGGTGTGAGACGAAGGAGGAGTTTGATAAGACATGGGCTGAAATGATCATTAACTACAATTTGAGTGGGCATAAATGGCTAGAAAGATTGCATAATCTTCAAGAAAGATGGTCTACAGCTCTTACCAATGAATCGTTTAGTGCTGGGTTCAAAAGCACTTCGAGAAGTGAGGATACGAATAGTGTTTTAAATGGTATTGGTAGTAAGACTACTTCCCTTACGAAATTTGTTGTTGAATTTGATCGAAAACTTGGAGAATGGCGCCAAACCGAGGCTCAGGCTGATTTTGTGGGTAAACAATGGAATCCACCCCTTGCTGTAAAAACTAGCCTAATATTGCAACAAGCTGCCCGCTTCTATACGCATAAGCTGTACAAGTTGTTCAAGAAAGAGTTTACAGGCATTTTGGCATCATCCTATGATGAAGAACCTTGTGGTGAATCCACCTTCAATTTTAGTGTTACTTTGGATACTAAATGGGGACCAAAGACAAGCAAAGTATACCTTGATACAGCTAGCAATATTGTTGAATGTAGCTGTAAAAAATTTGAATCGTATGGGATATTATGCACACATGCATTGGTAGCTCTCAAGGAAAAAAAGGTAGCTACTATTCCAGAAAAATACTTGTTGAAAAGGTGGAGTAAAGATGCTCGAAAACGGGTAAGTGACGTGGACCAAGTCAGGATATTCAACATGGAGGGTTCGAGTTCGGATATCGTCTATTCAAATCGAGTTATGAGATTTGCTTATGATCTTACTTCTAGAAGTCAATTTCATGAGGCAACTAGGCTCATTATGTGGCAAGATCTTGAAAGTATAGCCACTAGAGTAGACGAGTATTTCAAAAAAAATAATGTGATTGATTCACATTCGGGGATTAAAGATCCGACTTGGAATAGTAGCCATGAGGGAGAGGGTGTGGAGGTTGATGAGGCTGCTACTAATATTGTGCAAGATCCCAAAAAATAAGGACAAATGGTAGAGAAAGAGATGAAAGGATAAATGGCCATTTTGAGAAAAGGCGAGAGGAGTAATTCTTCTCAAAGGCTAGCATCTTCTCAAGGTTGTAATGATGTGAAAATGCTATTTAATTTTGATAATCAATTCATGTTTACAAGCGCGTGACATTAACGGTTTTTTGTTGTTGCTAGCTCAATGTAATGTGTTTTTTGTGCAGGAACGAGGAACAAGCCCGCCATAAAGGAAAGTTAATTATCACAAGTGGGGAATGCAACAAACAAGGTGCAGCTTGCCCACTGTGCAGTTGACTCCAACATTGAACAATGAGGTAGTTTTATCTTCTCAAGGTTGTTTTATCTTCTAATGACAAAACTGTTTTCGAATTACTACAAAGAGTAAATTTTCAACATTTACAATTTCATTGTAGGTGCCTAATATAGGTGGTTCATTTCAGTCTTTTACAAGTATGTTGCAAGGGATTACTGCTTTCAATAACAATTATGCAGTAAGGCTTCATTTTGTAAATCAAATGCTTCATTTTCAATAATAATATAGGTGTTTTCAATAACAATTGTGCCTAAGATAGTGATTTATTCAAAACTTTCTAATGGTAGGATGATCCATTTGATGATCAAAGTCTTGCGCGTGGCAATGGACAGTGAACAACTCTTCAATCCAGCTGCTAATGGATAGTCTGGTTGTTGATCTTAATGGAGTTTGAATGTACTTTTGCTTTCTAAATGTATTGACATATACAATTGTAAAAAGTGTACAAACAATATTTTATATTCTAGTTACTTGGTAGCAACAATGATGTAATTTTGGTTATATAATATATGTGGACCTATGCTTATTTCTTGGTTGTTCTGCATTTTTTTTGAGTTTTCTCAATTTGCGTGATTTTTCTGCACTTTGGGAGTTTTTACTAGTATTATGGAGGTTCTGGTTGCATTTCTGTAATTTCCTGCATTTTTTTTAGTTTTCTGCATTTTTCTATATTTTTTTGCATTTTTTTGGGTTCTAGTTGCATTATGGAAGTTTTGGTTGCATTTTCTACATTCCTGCATTTTTTTTGTGTTTTCTACATTTTTCGGAGTTTTTCTGCATTTTTCTGAATTTTTCAGCAATGTTCTATTTTTTTTTTTTTTGTTCTAGTTGCATTGTGAAAGTTTTGGTTACATTTTCTACCTTTTTGCATTTTTTTGAATTTTCTGCTTTTTCTGCATTTTCCTGAATCTTTCTGCATTTTTTTCTCTCTAGTTGCATTGTGGAAGTTTTGGTTAGATTTTCTACTTTTTTGCATTTTTTTTGAATTTTCTGTTTTTTTTTTTTTTTTGCATTTTCCTGAATCTTTCTGCATTTTTTTTTTTTGGTTCTAGTTGCATTGTGGAATTTTTGGTTGCATTTTCTACTTTTTTTTTTTGCATTTTTTTGAATTTTCTGCTTTTTCTGCATTTTTCTGAATTTTTCTGCATTTTTTTTGTTCTAGTTGCATTGTGGAAGTTTTGGTTACATTTTCTACATTCTTGCATTTTTTTTGAGTTTTCTGCATTTTCAGGAGTTTTTCTACATTTTTCTGGGTTCTAATAGCATTGTGAAAGTTTTGCTTGCATTTTTCTACTTTTCTGCATTTTTTTGAATTTTCTACATTTTCTGGAGTTTTTCTGTATTTTTCTGCATTTTTCTGCATTTTCTAGAGTTTTTCTGCATTTTTCTAGGTTCTAATAGCATTGTGAAAGTTTTGCTTGCATTTTTCTACTTTTCTGCATTTTTCTGAAATTCCATAACTTAACACAACCAATCAACTCTCTCAATAAACACACATCCAACAATAAGTCCACCAACACCGCAACCCCCAACTCTAATCCAACACCAAGCAAATCAGTTTTGCATTTTTCTGAAAATTCCATAACTTAACACAACCAAGCAACTCTATCAATAAACACACATCCAACAATAAATCCACCAACATCGCAACCCCAACTACAACCCAATACCAAGAAATCAGTGCATCAATAAAAAAATTGACAGACTTAACACTTCCAACCAAACCTCAATACACAACACAATTCTCATTCTCCTTCATCAACATAATTCACGCACAATATTATAAAAAATCCATCAATAAAAAATTCCCAAATACAGTAAGGATACCATAAGCAACCTATTCACATCAACAACAAAAAAACATTTCATTTAATAATGTGTTTTTCACAACTTCTGGCTGAGATAATGAACATCATTATCTCAAAACTATCCACTACTCGGGTACACATATTATAAAAGTGTACAATGACAATTCTAGAAAATATTCTACAACGAAGTGTACAACTTTTACACATACTATAAAGGTGTACAACTGCTTGGGAAGGTTTTCCAACAACTATTACACATACCATTTCAAAGGAGGTTGTGGAGGTGGTGGCGGATCAAATGAAGTATTTGTAGATGATGATGTACTTTTACTGGTTGCATTTTTGCCTCCCATATATGTTGTCCACGCTTTTTCTGCTTCTTGAAGAGAATGAAATGATTTGAAGATATTCCCGGGACATCCATTGACTGATTTTTTACAATCCACCCACTCTACAAATATTCCGGTCTCTCTTCCTTCAAATACAACATAGCACTTTCTCGGTGCCATTCTCTCGCATAGATAAATGAAAAACATAAATAAAATGACTCAAAATAAGAGAACATCCACTGCAGTGCCAAAAACAAAGAGAAAAATCATTACCATGCAAAATCCTAACTCATGTCCATACATATCACAGCCTGAGAGAATCATGTGTCCATTGTAGCCATCACTGTCACACATCTCAAACCACCAATGCCACTCTCTCTTCCTGTCTTTTCTCCCATCTCCCTCACTCTTCAAATTGAAACTGTTCCTCACTGGTCTCTCTTTTCGCTGCCAGTGACCACCTCTCACCACTAGGCGAAGCATCTGTTGGAGTCCATTCTCACTCTTGCTTCATATATGCCCAGAATGGGGTCCATGAATACTCTCGCTCCAACTTGACCAAAAGAACCCACCAAAACAACTAGCATAATCATCCATGCTTACATTATATGCCCAGAATATTCAAGTTTAACAGTCAGGGCTAGCCCTTCACCAAACACGCCTAAATTATTGCATTTCCAACCAAGGGAATAACAACCAGTATAATTATCCATGCAAAGGGATCATAGGCACAGAACAACATACATAGACAGTCAACAACCTCCTTGTAATGATGTTTGTTAGCCTGCATACAATCTAGCATTCTAGAGCATTCTATTCAAAATTCAACAATTTGCTCAAACAACTATCTTATCGGTGATACAAATGAAGCAACTAGCTGCAGAATCAACAAAGAAAATAAGGATAAAAGCAATAATTCAATAAAAGCCAAAGGCCACATTATTTCCAAAATTATAACAAAAACAAAGAAATTATGACTCAGTGTAGAGAAAATAACAACAGATATGAATGCAAAATCACATCATAAAAATCATATACAAAAAATATAGGGATTATGAACAGTAGGGGAGGGGGAGAGCAGAGACGCGGGAGGTGGGGGGAGGGGGAGAGCACCCGTGGGCAGATACAGAGACGCCGGAGGTGGTGGAGGGGGAGAGCAGAGACGCGGGAGGTGGGGGGAGGGGGAGAGCACCCGGTGGTGGAGAGGGAGAGCAGAGACGTCGGATGTGGGGGGAGGGGGAGAGCAGTAGATAGTCGGAGGTGGGGGGAGAGAGTGTGTGTTGTGAAAGAGGTAGGGGAGGGGGAGAGCAGAGACGCCGGAGGTGGGAGGAGGGGGAACTCGTGGGAGAGAAGAGACACCGGAGGTAGGGGAGGGAGCACCCGTGGGCAGATATGGAGACGTCGGAGGTGGTGAAGAGGGAGAGCAGAGAAACCGGATGTGGGGGGAGGGGGAGAGTAGTAGATAGCCGGAGGTGGGGGGAGAGAGTGTGTGTTGTGAAAGAGGTGGGGGAGGGGGAGAGCAGAGACACCGGAGATGGGAGGAGCGGGAACCCGTGGGAGAGAAGAGACGCCGGAGGTGGGGGAGGGGGCGAGCAGAGACGACGGAAGTGGGGGGAGGGTGAGCAGTAGCGACCCGGAGGGGGGGTGGGGGGAGAGATAGAGTGTTGTGAAATTAAAATTTGGATTCTATGGGATCGTGGTAAAAGAGAAAATTTGACAACTATGGTGGATGGAAAAAATGGACAAAATAAAAAAATTGAAGAATTTTGCATTTTAGAATATTTTAATCTAGAATGCCAGGTGTCGCATTCTGGGGCTATTTGGACCATCCGGTGCACAGGTGGGGCTGTGCACCGGGTTCATACAAAAATTTCCCTGATTGATGAGATAAACTAACATTTTGACTGTTGTAGACCTTTTTTATTTTAAATTAAAAATATATTTCTTATTTGTAATCATACTCTTATTATTTATTGTTAATTTAAATTTATAATATTAATTAATTTTAAAATAATCTTATAATTTTTAATAAGAAAATTCATTTTTTTAAATCCTATAGATATTAAAATTTCTTAATTTATATAATTTGTATAATAGTAACAATTATTTTAAAATATGATAAATATATATTATAAAATTTAAAATTTATATTTTTAATATTCTAAAAAAATTAACAGTATTTGATTTGATATAAAAATTTATGTAAAAATTAAAATTATAATATAATAGTAATAAAATATAATAAAAAATAAAAATATGTGAATTAAAGAATATTTATTTTAAAGCTAAATCGAAGTAATATATGTTAAAGAATATTGATATTATATTATATAATATATTAAAAGTTTTTTTGAAGAAAGTATCAATTTTTTAAGAATAATTTAAAATAATAAGTAAATCAATTTCTTTAGAATGAAGAAAGTAGTATTTTTTTAAAGAAAAATGATTAAAAAAATATTTTCTTAAATGATGAAAATTAATGATAAAGTTTAGTAGAACAATCAATGATAATGACAAAATTAAAAAAGAAACAATAAATATTTTTTTCACTTTTTATATTAGAGATAGCAATTGAGAGTGGGTGGTCTTGTCCTAAAAGTCTACGGCTACTCCAGCCCAATCGAGAAATAGGGGTTCATTAGGTTTAAAATTATTCAATTGATCAAAAATTAAAGAAATAAGAAAAAACTTATGGAGAAATAACAAAATTTATATATAAAAGATTTATACATATACTATATATTATGTATAATATCTAAGATATAACAGAGAGAGAGAGAGTGTGTGTACAGAGATGGATCCAAAGGTAGCGAGAGGTGGTTGAAATGATCAATAACATGTGTGTAAGAGAGGGTACTTTATTTTATTTTTTACTAGGCAATGGATCAGTCCTTCTATTTCACCAGAATTAGAATAGAAAGTAAAATCATCTCCTCTAAGTATAGAATTTTAGGAATAATTAGAGGTAGTTCCTCCTTGATCACAGAGTATGGCGGGGGAAAAAGGAAGCGGAAATGCATCACAATTATTAGTTCAAAAGGTTAGTTCATGAGTGTATTTATTTCATTTCGAGGAACAAGAATAACATTCCAATCAGGCTTACTAGTAAGAATAAATTTTGCAATCTTTGTAGTAGCCTTCCCAATCCGTTCCTTTACCAAGATGAAGCCATTAATAGATTTGATAACATTTATAGAATCACCTTCAAGGATAATTTTGGTGATGTTCAGTTCCTTAGCTATAATGGTTGCATTGGGTACATCAATAGCTTCTGTAAATATCTAACACAATTGATTATGAGTCTTGTATTTTAATCGATTCATAAAATAATTTTTTTTGTTATGGCTCATGAAATAGCCCACAAGGTTTTAGGAGTCATGAGAGATTTAATTAAGTTGAAGATGTGTGTGTTATTTAGTATTTTAAAAGTTAAACCTACGTATTAATTTAAACAACGTTCTTTGGTTTTATCATCAGTTGGTCAAAACGATCATTCAGGGTTTCAGACTCTGGAGAAGAAAGCTCTGACTTACTTTAATCGTGAAAGTGAGTTCTATTGGCTTTTACTATTAATTTAGTTAAAGGTTAAAAAGTAAATATTATGAGGTTCTCTTCCTCTTTATTTCTGAAATTTTAGATAATAAGGTTAATTAATTCATTGGATTTTAGTTCCTTGGATTGATATTAGTATTGTGTGGTTTGATATTAGGAAGCGATTGTGTGGAGTAATTAACTTGGATTGGAGATATTAGTCTGACTTCTGATGTAAGTGGTTCAGGGATCTTCTATTTTTCGAATATTCTACAATTTGTATTTTCTATATAAAATTTCAGAATTGAGTTTAGTTATTTTATTCCGATTTTGAATCATAGTATTATGTGGGCTATGTCTGATATGTGTTTAATGGTTCATGGGATTGAACAAGGAGATGAAGAACATGTTCTAAAATTTGTTTGTGTGATTGAAATCCCTCTCAGTCAATAAGAAATATAAGTCTGGCCTCCCTGACAAGATCAATAGTCAGGACTGATATCAGTAATCCTCTTCTAATATGAAATTCATGAGCATGCATGTGATTGTTTATGTGTAGGTTTTGATTTTGTAATGTTGACAAGAAGGAAAGAAAAAAAAAAAAAGTCTTCCATGCCTTGGATCACGTCAATGCTCTATTCATGTCTTCAAGGGGTGTTCTGGTTGATTTACTTTGGTGCAAGGATGGCTATTGTTCCCCCACAAAAAAAAAAAAAAAAAAATCTTTAATGCTTTGTTCACGTTAATGCTCTGTTCACGTCTTTAAGGGGTGTTTTGGTCGATTTACTTTGGTGTGGGGACGGTTGTTGTTCCCCCACAAAAAAAAAAAAAAAAAGTTTAACTTTGGACGTTTGACCGCAAAGCATTCCATGGAATGTGGTTTTGAAGTGGGGACTATAGTCCCCATAATTGATTATCAATGATTGAGGCATGATGTGGGCCATTTCAATAGGCATTAATCATTTTTAAAAAAATCAAATTGTTTTTATATTATTTTCTTTGTATAATTGTGGGCTCAACTTATTTTGTTTTAAAGATTAGACTAAACTAATTAGATTTATTTTACAATTAAATTATACTTTTATTCTATTTTATTATTTTTATTGAGGTGGTAGTTTTATTTTATTTAATATTAAATTAAATCCTATATCATTTGTATGTATGTATCTATATCTATATTAGATTAAGTCCTATATCATATATATATATATATTTCAGAAAACAAAAGGGGGGGGGGTCGGTTCATCTAATTATGGAGTATTGTTCGATGTGTTTTATTGAAAATATATTATATGTAACATCTTCTTTCCCAAGAAGATATTTGAACTACTTATTGGGCTAGTGTAGTTCACTCAATTTAACATTTCGCAAATTTTGATAAAAAAATATGAAGAGAATTGTGGAGACTGGATGAGATTAGACTATACTTTTAGACTGATTGACTATTGGGATTTTTATTCATTATGATTACTGTGGATTACAAAGTGTGGTTCTCATAAATCCTTAGTTAAGGTTAAGTAAGACATTGGTTATATTAAAGGTTTTATATTTTATTCATGGAATTTTATTTTAGGATGTACATTTTTTTTCTTTTACTTTGGAGGTGATTAGTTCAATTAAAGTGATTTCTTTAAGTTAGAGGCTTAGTGTCTTCCTAGAGATTTTGCCATGTAGCATTTTGGATACGAACTCAGATTCCATTTCGGGTTCCGGATTCAGGGTGTTACATTTAGTGGTATCAGAGCCCTAGGTTCATGATCTTTAATATTAAGTTATAATTTACTACGAATCCTAAGATAAGATAGGATATCAGAAGTTTTATGTTTAACTATTATAGTTTATTATTAGTAGTTTTATTTATTTATTTGATTTAAAAAAATTTCTTAATTATTTTATCTACCTACTTATTTATTTAAAACTTAGTTATTTATCCTAGTGATATTAATTATCACATAATTACTTATTATGGGTGTGAAATAGATGGCACGTAAGGGAAGACATGGAAGCAATGGCGAGGGTCTTAATAGCGAATCAGATGACATGAGCATGCTACTGGCGGAATGGAGACGAAGAATACCACGTCAACCGACAGGTGAAACCAGTCAACATGTGCCTATGCCACCTACTGGGCTTCCTCCGCAAGTTACACCAACAGCTATGCCTGTGCCAATGTCACCTGAATTAATGGCGACTTTAAATATGATGGCACAAGTTATACAAAATCAACAACAGGTGTAGTAAGAACAACATAGATTGCAACGAGAGTAGGAACAGAGGCAACAAAGACTGACATTGGGGCCTATAGCACATTATGAACGATATAAGAAGGCGGGGATGCCTACTTTTGATGGAACTATAGATCCGTTAAAGGCGAGCAAGTGATTGGAATAGTTAGAGGAAAATTTTGAGATTCTAGAGATACCTGATGATGTTAAGCCAAAAATTGTACCTCCATTCCTGGTTGGAGATGCAAACCAATGGTGGAGAGGGGCATAACCAGTGTATACTCAATGTGAGAGATTTATGACTCGGGGGGTATTCAAGAAGGCATTTCTTGATCACTACTTCCCTGTGGCAATCAGACTACAAAAATAGAATGAATTTTTTGATTTGATACAGACAGAAGGAATGAGTGTGGTTCACTATGCATCATGATTTAATGCCTTAGGACAGTTTGCACCAGAGATCATAGCCAGTGAAACACTTAAGTTGCAATGGTTTGAAAGTGGATTGCAAAGGAGAATTAAGGATCGGTTATCCTCGATGCCCTCGAAGAACTATGAAAAATCCTATACCAGGTGTCTACACATTGAGGCAGATGTTAAGAAAGGTGATGCTAAAAGGGAGAAGAAGAGACTGAGATCTATATTCAGTCAGGGCCAGGGTTCAAGACCAACAGGACCCCCACAACAAAAAGGCATCCACTGTCCAAAACTACTCCAGCAGTAGCTTCTTATAATAAAAAGAAGCATTGTGAGACTTATCAGCGTATACATCCCAGCGAATATAGATGGAAGACTATAGCTTGTTTCAAGTGTGGAAAGATAGGGCATCGTATTGGGGAGTGTCCGATGATGGCTGAGGAAGCATCAAGACTGCTACTCGACTACTCATGAAGCCAGCGAAGCAAAAGAAGTCGAATGCTATGGTTTTTGCACTAATTCAACAGGAGGCTGAGACTGTAGATGATGTGGTTACAGGTACCCTACTAATTAATTCTGTACCAGCTTTAACACTCTTTGATTGTAGTGCCACCCATTCTTTTGTATCTCAATGTTTTACCAAAACTCTAAAATTAGCCCATACTTCTTTAGTTGATCTTTTTCATGTATCTATTCCTAGTGGAAAAGTTTTAGTCTCCAAGCCTTGTGATGAGGGGATATAGGGTACAGATTGGAAAGGAAGTGTTAGATGTTGATCTCATCCATATTCCAATGGTGGATTTTGATGTGATTCTCAAAATGGATTGGCTCTCTCGCAACTGTGCAATGATCGATTGCAAGGGCAAAAAGGTAAATTTTGCAATTCCAGAGAAAGACAAATTTCATTTTCTGGGAGGTTTGGAGAAGTTGGCGGGCAAATTGAAAACAATCATATCAGCCATAAAGGCATGAAGAAATCTTCATAAAGGATGTGAAGGTTTCTTAACTTACGCATTGGATACTCAGAAGAAGGGCAAACATTTGAAGACATACCAGTGGTATGTGACTTTCCAGATGTATTCTCGAAAAAATTACTAGGACTACCCCCTGAGCGAAAAGTAGAGTTTGAGATTGTTTTGATACCATGAGCTGAACCGATCTCGAAGGCTCCGTACAAAATAACACCTACTGAATTACGAGAATTAAAGACACAACTACAAGAATTATTGGATATGAGATTTATACACCTAAGTGTGTCCCCGTGGAGAGCTCCAGTTTTGTTTGTGAAGAGAAAGGATGGTAGTATGAGACTCTGTATTGACTACCGCGAACTTAATAAGATCACCATCAAGAATCGATACCCCTTACCCCGAATAGGTGATCTCTTTTACCAACTGAAAGGTGCTTATATGTTTTTCAAGATTGACTTCTACTTTGGATATCATCAGTTAAGAATTAAAGCAGAAAATATACCAAAACGTGCTTTTCAGACTCGTTATGGACATTATGAGTTTTTAGTCATGCCATTTGGAATGACTAATGCCCCAGCAGCATTTATGGACCTGATGAACCGGGTCTTCAAGCCTTAGTTAGACAAGTTTGTAATGGTATTTATTGATGACATTTTGATATACTCATCATCCAAAGAAAAGTATGCGGAACATTTGGCAGTGGTTTTGCAGACTTTGCAGAAGGAAAAATTGTACGCGAAATTTAGCAAGTGTAAATTTTGGCTCAGGAGTGTTGCTTTCTTGGGTCATGTCATATTTGAAAATGGTGTAGCTGTAGATCCTAAGAAAGTAGAAGCCATTGTAAATTGGGTTAGATCAACTAATGCATCAGAAGTGAAAAGTTTTTTGGGATTAGCTGGGTATTATCGAAAGTTTGTGGAGGATTTTTCAAACATTTCAGGACTGTTAACTCGACTTACCCAGAAAAAGACCAAGTTCGAATGGAGTTCAGCATGCGAGACTAGTTTCAGGAGTTGAAGAAAAGATTGACGTCCACACCTGTACTTACACTACCATCTGGATCATGAGGTTTTGTAATTTATAGTGACGCGTTAAAGAACGGCTTGGGCTGTGTGCTAATGTAGAATGGGAAGGTTATAGCCTATGCGTCAAGACAATTAAAGCCTTACGAGCAAAATTATCCCACTCACGATCTTGAATTAGCTGCAGTGGTTTTTGCTCTAAAGATCTGGAGACACTACCTGTATGGAGAGCCTTGTGAAGTGTTTACGGACCATCAAAGTTTGAAATATTTGTTCACCCAAAAGAACTTAATATGCGTTAGCGGAAATGGCTAGAGCTGCTTAAGGAATATGATCTGAAGATCAGCTATCATCCAGGGAAAGCAAACAAAATAGCTGATGCATTGAGCAGGAAGAACAATACCCTGGAAGCTATGACCACTCAATAGAGGCAATTGATATTAGAATTTGAGAAATTGAAAATAGAAATAGGAGGATCTGCAAAAGAATATGTAGCATATTTGATATTGCAACCAATCTTGGTAGAACGTATAAAGACAATTCAAGGTATGTATGCTAGTTTAGAGAAGAAGAAGAAGGAAGTCCGTGATGATCAGCAAGCAGATTTCCAAATTTATGATGACAGAAGTTTGAGATTTAAAGGAAGATTATATGTACCTTACCATCCAGGTTTAAAAACTAAAATTTTGAAAGAAGCGCATAACTCTAAGTTATCGGTACATCCCGGTGGCACTAAAATGTATAGGGACTTGAAGAGAAACTTTTGGTGGAACGAAATAAAGAGGGAGATAGTGGAATATATCTCTCCATGTATAGTATGTCAACAAGTGAAGGCCGAACACCAAAGACCAGGAGGATTGCTAAAACCTTTAGAGATACCTGTATGGAAATGGGAGCATATCACTATGGACTTTGTTGTTGGGTTGCCAAAATCAAGGTTGGGAAATGATACTATTTGGGTGATTGTAGATAGACTGACTAAATCCGCGCATTTATTGTCAATGAAGGCTACAACAACAATGGATGAGTTGGCAAAAATGTACATGGATGAAATAGTGCAATTACACGGCATACCAATTAGCATTGCGTTTGACAGGGATCCACGGTTTGTTTCACGAATCTAGAAGAGCTTTAATAAAGCTATGGGGACTACGATAGCACTTAGTACTGCATTTCACCCACAAATTGATGGGCAATCTGAACGTACTATTCAAACATTGGAGGATATGTTGCAGGCATGTGTGATGGATTTCAAAGGTAGTTGGGTTGATCATTTAATGTTGGTAGAGTTCTCTTATAATAACAATTATCAGACAAATATTGGGATGGCTCCATATGAGACATTGTACGGGAAGAGGTGTAGGTCACCAGTGTGATGGGATGACACTGGTGAGAGGATAATTACTGGACCGGAATTAGTACAAATTACCTTGAAGAAAGTGCCATTGATCCGTGAGTGAATTAAGGTAGCGCAAGATAGACAAAATAGTTGGACAGACATCAAAAAGCGACCACTGGAGTTTAAGATGGGAGAGAATGTATATCTTCAAATTTTTCCTACTACGGGGTGATGGGATTCGGAAAGGGTGGAAAGTTAAGTTCCCATTTCGTAGGTCCTTATGAGATTTTAGAAAGAGTTGGGGAACTCGCTTATCATTTGGCTTTACCACCGGCACTGTCTAAGGAGCATGACGTTTTCCATGTTTCTCAATTGAAGAGATACGTTTTAGATCCAAGTCATGTGTTAGAGGTTGAACCATTGAAAGTGATTGAAAACTTGTCGTACACGGAGATTGCTTTGAGGATCGTAGATCGTAAGGAGCAGCTACTGCGAAGATGTATCATCCCCTATGTCAAGGTCCAGTGGACAAATCATACGCCTCGCGAAGCTAGATAGGAATTGGAGGAAGACATGCGCAAGAAGTAACCATCTTTGTTTGACCTGGAAGGTACATATAAGTTTCGAAGATGAAACTTTTGTAAGGGGGGTGGAATGTAAATACCCAACCCAATTGATTATAGGTCTTGTATTTTAACCGACCCATAAAGTGATTTTTTTTATTATGACCCATGAGATAGCCCACAAGGTTTTAGGAGTCATGAGAGATTTAACTAAGCTGACGGATATGTTTGTTATTTAGTATTTTAAAAGTTAAACCTACATCTTAATCTAAACGACGTTCTTTGATTTTACCATCAATTGGTCAAAGCGATCATTTAAGGGTTCTGGACTCTGGGAAAAAAAGCTCTGACTTGCTTCAATTATTAAGGTGAGTTCTATTAGCTTCGACTATTAATTTAGTTAGAGGTTGAAGAGTAAATATTAGGAGGTTCTCTCCCTCTTTGTTTCTGGAATTCTAGATAATAAGGTTAATTGATTCATTAGGTTTTAATTCATTGTGTTGATATTGGTATTGTGTGGTTTGATATTAGGGAGCGATTGTGCGGAGTAATTAGCTTCGATTGGAGATATTAGTCTGACTTCTAAGGTAAATGGTTTAGGCATCTTTTATTTTTTGAAATATTCTACAATTTGTATTTTCTGTATAAAATTTAGAAATTAAGTTTCGTTATTTTATTCTGATTTTGAATCATAGTATCATGTGGGCTCTGTGTAATATGTGTTTAATGGCTCATGGGATTGAAGAAGGAGAGGAAGAATATGTTCTAAAATTTGTTTGTGTGACTGAAATCCCTCTCAGTCAACAAGAAATATAAGTCTGGCCTCCCTAATGGGATAAATAGTGAAGACTGATATCAGTGATCCTCTTCCTAATATGAAATTCATGAGCATACATGTAATTGTTTATGTATATGTTTTGATTTTGTAATGTTGAAAAGAAGGAAAAAGAAAAAGAAGTCCTCAATGCTTTAGATCACGTTAATGCTCTGTTCACGTCTTCAAGGGGTGTTCTGGTTGATTTACTTTGGTACAGGGACGACTGTTGTTCCCCCACAAAAAAAAAAAAAAAATCTTCAATGCTTTATTCACGTTAATGCTCTGTTCACGTCTTCAAGGGGTGTTTTGGTTGATTTGCTTTGGTGTGGGGGCGGATGTTGTTCCCTTACACAAAAAAAAAAAAAAAAAAAAATGTTTTGCTTTGGACGTTTGACCACAGAGCATTCCGTGGAATGTGGTTTTGAAGTGGGGACTATAGTCCCCACAATTGATTATCAATGATTGAGGCTTGATGTGAGCCATTTCAATAGGCATTAATTATATTTAAAAAAATTAAATTATTTTTTTATCATTTTTTTTATATAATTGTGGGCCCAACTTATTTTGTTTTAAAGATTAGACTAAACTAATTAGATTTATTTTACAATTAAATTATACTTTTATTCTATTTTATTATTTTTATTGATGTGATAGTTTTATTTTATTTAATATTAAACTAAGTCCTATATCATTTGTATGTATTTATATATATTTTAGGGGGAAAAAAGGGATCAGTTCATCTAATTATGGAGTATTATTCGATGTGTTTTATTGAAAAGATATTATATGTAACATCATTTTTCCCAAGAAGATATTTGGACTACTTATTGAGCTAGTGTAACTTACTCTATTTAACATTTCGCAGATTTTGATCAAGAATATAAAGAGAATTGTGGAGACGAATAGGATTAAATTATGCTTTTAGACTGATTAACGATTGGGAGTTTTATTCATTATGATTACTGTGGATTAGATAGTGTGGTTCTCGTAAATCCTTAATTAAGATTGAGCAAAACATTGGTTGTATTAAATGTTTTATATTTTGTTCATGAAATTTTATTTCAGGATGTATATTTTTTTTCCTTTCCTTTGGAGGTGATTAGTTCAATTAAAGTGATTTCTTTGAGTTAGAGGTTTAGTGTCTTCTTGGAGATGTTGCCATGTAGCGTTTCGGGTACAGACTCGAATTCCATTTCAGGTTCCGGATTCGAGGTGTTACAGCTTTTGTCGTAAATGGGTCCCCAACAAGTGCCTTGCATGTCCAAGCCAAAAGAATCTCTCCTCTGTGACTTCTAAAGACATGCTGAGACAACAACATCATTATGGTAAGTAATTTCAAAATTAACTTGGACAAGGTTGCCAGTAAAGGAGAAGGGAGTGAGAATGGTGTTTCAAATTCCTACTAATAGTGGCATTCTAATACATCATAGCCATCCTAGCAATATGGTTCAAGAATTCATTCCAATTCTAAACTGCATCACTAACTCACACTTTGTTTTGATAATACTAGACATTTTCCATCAACGTAGTAGTAAAATTAAGAGATTTCCCTTTAAATTCATGAGATAAATGAAAGTTATTTTCTAGATTAATCAACTATTTAATCCAATTCTCAACACTCCAATTTGCAAAAGCCTTCACATAAAACTACCTTTTTGAGTTCCACCATAGACATTTAGAGAGGGGGCAAGTAAGGATAAAATGTTCTAATAATCATGTATCTGAGTGACAAATTAAGCAAAGGTAGATTATCCAAGTTAAAAAACTTATACAATATAGATTTCGTAAGAAGTATATTGAAAAGAAATTTTCAAACAGATGCTTACATATGTTGTGAAGGTAGAGGGCCAAAATTTATTCCGAAGGTAGTTTGGGACAAAAGAAGAAGAATACTTGTTCCAAAGGTAGCTAGGGACAAAAGAAGAAGAATACCTCTGCTATTGAATTAATCTCTAGCAGACTTAACAGAAAATCTCTCTAACTTGGAGGAAGCCCACACTAAATAATTAGGTTTATCCTAAAATGAAGTGGGAAAAAAATTGAAGACTAACTCACTTTTTCAATTATACATTGTAGAATTTTTATTATCCTTAACGAAACAAATGTCCTGAGGTTAGCGTTGAATTAAAGAAAGACAAAAAATATGAATCCTTCTATATTCTAATCGTGAAATTTCTGCCAACTTTATAACAGAGATCGTTATTGAGTGTTTCTTTACACTTCCAATACCTTTCCAAATCCAAGAAGAATGAGTAGAGCACTTTTCCAAGTCTAATAACTTCCTATCTATTAAGTGTGAAAATATTGTATTTTTATAACCCTTTTACTTGACTTTTGTACATTCTTTTGTGAAATTATAAACGATTTCGATTTATTTTGTATTCTTTTATATTTCTAAGTTAATTTGAAAAAAAAAATGAGTAAAACAAGGGCTTAAAATGATGCATTGTGTACACAAGTATGATTGTCAAATAATTTGAATAACATTGGGCTGCAATTTAACAAGATTTGGAATGTACTATAGTGCCAATACATAGGATGATGCATGACCATGCATTAAACCATGCTAAATAAAGAAAAAATAGAGTTTTCCAAATATATGCACTACTTGTGGCAAAGCATGCCACAAATCGTGCTGAACATAACAAAATCAAACACCTCAGAAGTTGTGCACGAGCGTGCTAGCTTCTAAAAACTACATAGCTAAAGGTATAGCTATTAAGCTCCTCGTGCCAACATCGAGCAATTTCTTCTGCAATCTACATGGCCAAGAGTACAACTGTGTAGCTGCTAGTGCAAGCTTCCAGATTTTTTAAAAAATTCCCAAATTCAATCCAAATCTAGTTTGAAACTTCTAAGTTAATTCTAGGACAGTTTAGGAGCTCTATAAAAAGGTTTTGAACAACCTAATTTAGAATCAATTATCACAGCTCAAAATATAACATCTTTCTTTCATCAAGAAGGCACCGAAGACTTCAAGGTATGAAAGGAAGAAGAGTTCGAGATTATGGGTGAACAAAGTTTCTTATATTTCTTTCTTATTTCCAAGTTGTTACGTTCTTTTTTTTATTTTTTATTCAAACAATTAAGATCTTTCATGTTTCTAGGCTATATTTTGATGTTGATTTTGGTACTTCGAAATTCATGTATTAAAGATTCTATTTTTAATATTCTATAGATTAGTCCTTGAGTATTTGTGCAATTTCGGCTTTCTTTTGTTGTCAATTATGTTGATTTCTCTTATATTGAGGCCTAACACATATGGAAGGCCATAACTGAATAACTAAGTTAATTAATCTTTTAATTGATTTTTTTAAGTAGCATCTATTAGTTTAATTAAGTTACAGCTTATGGCTTGATTAAGTTACTGGGAATTGTATGATTCAAGTTATATATAATTAAAGTTTATTATTATGTGTAATTTGACATTAGTGATGTCTTGATATACTTATTAATTTGATTGTTATTCTAATACATATTAATCTAAGCGTATGCTTAATTATTAATTAATCAAGTTAGCTTAGGTTAAGAATTGAATTAGGAATTGATTTGCGATGCTTAGTAGAATTAATCTAATTTGGCAAGGATAGGGATTTGTAGCACTTAGCGGAGTTCCAAAACTAATTGCTTAATATAATCATTTTTCTATGATAAGTTTCTAAAATTAATTTCTAGATATTTTGCCTATGAAGTTGTTAGTTTCCTAATTGATCTTGAAGTTATATTCTTGTTTGTTATTTCTTATTTGTTTCTTTATTCTTTTAGGAGTAGGTTTTAAATAGTTTCCTATTTTGTTTCCCCTATTTATTTGTATATAAGACATCATTAGAGTTGTTTAGCTTAATTGTTTATAAGAAGATTTCGTAAAAGTGAAAAAGATAGTTTTTCTTATAGAGTATATTTCTCTTATTTCTTAGTAAATCAACACTCCATTGTTACTATGCTATACATTTAGGAGGTATGGTTGCAAATTTATTAGTGTATGACGACTGCATTTAAATGATCTATATTTTATACGTCTAACAACTTCACAACAAATTTTGGTATCATTGTCGGGGAACAAAAGAAATTTTATCTTCTTCTTCTTTGAATGATTTTTGTGGTAATTCATCTTAATTAGTTCTTTTGGTGCTAAAATTTTTCTTTTTTCTTTTTTCTTTTGATTTTAGTTTGTTTTGTAAGTTGCTCATCTTGATGAATCTTATGAGTGGTAAAAAAAAAGTAGTCAAAGGAGATAACACCAAGGTGCCCAAGTCAAATACTAAAGAAATTAGGATTTATGAGGAAATTGCTTCATTAGAAGACAATTCTTTACCTAAATATGAATTTTCTACAATTGGTGAAAATAGAGAAAAGTAATTTGGTGAATTCTTTCCTATCTTGATTCTACAATACAACACAATCTCTCTTTTAAAGAACTTGTTGCCCTAACTTTTAATAATCACCCTCTTTTCATTGTTTTTTCAGAAGTGACTCATGCATTTAAACTATATTCAGGATTCATTCAACTATTGTCGTCTTTCCATGAATTATCAGGGGAAGATATAGACATCTTAAGGAATTTCATATTGTATACTTTGATATGAAACCGAAAGATATTCAAGATGAAGTCATTGAATTTCATGCATTCATATTTAGTTTGCATAGACTTCCTAAAAATTAGTTGTATAATTTGTTTACGGGTTCCATCAATAGTTGGTTAATAATGCAAAATTTTTTCTTGAAAAATATTTTCTGATATCTAGGGATGCATCATTAGGAAAGAGATATGTTGAATTAGGTGATTGAATGGAAAGTCTTTGTATGATTATTAGGAAAGGTTCAAAGTCTCTAGTTGTCGATACCATCAAATCAATGACCAATTACTTGTGTAATATTTTTATGAATGTTTGCTTCCACATGATATGTCCATGATTAATACGCCTTGTGGGGTGATGCAAGTAGTGGTGGTACCTTTATGGACAAAATCCCACAAGCCACTAAGTCTTTAATTTTTAATATGATAGCTAACACATAATCTTTTAGCATAAGGAATGACTCTGTCAGGAAAGTAGGTTAGGTAGGCATAAATTCTTTAGAGGAGAACATTGACAAACTCATAAATTTAGTAGGAAAGCTTTTAGAAAGCAACTTATAAATTAGGTTATGTGATGTTTCTAATTCTACTGATCATTGTAGTGATTCTTATCCTAATTTTGATTCTAATGAATATGCCAATACTTTAGGTTTTTCTAATCAACCCCATTATTCCAATACTTATAATCAGGGATTGAGAGATCACCTAAATTTTATGTGAGACTACAAGATAATCTAATGTTAGCAATCTTTCCATGAATACACATCCTTCTTCAAATCTATCTCAATACATGACCCTAGAAAATATAGTCAAGTCTCTTGCATTTAGTTCTCTAAATTTTCAAAATGAGACCGAATCTAACATTCATCATCTAGAAAACCAACTAAGGTAATTAGCTTCAGAGATGAGTCAAATCAAAGCTCAATTTTTCAATAAGCTTCCATTTCAACCTCTTAACCTTAGAGAGAATGCTCATGCTTTCACCTTAAGAGTAGAAAGGAGTTGAATGGAACTAGGATTAAGACTTTAGAGGAGGAAAATAAGCTAGACCTAGAATGAGTACCCAAGTCAACTAATAAGTCTAGTGTAGGGGAGCCTAAGTTAGGAAAGTCGACACCTAACAAAGTGAACCACCTTTTCCTAGTATATTGGCTAGAAATAAAAAAGGGAAATGAATTTTAAGAAGGTAGAGATTGATCTTCCCTTGATTGATACAATGAGGTAAATATCCTCTTATGCCAAATTTCTAAAATAATTGTACACAAATAAAAAGAGGATTAAGGGAGATGAAAAGGTAACAATGGGAAGAAATGTCTCTATTATTCTTTAAAAGAAAAATTCCCCGCCCCCTCCCAAAAAAAAAAAAAAAAAAAAAGATTTGGGCATGTTCACCATTCTTTGTATTATTGGAAACATCATCATTTTGGGTTGCGTGTTAGATTTAAGAGTATCAATCAATGTCCTGCCACATTCTATGTATGCTTCTCTAAATCTAGAACTTTTGAAGTCTAATAGAGTTGTCATCTAATTAGCTGATAGATCCATAGCATATCCCAAGAGAGGGGGGAGGATGTTCTTGTTAAAGTTAATGAATTGATTTTTCTAGTAGATATAGAGCATAGATCTAGTTCTCCTTCTAATTCTTTTCCCATTCTTCTAGAAAGACCATTTTTGAAAACCACTAGAACACTAATTGAGGTTCATAGTGGCACACTATCAATAAAATTTGATTGGGAGAAAATTTGTTATAATATTTTTTATACCATGAAATATGCTTATATGAATTGTCTAATGTCTCTTTGATTGATATGATTGATCCACTTGTTGAATAAATATTTGAATTGGCATACATTGCGATGCAATTGGTATAGGTTAAAATCATAATTTATTTTCTAGTTATTTGAGATTATTTTGTGATACATTTGATATAATAATTAGATATATTCCTTCATATTTGATATTTTACATTTGAAAAAGTATTTTGGTGAGTTTATACAGAATAGATCAAGAAAAAGGTAAAAATCAATGCCACGACAAAGTACGACTAGCATCGGCAGTGCAGAGCACAACAGGCGCCGGTCCAAGGCTGGAAAACAGAGAAAGAAAAGAATAGAGTACATCGGGCTGAACTAGAACACGACCGGTGCCAGCCGTGACCAGGGCAGTCGGCGCCAGGTGCAGTTTGTTTAGAGGCGGCGAATTCTCCTTTTTGCATGCAAATTTGGAAATTCCTTAAGAGTTTTGGTATTTTCCAACTTGTGTTCGGCGTAGAACTCTTAAGAAACGATTTTTGGCATCTTGGGAGGCTATTTAAACAAAGAGAACACAAGAGAAATACATGAATTTAAGGTCAAAGCTACAAATCAATTATTGAAGAGGGGATTCATCACTTAAGAGATATTGCTCAAGAAGGCCTTCAAAAGAGGAAGAAGTGGGGTTGTCTATAGATTCTTTCTTTTATCTTTGTTTTCTTTTTCTAGAACAATGATGTGATCAATATTTTCATTGTAAATTAACATTATTTTGGGATTCATAATTTTGATGTTAATTTAGTTCTTTGATTAATTGATTATCATTCTTGGTATTTGATTACTTGTTATTATTGAAGAATTGATGAATTTAGATTTGCTTTTAATTGACTTAGGAAACAATGTTAGGAGTAGATTTAATTTCATTAATTTCATATTTGTTATCTTTTAACGGACTTGAGAAACGAAGTTAAAAACAAAAAACCAAAGTAAATAGTTAATTTCACATAGAATATAGAGTATAGGGATAATCATTATTATCTAGAGTATATGGATAATCATTAAGGAATGAGTTTATTGCATCTTTTTGTTAATTAGTAAGACATAGTATATCTAATAATTTAACTAGGAGATAGTAAGTCCATGACTTGGGAAACGATTGGCTTCTATTTTTATTCCTTCATGACACCAAGATAATAATTACTTGTGACAATTGCTAAGTAATTCATGATCATGTCTTCAAAAATATTTGTCTAATTGTATATTCTTTCATCATTGAGTTGTATATGTTTTTCTTTATTTTTTTATTATCTTATTACTTTATTGGGTCGATTAAACAATAAATGAAAACTAACTAATGGTAGTTATTCCTTGAGCATCGATACTTGTTAATTCTCTATACTATACTTGCAATGAGCATATTTGCTCATATGCGTAATTGAGGATTAATGTTTTAATTAAAACTTAGTTATGAATGGACTTAAAATTGTATAATTTTTATACACCCAAATTGATACGTATCAGCAATCTACTTTAAATTTGAGTCTTGATGAGCATGTGTTAGATTCTTTACCTATGGAATGTGATGTTGATATAGTGAATGCTATTAAAGAATTGGCTGCATATTCAAATTTTAAGCATAAATTTGAATTGCCTACTTCCCATAAAAGATTATTACCTTCTATTGTGAGTCCCTCTTCATTTGAGTTGAAATAATTGCCATCACATTTTAAATATGCATACTTAGGTAAATAAAAAATAATGTCAATAACCTTTCTTCTTCTCAAGAGGAAATGTTAGTTTTTGTGTTTAGGGACTACAAAATCATAATTGGTTGGACCTTAGCTAATATTAAAGGGATTAGTCCATTAATATACATACATCACAAAATTTTAGATGATGAGACTAAGTCATCTAGAGAGCCACAAAGGAGAGTCAACCTTCTAATGACAGAAGTAGTAAAAAACGATGTTTTAAAATTGCTAAGAGTTAGTATCATTTTTTCCATTACTGATTCTAGGTGAGTGAGTCCAATTCATGTGCTACTTAAGAAGGCTGGCATAACTAAATAGTTGGAGAGTTTACACCAATTATAGAGTTCTTAATGCATCAACTAGGAAGGACCATTTTTCTTTATCCTTCATGGATCAAATGTTGGAACATCATGTAGGATCTTCTCATTATTATTTTCTTGATAGGTTTTTTTGAGCATTTTCAAATTGTTATTGCACCTAAGGATTAAGAAAAGACCACATTCACATGCCTATTGAGAACTTTTGCATATAGGAGAAGAATGCTTTTGGGTCTTTGTAATGGACTCAGAACTTTCCAAAGATGCATACTTTCCATGTAATACCCCGCTTATTCATACATAATATTATACTAGTAAGGTTTGCATTCATGAGCATATTATGTGTTGAGAATTTGTTCATATATTTTATACCTAATTTTTATTGTTTTTGTTTATACTTGAGATAATTGATTAGAAAGTTTGTGCATTTTTATGTGATAATATTGTAATGAGCAGTAGTGAATATTTTTTTGTTAGGAATAGGAAATTATTTATAATTATTTAGTGAAAGATTATATTTTTAAAGTAAATCTTTACAATCGGTTTTACAAAGGATTCAATGTTGATTTTTACTAAATAGAAGCTATATTTTAACATCTTGACTATTTTAATTTTTTACTTAAATTAATTCTGACTCTTGAATGACTTTGACCATTAACCCTTTAGACCTTTTGAACTATTGGATTTATGACTATTTATTCACAAGACTATTTTTATTAAATTAATTTTTATTAAATCAAACCCTAGTGTGCCTAAAAACTTAAAAAATTCCATTTCTACCCTTAATGAGTGCCACCACCTTGTACACATCTTGGCCATTGAATTGTTTTGATATTAACCTTTTATTGTTATTAAATCCTAGACATTCATTTTATAGCTTATCCAAATAATCTAATCTTTATTATCCATGTGTTGTAATCTCATCCATACACTTGAAATAATCTTTATCATACATCTTGTTAAATGCAAGACACTCATTTGTACATTTTATCCAAGAAGATTTAATCCTAACCTTAAATTTTTAATGATCTCTATGTTACACTTGAATTTATCTTGACCATCCACTTAGATAACTCCTAATTATCTATTTGTTTTAGTCTTAGCTTTATATTCGACATAATCTAAGCCATTCAATTTAAGTCTTATCCAATATAATTAAATCAAGACCTTACATCTTGTAAGATCTTAGCCCTTCAATAAACAAACCCTAACCCTTCAAATGTTTTAAATCACAACTACTGATTATACTTCTTTCTTAAGTAATTTAATTAAGACCATTGATTTTTATTTCACACAAAAACAAAAATCCCAAGAGCCCTTAATTCCCCTCTTGGCCAGTTACTTCCCCATTTCCCCCAAAATTGATTTTTCCTCTTCTTGTCTCTTCTGTTGTGCCACCACTCTCTCCTCTTTTTTTACCTTTCATTTCCCTTGAGTAAAAGTAAGAATCCTAACTTAGAAATTGAATATTGAAGCCTCCATTTATTCTAACCTAAAGTTCTTATGGTTTCTTCAAAATGGTAATTAATTAGAACCATTTTCTCTTTGATTTCTCAAGTTTGGGCAAAGTTGATTTTCTAGACAAATTTATATATTTCTTAAAAAAAATGATATTTTTTTATTATTTTTATGAAGGAAAAACAATGAGATCTTATTTATAACATATTGCACTGAGTTTATGTGTTGATTGATGTGAGGTTTATGAAGAATTGATATTGGATTGATGTTTATAATTGCAGAGAAAAAATAACACTATTTTTGGAATTATTAATTATATAAAGTTTGGGTTTCAGATTTGTATAAATTTGGTTGGAGATCTGTTGTAAACTATTTGTATATGAAAGTAGCATGTCTTGAGAGTAATTTAACATTAGTTTTGCATGAATATCATATCTGGAAGTTAGTCTTTTGAATTTAAAAATTTGCTCTACTTTCTGTTTGAGAAACTGTGTTGATGATGCGAGTCTGAGGAATTATTTAAACCCTTTCTCATATGAATTTTGATCTAAAATTTTTAACATAAAACTTCAATGTCTTTGAAGTAATTTCAACAAGAATCACCAGATTTTCACTTGTAGATTGTTCTCAGTAATTATTTGAAAATCGTTTCCAACTCTAATTTTCAAAGTTACTGTATCAGCATATTAACTTTGAGTATGATGCAAATAACCTATTTAAAAATATGATCTCTAATGAAATTTTTACAATATATACTATACATATTGAAGTTATGATTGAAAAGTTTGAGTGAATCATGAGTTTATTTGCCTAGTTAACTAATTAGATCATTTCATGCTCTGTTTTGCCCTATTAGCACCAAAATTTTGATTTGAAAATAATTTGAAAAACTAATGAATTTGCTATAAAACCTTTATAATCATAATTTGATTAGGTTATATGATGATATGGAATTGTCTAATGATGTCTGTCATTGTACTTTGATGTTTGATTGATGACACATATGTATTAACTCTTGTAAACAGGATAATCTACTTAAGTGATTAGTATACTTATAAAACCCTTTGAATTATTATATGGTCACTTAATAATGGGAAATTGATGAGGTTATTGATACTTGAGAATCAAAATGTAATGTATTGATGGGGATGCTATGAGATAGGATTGTAAGTTTAGAATAATTAAGATCATGTAGGAAATGATATATGATTATGATATATGATTATCATATAGGAATGATTCATATACTTGAATTTAATGATAGGATATATATATATATATATATATATATATATATATATATTCAATTTATGTGCTATATTTGGTAGGAGTTCAAGATCTTGAATTAACGAATTAAGTTCATATTTTCTCTCTTTTACTAGGACTCAATGTAAGTCCCCACATTCATAAATATTTTAGTAAATTTCTATTTATAAACCCATGTTTCTATGTAAACTCTTTTATACTAAATTGAGTTCAAATATATTATGAAAGTATGCTTATTTCTCTTTATGAAATGTTGTAAAGTATTAGAGTCTATATGACTATGAATTGTATATGAATTCTTTACTTGATAAATCTTATGGTTATGATTTATTGAGTTGAAAACCTTGCATTGATTTTATAAAGCACTCATGATTAAAATTATGATATGTTGAGTTGTTCAGTTGAAAGTCTTACGTTGATTTTATAAAGCACTCGTGATTGAAATTATGATATGTTGAGTCGAAACCCTTTCATTGATTTTATAAAGCACTTATGATTGAAATTCTCATGCATATAAATGATTTTGAAAACCATAGCATGGCTTTGAATGATTAGTTTCAATAATTATGAAAGTCATATTTGATATTTGAAACTATATACTATTGAAAATCCTGCAATGAAACAACTCTTTTGATGAAGTTTGTACATATAGGAGAATATACATTATGTTTAATATGTTTTCAGGAAAGTGGTGAATATTTTGGAAAAGAGCTTTCAAGTTATATTGAGCTATTTTTGAGAAAATAACGTTGCATTGATCTCGTGATTTGTGTATGTGATTATTGAGTACTGAATGGGCCATGAATTTATACTAACTTACATAAGTTTGAAAAGGCTTTCTAGCTAGTGACCACATCTAGATTGTGGTCTCTTATTTAGTAAGGTGACAGTATTTTTAGTAAAGCCATCCTTAGCTAGCAGCACATTTGTCAATAGGGAAATGAAGTTCGGACGTGGGACATCCGCTATGTAGGGCAATTATGGCAATATCATGATTTAAATTGGTTATTTAATATTGGTAGGATTTAATCCTATTCATGCCCTAGGGCAATTTTATTGATGGGATAAGTTCCTATCAGTTGATATGAGATTGCTATATATTTTACGAATTGTAATGCATTCGATTATCGAAATGCATATTTTGAGAATATGATATGAAATTGTACGATAAGCTCAATATAAGTATTGTAAATGATATAATGATTTTGAATGTTATCAGTTTGGTATTTTTCTAAAAAAAGAAAATGATATTGTTAGTTTCAATTGAGAATCTCCTTTGAAATACTATTTTGAATTGCATGAAGGCATGTAATAATAATTCTTTATGTCCGTTCTGATAATATTATTCATGTATCAGAAAAGTTGTTATTGAAATTCACATGTGGCACACTATGAAACTTATTGAGATCTTATCTCACACTATTTTATTGATGTTTTCAAGGAGATCTGAATAGACTCAAGATTGAAGAGAAATAATGTCAATGTTATTTTGAGATTTTATATTTTGTATTTGGATTTATTATGAATATTCATTTAGATTTTCTTATTCTAAAGTTTATGTATTTATTAAAGGCTCCATGATAGATTTTATTTCTGGAGTTTATTTAAATTTTTAGAATTTTATTATTTTTAAAGCATTATAAAGACCCTTAATTACTTAGACAGGGCAATATCCCCAACTCGCTGTGTCATGCGGTTATGGGGTATTACATTCCACATTTTCTAGTTATGTGACTCATATCATTAAAGTTTTCATGAATAATTTTATTATGTATGGAAATTCTTTTGATGCATATCTTTATAATTTGGAACTTATTCCCAAAATATGCATTGAAACTAACCTTGTTTAAACTATGAAGAGTGTCACTTTATGGTAAATCAAGGAATAGTTTTGGGACATGTTGTTTCAATTAAAGGAATTGAGGTTAATAATTCTAAAACTGATATAATTAAATCTTTTTCTTATCCTTCTAATGTACACGGAATAAAGGCCTTTTTAGGCCATGCTGATTATATAAGTGTTAATCAAATATTTTTTGCAAAATTGCACAACCTTTATGTTAGTTGTTGTAAAAAGATATTTCTTTTAAATTTGATAAATGTTGCAAAAAGGCATTTGATTTTTTTAATGGAGAGATTAATTTTAGCTCCTATAATCTAACCTCCCAATTGGGATTTACCTTTTGGAATCATGTGTGATGCTAGTGATAAGGTTGTGGATGCAGTTTTGAGGTAAAAGGTAGATAAGATTCCTTATGTTATTTACTATGCTTCTCATAATCTTAATATTGCTCAATAAAATTACACTCCTATTGAGAAAGAACTTTATGCTATTGTTTTTGTCTTTGAAAAATTTCGTTTGTTCTTATTAGGAAATAAGATAATCATTTTTTCTAACCATACAGCTTTAAGGCACTTGATAAAAAAGAAAAAGTCTAAGCATAGACTCTTGAGGTGTATTTTTTTGCTTCAAGAATTTGACATTAAGATTCGTGACAAGAATGGAGTTGAGAATTATATTGCTAACCATCTGAGTAGGTTTACTTATAAAGGGAAAGTATTTCCTATTTCTTGAAGAATATTTATATTTATTGCATAATAGTTCACCTTGGTATACAGACATTGTGAATTATTTGGTAACTAAAGAATTGTCTGTGGACTTAACTAGGGCTCAAAAGGAGAGAATCAAGCATGATGCCAAGTTTTATATATGGGATGAACCTTATTTGTTTAAAATTTATTTTGATAATATTGTGCAAAAATGTGCACCTAAAAAGAGTTTAACTTCGTACTTAAATTTTGCCATACCTTTGAATGTGGAGGTTAATTTGTTCCCACTCACACTGCACATTATTGGAATGTAGACCTAAAATAAATTATATATTTCTATAATCTGGAAAGTAATAAAAATATTTCATTCATCAAATAGTTGTCCATTTACATATATTTGTACATGAAGGTCTAAGTGTGTTAATAAGTGATTTATGTAATTAGATCGTACTTTTGTAGTAAAGTATAGATCATAGGCTACTAACATATAAGCTAAAACTTCTTGATCAATTAATAAAGTTGGGCACTTTATTAATATTTGGATTATTATACTATGATTTCTAAACAAGAAATGATTTATCTTTAACCAGTGAGTAATCTACTCAAGCTAATAGTATAAGCGTATTTAGAATACGTAGAACTAGACAACGCGATAGTAATATTTATAAAAGTACTGTAATAAATAAAGATTAGTCTATCGTTACTACTGCGTGGATGAGTGTAGTCTAGTGAAGCTAGACTTGTACATTTTGATGTATGATGGGCGAGGTCTTAATGCAAGGTTGATGTGTATGAATTTGGGTATAAAAATCATATAAAAATAAGCACATTCCTAATCATGTTTAAATTAAAATGTTAACTCCAAATTACACATATAAGCAAGCGTACTCATCATTAAGCATAGCATAGGGTTTCAAACGAGTGTTGATCCTCAAGGAACAAGTATGCATTAATCACTTTTCTTTCATTGTTTAACCGACTCAATAAAGTGAAAAAGAATAAAAATAAAAAAGATAAAATAAAATAATATATGCATGTCAAGGATAGAGAATTATATAACTCAAATCATTATTTTGACAAACATGATCTTAAAGTACTCAATCATTATCACAACTAATCATTCTCTTGGCATCATGAAGGATAAGATAGATTCACTTCTTTTCCAATCCATAAAATCACTATCTTCTAGACAAATTAGCATCACATATCATGTCTCAACTAATTCACCCAAAAGATGCATTAAATACAATCCTTGATTAAATTTTCATATCCTGGCAAATTTAAAACATGAAATTAACAATTGAATCCATATTATGGCAGATATCAATTATCCTTTAATTATATAGTTCTTAGCAATTAACCCATTTTCCAAGCAAGTTAAGAGACAACAAATATGAAATTAATGAATTGATACCGCCATCAACTCCTTTTCCAAGCAAGTTAATAGAAGAAATAATAAATTAATCTCGTAATCAGTATAAGTAATTAAATACCAAGAATAACAATCAATTAATCAAAAGATCAAAGTAACTCTAAAAATCATGAATACCGAAAATAATGTCAAATTACAATAAAAAAAATTAATACATCATTGTTCAAGAAAAGAAAACAAAGTTAAAAGAAAGTACTCATAGACAAGCCTTCTTCTTCTACCTTCTAGACCCTCTTGTACAATCCTCCTTGATATGATGAATTCCTCCTTAATTTTAAGTGATTTGTGTTTTGATCCATGAATTCATTGTTTACTCTTGTGTTTTCCCTCTATTTATAGGCTTTAGAAGTGCCTAAATTCATCCTTCTAGGGTTCTGGACGAATAGAAGTAGAAAAGTACTAAAACTCTAGAAATTGCTAAAAATGTGCACGAAAATCGAAGCACGCCTCAGTACCAGTGCACAGTTGGCGCAGCCTATCCTGCCTAAGGCCGGCGCCAGTTGTGTTCTACTCCTCTATTCGTTCGTCGATTTTTCTTGATTTTCACACTAATTCTTCTAGACTGTAGCCGGCGCCACCTCTAGCTCCTAACCGACACCGATTCTAATCTGTTTTGCGATGATTTTGCCTTATTTTACCTCAAAAATCTGAAATAATACACAAAATACCTTTTCAATGGTAAAATCTCAAATATAAAGGAATATGGCCAGTTATTATACAAAATGGTCTCAAATAACTAGAAAATATATGACTAATTTAGGCCCTATCAAAGACCAATAACCATATACATTTGGTGTACGACTTTAGTCAATTAAGACGGATTTGTACAAAAGAGTTTCTATAATTTATTACATGAAGATATCACCCCATTGTAATTGTCTAAGATAATCTAAATAATCCAAGACCCTAGGAAATATAGTTAAGTATGTATACTTTTGAGTAGCTCCCTAAGATAAGTGGGTATATACACAAAGTCATGGATTATATAACTAGATATCAAATGATGGTATATGTTATTGAAAACAATGTTAGTATATTTTTTCTATCTCAATTATGGGTGTTATGTAGAGGAATATTTTCATCATTACACCTATAGGTCGAATACAATATACTTGCAATATTATTCTTGAGGTCAATATTTCTATATGGTGATAAATAGAACATTTGAAATGATAAAATATGACTATTTTTTAGCAAGGATATTTTGGTCATTTAGTAGCCAAGAATAACATGTCTTTTGGTTCTCAAAGTAGCTCAAATAACCTTAATAAATTTATTTACTATATGGGCTTATTAGGTAAAATTAATATTGGAAGAATTATTCTAGTCCAATTATTTATATATTTGGACTAGAATAATTTATTGGGTCAATTTAATTAAATTTATTTATTAATTAATTGTCCTGTATAATTTTATATTAGGCCTAAGTGGATCAATTAATTAATATGAAAGGTATTTAATTAGTTTTGGACTACTTATGTCCACATGGGTTGAGGGAGATGGCTATAGGTTTTAGAAAACTAAGTAACCGCCTCAAAAGAAATGTGGCAGTGGAAAAAGGAAAAGAAAACAAAAACGAAGGTCGTTGGCTTCTATGTAACGAAATAGGAAAACTGTAATTTTAATGTGGGGTGCATTCTATTGTGCTCTTGGATTTAACATAAAAAGAACAAGAAATAATAACATGTGTTTTTCTTGCGTACCACCGCTATTATTTTTCTTTTCTTCCTTGAGAGCTCTTCCTTCTTCTTCCAATATTCATTCTAGTTCTACTTTTACCGGTAGATAATTTATAAGAGGTTCGAGAATACTCTGAAAGATTAAAAGTTAAGAATTTTGACACACGTATTTGATGTGAAGGAATCGACACGTGGTCGAGATTTCCGTGAAACAAGTGATCATGACAAACAAAAGCGTTTTGTCAAATTTAGTTCCTCTGGTTATTCAATCCAAGTGACCTAAAAATAAGTATTCTGAGACTTTAGCTCGGTAAAAAGTTTTGAATTGCATATTTCTGCTACTTATTTATTTTCTAACGATCGCCAAAGTTATAATTTAGGAGCATGCTTAGTGTTAATAATAAAAAAGGTGGTTCCTTTTACTAATAAAAAAATTTAATTTTTGTGATTGTATAGATCTCTGATAGTTTTTCATATGGGTAGATGTTATGTATGCCTTGCGTGTGGAGTCATAGGGACTTGTAATTATTGTTCCTCACTTTCCTTTAGAACTCGTGTATACCTTGTTTTGAAAGACATAGGCAATTAACATTGTATCTAAATTTATTTAATGGAAATTTGTAGCAATATTGGTGCCTGAAATTCCATAGAAGAAAATAGAGGAAATATAGAACAAAGAAACAACAACCTTTAGGGAACAAATGGTGACCGACTTGCATGAAGCTGGCCATTGATTTTGTGAACAACATAGCCAACTTAGGGAAAATTCAAGGCAGTTACCAGCTACGTAGAATGCCTTGAAGGTGATCCATGGCTTGAGCAAGCTATGGAGAGCCTATGAAGTAAATTACAAGGAGATGACTAGTTTTTGAGAGTTGAACAGCCTATGAAGTAAATTGTAAGGAGATAATTAGTTTTTGAGAATTGAAGCAGTCCATGGCTTGCTCAAGACATGGACTGCCTACGAAGGAAAAACTATGAAGTAAATTGCAAAGAGATGACTAGTTTTTGAGAGTTGAAGCGGTCCATGGCTTGCTCAATGATGGAATGAAAAAAGAGGAGCTCGCATGCATAGGAAATAAAACGGACACAGCGTAACGGAAGGTTAAAAAAAATACCTCTTCGTGTCCATTTCTAGTCTGGTCGAGAAGACGAGGCACCAACTACGAGAGAAGCTAACTGCCTTGATGACGATTTCGGTGAGAATCTAACAATCCGTCGGCTTCTTCTTGATATGAACGTGAAACTTTTGGCTTCTCAGAATATACTTCTCGACTTCTTCTTGTGCTATTAATTAGCAAAGACAAGAACATGGGAAAAAGATGAAAGGAAGAAAAGAACGTGAGAATTAGGGAGAGAGTAAACCAGAGAATAGAAGCTCTAGTCTTCTGTTTGGCTTCTATCGTGTGTATTGCTTTGGCTCTATACAATAACTCCTATTCACATCCCAAATAATCCAATCCTATTATTTTGATATTTCAAATATTCGAAGGTTATCAATAGAAGAGGTTTGGATTATCCCCAACTCTTCTGTATCGTGAATAATAAAGAACCCTTTAATCCAGGCTATTGGGCCAAAATAATTTATTATTTTTCCTTGGACCCAATAAGCTCAAAAATAATAACCATTAATTATTTATTTCTTGGGTCTATTAAAATATACCAATAAATAATTAATGAGTCTAAATGAACTAAAATAATTATTAAATATTTTATTAACTAGTTTAAACCTAGGTTAATTTTTTTAATTATTCAATCTGGGATTAGGCCCTGAATAATTAATTAACCAATCAAACTAGATAATAAATTTAATTTCTCTCATTCTAGTCCAAAAATAAATTCGACTTCCGGAATAAAATAAAATTCTTTTTTCTATTATGACCATTTCCTCAACCTAAAATAATTAGGATTTACGGGCAATTTTGAGGACCAAAAAAACACATCGCCTTTGCTACCAAAATGAACAAAATACCACTGTTATATAAATAGTTGTATTTTGTATTTTAAATATTTTTTAATATTACGATAAGAAAATATTAACCCCAAGGACAATGTTGCGATAGCTATGTCTTTGACCTACAGGTGAAATGACTAAAATACCCCTCTACATATCGCCGTTCATTTAGAGAGAAAAGAGTATACTAATACCTCTCTAAACGACATCTACCATTGTTAGGCTTCTAGTACAATGATCTACGACTTCTTGGAATATTCCAGCTTCCCAAGAAAGCTACCCTAAAGTCAATATCCAAGTCATGTTCTCCAGGGCCTTAGATAATTAGATCATTCAGATAACTACAATGGGCGATATAGTGTAGATACTATCTTGTACAAATTTGTCTTGAGTAACTAGTCACATATACCCAACATACAAGTATGTTGGTTCTTCTCAAGAACCTCAACTATAACATATTAAAGCATACATTTTCAGCTTTGTCAGAGTACCAACTTATACTCAAGCTGTAGAGTACAAGTCCACATTGTAATAGTAGTATGGGTTTCTATCACATAGTATTTTTAGAAACCACTACTACAGGTTCAATTCTACGTATTCAAAATACGCTTATATTGTGAAATGAGTAGACTACTCACTAGCTAAAAGTAAGCCATTCCCTATTTGGAATTCATAACATAATAATCCTGTCATGATGAGATTCTCATTCTTATCATCCGGTTAAGAACAATAGTTTATGTGTTAAGTATCCATGGTCCATACCTTACTGTGAAAGACCTCTATTTACATAAAACATTTACTTAAACACAATGAGTCTTTTTCAATAAAATCGTGCATAAATATAAAGAAAATTTCACAAACAAATTTTGAGAAAAAACACTTTTATTAATATAAATCAAAAATACATCAGAAACCTAGTCTAAGAGGACATACATTCTAACAATTTTTCACTTGCACTCTAAGACTAAGTAAGTCTATAGGTGCCCATCCCTATGGTGTCTAAGTATCTTTTAAAGACTTTCTCTACTAAAGGCTTGGTGAAATGATCTGCTAGATTGTTCTCCGAGGCAATCTGTTCTACCATAAATTCCCGTCTCTAGATAAAATCTCGGATCAGGTGATACTTCCTCTCTATGTGCTTTCTTTTTTTGTGGTTCCTTGATTTTTTAGATTGTGAGACTGCACTAGTATTGTCTCAATACATCACAATCAATTTCTCCATGTGTGGCACAACTCCAAGTTCTAAAAGGAACTTCCAGAGCCAAATTGCTTCCTTGGATGCCTCTGAAGCTGCCACATACTCAACTTCCATGATTGAGTTAGCAATACAGGATTGCTTGATACTCCTCTATAAAATGGCTCCTCCAGACAAGATGAAGACATATCCACTAGTGGATTTTCTCTCATCCTTATCTGCTTGGAAGTCTGAGTCTGTATATCCTATAGGAACCAAGTCATTGGCCTTGTAAACCAGCATATAATCTCTTGTACCTTTAAGACACTTAAGAATATGCTTTACAGCCTGCCAATAAACCTCTCTGGAGTTTGACTGATATCTGCTGACTAAGCCTACAGCAAAGCAGATATCTAGACTATTACACAGTATGGCATACATGAAACTTCCCACAATCGAAGCATTGGAAATCCTACTCGTCCCATCCTTTTCTTTTTAAGACTTTGAATAGTTCTTCGAAGAAAAAGACAACCCATATCTACAAGGGATCAATGTCCCCTCGCATGAGTTCATGCTGTACTTGGCCAACATCTTGTCAATGTATATAGCTTGGGATAGACCTAACATTCTCTACTTCCTATTTCTAAAAAGCTTTATTCCGAGAATATAAATGGCTTCACCCAAGTCCTTTATACTAAATTGACTCGAAAGCCAAACTTTAGTAGGTGATAGTATCCCTATATCATTTCCAATGAGTAGAATGTCATTCACATATAGGATAAGAAAAATCACATTTATGCCTTCCAATTTCCTATATACACATAGTTCATCTTCATTTTAAATGAAACTGTAAGACTTTAGAGTCTCATTGAAACGAATGTTCCATGCTCTAGATAACTGTTTAAGTCCATAAATGGATTTTTTAAACTTACAAACCATATATTCTTGGCCTTTAGCAAAAAAGCCTTCTGGTTGGGACATATAGATGTTTTCACGATGGTCGTTTAAAAATACCGTCTTGACATCCATTTGCCATATCTCGTAGTCATAATGACATGCGATGATAAGGAGGATACGGATGGACTTAAGCATAGCTACCGGGAAAAAGGTTTCCTCATAGTTTTTGCCATAAATTTAGATTTGAAGGTTTCCATCTTCCCATCCGCTCCCTTCTTCCTCTTGTAAACCTACTTACACCCAATGGGTTTTATTCCTTCAGCTGAAGTTACAAGATCCCAAACCTGATTGAAGTACATAGACTCAATTTCGATTTTCATTGCCTCATGTCATAGGTCTGCATCGGCATAAGCAATAACTTCCTCATATCTAGTGGGATCTTGTTCTTGATAGTCGGAAACTAGGTCAAAAGCCTGTCTAGTCTATCTGTTTGGAACCCTAGATATCCTCCCACTACGACGAGGCTCCAATTGTATAAGCTCCTGAGGTCGTACCTCTTTTTGTTCTATAATTGGATTAAGAGAAGTTGATTCAGAAGATAACTTCTCTTTGAGTTCTAACCTCGTTAAACCTTTAGTGGATGTATTTTGTTCATCCTCCAAGTATCTAGCATTTGTACTCGCGAGTACTTTCTGCTCCCTAGGATAATAAAAGTAACCACCCTTTGTACCTTTTGGATACCCTACAAAATATAATAATTCTGATCTTGGTTCTAACTTGTCTCCCTTGATCAATACATAAGTTGGACAACCCCATATATTGAGATGATATCGACTTAGCTTACGCCCAGTCCACATCTCATAAGGAGTCCTAGGTACTGACTTGGAAGGTACCAAGTTTAGAATATATGCTGCTGTTTCTAGGACATATCCCAAAAAAAATACTAGAAGAGTAGCATGAGGTATTATGCTTCGGATCATTTCTATCAATGCTTTCTTCCTTCTCTCAGCTACTCCATTCTGTTGGGGCATCCCCAACACAAAGAGCTGGGATATTATCCCATTATGTACCATGTAATCCTTGAATTCACCAAGGAAAAATTCTCCACTAAGATCCGATCGTAAGGTATTGATTAGTTTACTTATTCAACGCACCACTTCAGCCTTAAACTCTTTGAACTTATCAAAAGAATCAGACTTGCGTCTCATCAGATAAATGTAATCATACTTTGTACAATCATCTATAAAAATGATGAAGTACCCAAACCCTTCTCTTGCTGGCGTGGACAAATGACCACACATCAGTGTGAACAAGATTCGATGCTTCTTTGGCTTTATCCACCTTTTAGGTAAAGGAGCTTTTGGTCTTTTTTTCCCATAAGACATGATTCACACTGAGGCCAACTTTCCAATCTCAATGAACCTAAAGGCCCATCATAGATTAACCTCTGAATCCTGGTTGAGTTAATGTGGCCCAACCTTAAATGCTAAATATATGAGTCATTGACTTTAGTCTTTTTCTTCCTATTTAAAGGTTTTGTTTGAGCATTATTCAATTGATTGTTAATGGGATTAATAAAGAATAGATTTTCATACATGTGCCTAGTACATATAACTTCTCTATTTCTACTAATAGTAATACCAGAAATGCAGTACACTTGAAGCATTTGCCCTTAAATTTATCTTTAGGTTGGGATTTGAGCTGATGCACTGCATTTCCCTTCTTCTTTTTGAACTTTCTGGGCATGTGCCCAGTTCTCAAAGAAGAAGCCATTATTGCTCTAGCCTATGGCT
Organism: Voacanga thouarsii; assembly: GCA_026120185.1. Lineage (NCBI taxonomy): Eukaryota > Viridiplantae > Streptophyta > Magnoliopsida > Gentianales > Apocynaceae > Voacanga > Voacanga thouarsii. Next base: position 871,357 of record JANUWF010003364.1, on the reverse strand, counting down.
TCATAACTTTCTCTACCACCTGGAACTCCTTCATCAACTTAGTTAAACTCATGTTTAACTTGTTCATGTTGTAATTCAATTTGAATTGAGTGAATGAGCCCGACAAAGATTCGAGAACCATGTCCATTTGGCTCTCGGGGTCAATAACAGCCCACAAGACTTCTGCTTCCTCGAAAGCAGCAATCATATTGAGCATATGCTCTCTGATTGATGCTCCCTTAGCCATCTTGGTGTTTATGATCATTCTAAGAGCCTCTTGCCTTGCGGGCTGGCTCATATCCACGAACATTGTGGCTAGAGATGTGCTAATATTATATGCAGTAGCCATGTGCTCGTGTTTGGATTGTAGCACATTTGACATGGAGGCTAACATATAGCAACGGGCCATTTTGTCAACCTTCTTCCATGCTTCTTCAGCCTCACGCTCCTTAGCGATAGAACCTTCCCCGATTACTGGGTAGATCTCATATAGGACATACTTATACTCTTCGGCTGTGAGTATTATGTCCAGATTTCTTTTCCAATCTATATAGTTTGGATTCGTTAACTTATTCTCACGGAGAATAACGACCAAAGGATTGAAAGAACCTCTACCAACCATTTCTGAAATTTTGAAAAATAAAAGAAATTCTTAATATTTGTAAAATAAAAAAAAATTTGTGCATTTTATTCTCATATTAAACTTGATAATAGCTAACCCCATTACTATTATCTTTAACATGATTAATTTAGCTCTTAGAAAAACTGACATCGCTTCTTGGGAGGTTTAACAGTTTCCTAAACTAAGTGTGTTAACCACCACAAATTAATTTTCCTTCTAGATAATAATCTAGAAGATAACTTCATCAAAGGGATGGCCATTTTTTCTCATTTTCTATGGATATACCTCGTACTATAACTTCCAATTTGGGCCGGCCGATCATAGTACGTGTTCCGGGTTATCAATTACATCCTTCTAATTAGTTTTAGATCCTTGTGGTATCTCCATCCTATACGGGTTCACTCCCAGGGTGACACGAGGAGACCTACAATCTCTAATGAGGATCGTGATGGAAACTATGGGGCTATTGGAACTCCTCTCCCACTTAGTTTTTTAAATAAGGGTTTTCTTGGAAAAATATTATTTGAAAGATTCCAATTAAATTCTCCTTTAACTTAAAATAAAATATCTAAATCCATAAAAAAAAAAAATCTATATCAAGGTTTATACTCTTTGAGAAATCTTTCATCATGGATTAATTTTATTTAAGTTAAAACTTAATAATTTCAAAACTTTTCCATTTAAATAATTCCTAGAGATTTTGATCTCAAGGTTTTATTTGACAAAAATAACTTTTCCTTTGCTAAAAAGAATTAAAATGGCTTTCTATTTTAGCTTATAAAAATTTCTAAATCCACGATATTTTCTATATCAAGGATAAAAACCTTTAAGAAAATAACCAAGGATTAATTTTTGTTTAAGTTAAAATAACCATTCAATTAAAAAAAAAATATTTTCTTGTCAAATAAAATTTCCCAATGACTTTGGTCTTTGAGAAAAGTGCACACATGACTTAAAATAATTAGCATGCTAGAAAACTGTAAATGTTTTCATACTTTTCTATTTTTTAATCCTAAATGCCCAAATAAAAGAATTAAACATATTAATTAAATTAATTAATAATCTTGTTTAATCCTAATATGTTTTACCATTATTTTTCATGCAAAATATTCAAAGAATATTAACTATTGTAATAAAAATAACTTCGTTTGGTATGAGACTAAAAACAAAAAAAATATTTTTTTTCTCTGGTCCGGTGCACTTGCCACACTGGATCATGGTCCATGGAAAAACCTATGGACCATGATTCTGGGCTGGTGCCCGTGCAGCGAGGAAGCTGCTGCTCGATTTCAGTGAGGAAATCGGGCTTCCGCGAGGAAGCATCCTCGCGCGTGATCTTGAGTCAAGGCCATCTCGGGCCCGGCTATGACTTCAAGTCGCAGTTGGCTTGGGCGGCCTCGGCTCGCCTCACAACAGCAGTGCCGGCTCGGCTTGGCTCGGTCCATCTTCTCCACAATTTCGCTGCAATTTTTCCATTCTGCAAATTTTCGCTGTCTCTTCTGGAATGCTCTTCGATTGTCCAAAGCTATTTCTCGTTACATTTTTTCACCAAAAAACATAACAACCACCTATACTCTTTCAAAATGGGCTAACACGAAGCTAAACAAAACTATGAAGAATAATTTACAGAAACACCTATACCTTAACGGTGAGGTGTACAACCATTCTATCCATAACAAAATAGTGAAGGATCTCATTAAAATAAGTCTTGCCAAGTTTTATTAACTAGCATGAATCATCCTAAGCCTTTCAAAGCCAATGCTCTGATACCACTTTGATGGAATGAAAAAACAGAGGAGCTCGCATGCACAGGAAATAAAATGGACACAGTGCAATGGTTAAAAAAAATACCTCTTCATGTCCTTTTCTGGTCTGGTGGAAAAGATGAGGCACCAACCACGAGAGAAGCTAACTGCCTTGATGACGATTCCGTCGAGAATCCAGCAATCCATCGGCTTCTTTTGGGTATGAACGCGAAACTTTTTGCTTCTCAGAATATATCTCTGCCTATCTAAGTTGGTGAAACAATCTAGGTGAGGATGGTCCTTTTTGATCTTTTGCTATTAATTAGCAAAGACAACAAGATGGGAAAAAGATGAAAGGAAGAAAAGAACGTGAGAATCAGGGGGAGAGTAAACCAGAGAACAAAAGCTCTAGTCTTCTGTTTGGCTTCTGTCGTGTGTATTGCATTGGCTCTACACAATGACTCCTATTCACATACTAGATAACCTAACCCTAGTGTTTTAATATTTCAAACATCTAGAGGTTATCAATAGAATAGGTTTGGGTTATCCCTAACTCTTTTATACCGTGAATAATAAAGAACCCTTTAATCCAGGCTATTGGGCCAAAATAATTTATTATTTTTTCTTGAACTCAATGAGCCAAAAAATAATAACCATTAATTATTTATTTCCTGAGCCTATTAAAATAACTTAACAAATAATTAATGAGCCCAAATAAACTAAAATAATTATTAAGTAGGTTAATTTTTTTAATTATTCAATCTGGGCTTAGACCTTGAATAATTAATTAACCAATCAAACTAGATAATAAATTTAATTTCTCTTATTCTTTTTATTTTTTTTCTAGTCCAAAAATAAATTTGACTTTCTGAATAAAATAAGATTCTTTTTTCATTATGACCATTTTCTCAACCTAAAATAATTAGGATTTATAGGCTATTCTAAGGACCAAAAAGACACACCACTTTGGCTACTAAAATGACTAAAATACCCCTGCTATATAAATAGCTATATTTTACATTTTAAATATTTCCTAATATCACATAAAAAAATATTGACCCAAAGATAATGCTGCGTTAGCTATGTCTTCGACCTATAGGTGAAATGAATAAAATATCTCTTTACACATTGCCGTTCATTTAGAGAGGAAAGAGTATACTAACACCTCTGTAAACGACATCTACTATTCTTCGGCTTTTAGTCCAATGATTCACGACTTCTTGGAATATTCCAGCTTTTCAAGGGAGCTACTCTAAAGCCAATATCCAAGTTATGTTTCCTAGGACCCTGGATAATTAGATCATTCGGACAACCACAAGGGGCGATATAAAGTAGACATTATCTTGTACAAGTCTGTTTTGACTAACTAGTTACATATACCTAACATACAAGTATATTGGTCCTTCTTAAGAACCTCAACTATAGCATATTAAAGCATACATTTTCAGCTTTGTCAGACCAACAACTTATACTCAAGCTGTAGAGTACAAGTCCACACTGTAGCAGTAGTAGTTTGGGTTTCTATCACATAGTATTTTTAGAAACCACTACTACAAGTCCAGTTCTACGTATTCGAAATACGCTTGTGTTGTGAAATGAGTAAACTACTCATTAGCTAAAGGTAAGACATTCCCTATTTAGAATTCATAACACAATAATCTTGCCATGATGAGATTCTCATTCTTATCATTTGGTTAAGAACAATAATTTATGTGTTAAGTATCTCATGGTCCATACCTTATTGTGAAATACCTTCATTCACATGAACTATTTACTTAAATATAGTGGGTCTTTTCCAATAAATTCGTGCACAAATATAAAGAAAATTTTACAAACAAATTTTGAGAAAAAAACACCTTTATTAATACAAGTCAAAAATACATCAGAAATTTAGTCTAAGAGGGCATACATTCCAACACTCAAGCCATGCACCAGCTATGTGCAAGAAAGAAGGCACTAGTCGCCGACTTCCATATAGGAAAGGACAGGTTCAATTTTGGAATTAGTTCAGTTTGGGTCATGGTTGGTTTCAGTTCGAATCTCCCTAGAAAGGCTACTTGGTTTTCTAATTCCTTGTATTTTCTTTTCTTCTGGAGTCTTGAGGTTATTTTTCTTGCAAGAGTTTATTTATTGTAATACCCTGAATTTTAACCTTCAATTGGCTATTACTTGTAATAGGAAGAGAATTTGTATCAATGGTCAGAACAAAAGATAATCAGTTTAATGAAGTAAATATTTTGGTATCATAACATTTTATCGGGAAATGGATGTAATTATTGGATTTGTTCTACCCGTATCCTAAATCTTTAGAAGGCTACTACTGTTAATAAAATAAGAATTTGAGGAAACGTTGAGAATGAAAATTGATCAGTGCAATGAACGCACGTTTTGGTGTGAATTAAGCCATTCGGGTTATCGAGGGCATTTTCGTCATTTTAACCGTGCTCTCGATTTTGACCGCAAATTTGACCAAATTAAGAAATAATTGAAGAATTTAAGTATTAACAATGGATTCAATGGAATTTTTGGAGTTGAATGGTAAAATAAAATACTTTTCCATTTCGGACCCGAATTTTGATTACTTCGAAGAAAAAGTGAAATTACGGTTAAAAATGGTACGTGTGCCATTTTGTGATTGGTAGCCCATGAACATGTGTCAATTTATGAGAGTTTACATGAAGAATTCATGCAAGGTACATGAAATTAAAGAATTACAAAATAAATAAAAAATGATGTGTTTAATTGTAATTGGAACATATCATTTATGGAGCCATTTAATTAATGACTTGGACAATTTAATTGGCTAATATTTTGACCATGAAGAGGTGGTTGAATGGCTAAAAAACAGCCAAAAAATCGGTAGCCACAAGAGAAAAAATTTAAAGAAGAAAATAAAAAAAATGGTGAGTAATTTTGTGATTGGAACACACATATATATTAACCACCACACAATAAATAAAATTAAAAATTAATTGTCCAAATTCTAATTAAGTTTGGTGGTGGGAAGGTTGTTATACAGCCAGAATTTCGGCAATCCAAGGGAAAAAAAATAAGAGAGAAAGAAATTAAAAAAAAAGTAGCAAAAGAAAGAAAAAAAAGAGAATAGTGTGTGTTCTTGGTGAAGTGTGTGTGTTCTTGAGAGATTCTTGGAGAAAATTATATCAAAGAGCTCTATATACAAGGTAAAACCTCACCTTGCTAGAATTAAAGTTGTTGTTGGGTGAATGGAGATTATTTTGATATGAATTTTAATATGAAAGCATGATTTTCATGTCTTGATTTTGGATCAAAAGTTAGGGTTTATGAACTTTGTGTGTGCTTATGTGTGCCGGCTGCCTAGGAGATTTATAGATAATGTTTTGTGTGATGAAGGACTGAATTTTCATAGTAGTTCGAAGGGTTGATCTTGGTTGATGAAATGATGATCAAAGTGGAATGAAAATGGAAGCTAATTGGTTAGAATGATTAATTATACTAGCTTTTGCTTGAAGAAAGTGAATTTGTGTTGAACAAATAACTTTTATGAGTTGTTGAAATCTGAAAATTTAAGGATCAAAGATGATTTGAAGGGAAATTGAATGAATTTAATGTTCTCAAGGTTTTTAAGATTAAAGGAAATCAAAAGATAACACGAATAGTTGAGTTGGAGCAAAGCTACTGATATTTTTTTGCCTCTATATTGTGTCATAGAAATCTGAACTCAGAAAATGGCTTGCATATAATTGAATTTAAGAGTCTTACAATCGTTTTGATATATCATAGAGCCCAATCGAAGTTGTGGATTGAAAATTATGCGCGAAACAAAATTGTGTGTCAAGGAAGGAAATCCCAGAATTTTATTTGGAAATGAATGAAATTAAGAGAGCTTAATTTTGTGATTTTAGGATGAAATGAATGAGAATCATGAATATAATTCCTTGTTATGAAGAGAGAAAGGATATGGAAAAAGGAAAACGAAAGAATTGGACAAACGACGAAAAAATGACATAAATGATTATTGAGCATTTTCCTTAACCGTCGGCTAACTTTTGACTAAACATAAAAAACGATATTTGGTGTAGGTTTATTGGTAAACGGCCAACGACACGTTGGTAACGGTGAGAACAGTAGTCAAACGGCATGTGAATAATAAGAGCTTATTTAAGACACGAGGTGAGTCCCTTTGACTTTTAAAATTTTTTGAAAGCTAGTATGCTTTGTTTTTCCATGAAATGTTACGTTTTACACCGTTTTGAAAATCCCCGGATATATTCAAGGCTTTTCTTAGCAAGATTTATTTTATGCCATCTTGAGCTCGAATGAACATCAAAATTGGCTTGAAAATCTTAATGGATGATGATTAAAGTACAAATTTTGTGAATTTAGTCCTTTTTGGATTCACTACTTAGGATTTTCAAAAAATGGCAAATTTTGGAATCGAGTATTCATGAATTGACTAGAATGCATTTATTGGAACATTTTATGGAAACATGGTTGGAAACTTTGGATTTAATCCTCTTTTAGGATTAGAATTCTGGATTTCTTGAAATAAGTTCCTTTTGAAATTGGGTATTTGAAAAATAATCCAAATGTCCTTATTTGAATGCTAACCCCAAGTTAATTGGGATTAAGGCTTAGTTTGTTGTTGTTATTGTTGTATGGAAACTTTTGGCATCGGGTATTTGGTAAATGACCGAAATATCCTTATTGAAACTTTTGTGAACACTTTTCAAGTCTGGTATGGGCAAAATGACCCAAATACCTCTGGAAACCTATTTTAATATGCGAAAAGAACTTTTCACCATGTTTTGACACGAATTTGGAAAATGATCTCTCGATATAATATTGACTTTTGAAAAACGATATTTTGATCCCGAAAACTATGTTATTGGCCTGATGTGCCTATCGAATGAATTGATTGGCCATGCAAAGCCTATGGGAATAACTATCTCACTTGCGAGTCAGTGGGATCAATTTCTTAAAAATGATATTTTGTCCTAAAAAATTTTGATTTGGAAATCCTACGGGAATAAATAACCCTTTGGTCGGATCAGTCAATGGGGATTGGTATTAGTAACGTTGAGTATTCAGTAAGGACTTTGATCTTTGTACTAACCTATGTTAGAGTAAGACGACCCTAGTAACCTGGCCTAGTTCTAGAGATTGTCTTACTTCGAATGGGATGACAGGACATTAAGATAAGTCGTCTTAGCTAGCTGTTTAGCTTATGGCATTTGCTGCGCTTGCGAGCGCACCTTACTTTTGAGTCGTTCGCTGAATGCGAGGCGGGGATACTCGGTAGCATTTGACTCATTGCCGCCTCAATGGTGAATGACGTTAGGATTGGGATCCCTTGGGGAACGGTGGTAAGAACAATATCTAGTGTGCTGCGGTGCACTTATTCATTCTTGGTAATATGCTACGGCCTACTTACCCTCCGGCGATGCATAGTTAAGTGTTGTAAGCTGTGGTCTTAGCACAATAAGACGTGGCACTGAAGGCGAAGCCTTATGAGCTTTGCATGAAGGCCGACCTTCTATTGGAAAAATGCCTGTAATTTAAAAATTAGGGCAAATAATTGAAATTGAAACATAATTTTTCAAAAATGATTGAGTTATGAATAAACTCTTCTTCAAAGAGTTTTAGAATTAATTTCAGTGGTTTTGGGACAAAAATGCAACATTGTTTTACTTTATCTGTTTTTGTAAAGCACTAGCACACACGGGACTCATTGGGTGATTTTTTACTCATACGTGTCTTTTATCTTACTATTTTGTAGGATTTGGAGTTGAGCGGACCTACGGATAGGGAGACGATACCACAGTGACAGTAGTTTAGGTCTGAATGCTTTCTCTTTCGATTATGTACTTTATTACTGATGTAGTATGGAGACTGCATGTACGGAACTCACGGTTATATATGTATATGACCACATTAGAATAAGTTAATTGTATCAATCTGGGTCTTGGTTACTTTTTATGGTTCTTCATAATAACAACCCATTGTCTAGATAATCGAATAAGGCGACACCCGATTTTGAAATACGCCTACTATTACTTTTAGTAGGGGTGTTATGTTTATGGTGATAAATAATTTTGCATAAAAATGGTTAGTAAATGAGGAACCACCTTATGATTAAATAAGATCATTTTAATTTATTAATATGATGTTTAATCTATTATTTAGTTACATAAGAATTAAAGGATAGAAATAGAGTTTAAAAGGTTTATTTTTGGAAGAATGACTATTTTTTATGATCAAATGCACAAGTTTTTGAGAAATTAATTTTTTTAAATAAAACAATTAAGAAAAATGTTTTAAAAAGGAATTTAGAAATTTAAAATAAAATTCATGATTTATTCTTCCAAAGAGTTTTATTCATGACATGAAGAATAATTTAAATTTAGTTCTTAAAAAAAGTTTTAACTTAAGTAGTGAAAATAAAAAATTTATGGTTTATTATCTTAAAGGATGTAATCCTTAGCATATAAAATTATGGTTGAATTTTTAATTTTTTACTAAAATTAATGAAAATCAAATATTTTAAAGAAAACATTTTTCCAAAAATCTGTTTTCTCAAAAGATTGAGTGGGAGAAGGATTCCAATGACCTTGATAAGGTCTAAATTAGTCATATTTTTCCTAGTTATTTGAGACTATTTTGTGATACATTTTGTACAATAACTAGTCATATTTTTTCCTATTTGATATTTCCCTTATAAAAATACTTTTCTATAATTTTATGTAAAAATAGTTGAAAATTGAAACTAATTATATAATTTTCCAGCACAAGACCAGCACCAGCTCAAGAAGGGAGAGTCGTCGCTGGTCTTCCACCGGCAGAACAGAGAAAAGCACAAAGATACAAAGCAATTGCAATTGAAAAGGTAGAAAGGAAAGGAAGAAATTGGCACTAAAGGACAAAAGAAATACATTTGGTGAAACAAGAAGAAAAGGCATTGGCTTCATGGCTTGGATGAGCTTCATGGCTCACTAACAAAACAAAAGCAACAAAGGAGAAAGGATGGATTGCAGTCAGCCAAGGAAACAAAAGCAACAGCAAACAAAGCAAGACAATTTTCGGCAGCTTCATGGCTTAAATGAGCCGACAGCAAGACAAGGCAACAGCAACAAAGAAAAGAAATAATTTCGGTGGGGCCAAGGAGGAAACAAAGTCAACAAAGGCTGTTGAATTTGGTGATGGCAAGGAAACGGCTCAATTGAGCCGATGCTACAAACAAAAAGCAACAATTCGTTGGCTGTGCGGCTGAACAAAGAAAAGCAGCAGATTTGGTGGTTGGCTCCAAGCAAGCCGACGCGACAGCACAACAAAGAATAACAGCAAAACAAAGAAAAGGAAAACAGCTCAGTGATGGCTCGCAGCAATTGAAAATCAGTTCGGTGGCTTGGAGACAAGAAAAGGCAATTCGAATTTCAGCTCAGTGATGGCTGACAGCAATTGGAAATCAGCTCAGCAATTTCACATGGCTCAATTGAAAATGCCGTGGATAATTCCAATTGTACATCAATTGAAGGATTCAAAAGAAAACGACAAAGGCAAATTCGGGTCCAATTGTCTCCAATTTCACAATTCAAAAAGGCGGTGGATTATTTAGGCTTTATTTAGAATTTTATTTAGACTTTTATTAAGACAATTTCTAATCCTTTTTTGTAATAGATTTTTTAGGTAATTACTTCTTCTTTATTTAGGATTATTTTAGGAACTTTTTAAGTTTATAAATAAAGGCCAATTTACCATAAAAATAGAGGTGCACAATGCAGAGACTTAGGTATATTTTAGAGTGCATCACTAATATTTTCTCGAAATAAATAATTTAAGGAGAATTGTATAAGAGGATTTTCAAAGAAAGAAGAAGAATGCTTGTCTATGATTATCTATTTCTTTCCTTTGTTTTCTTTTTCTTGAACAATGATGTATTAATTATTTTATTATAATTTGACATTATTTTAGGTATTCATGATTTTTAGAGTTACTTTGATCATTTGATTAATTGATTATTACTCTTGATATTTAATTACTTGAGCTTATTACAAGATTGGTTGGTTATTTCTTTTCGTTAACTTGCTTGGACAAAGAGGTTGATGGTAGTTTCAATTCATTAATTTCATATTTGTTGTCTATTAACTTGCTTGGACAAATGGGTTAATTGCTAACAACTAAGTAATTAAAGGTTAATTGATGTCTGCTAGGATATGGATTCATTGGTTAATTTCATGTTTTAAGTTTGCCAGGATATGAAAATTTAATCAAGGATTGTGTGTAATGCGTCTTTTGGGTGAATTAGTTGAGACATGATATGTGATGCTAATTTGTCTAGAAGATAGTGATTTCATAGATTGAAAAAGAAATGAATCTATATTAATCCTTCATGATGCCAAATGAATAGTTAGTCATGATAATGATTAAGTTCTTTGAGATCATGTTTGTCAAAACAATAGTTTGAGTTACATAATTCTCCATCCTTGACATGTATATATTATTTTATTTTATTTTATTTTTCTTTTTATTTTTTTCACTTTATTGAGTCGGTTAAACAATGAAAGAAAAGTGATTAATATATATTTGTTCATTGAGGATTGACACTCGTTTGAACCCTATGCTATGTTAATGATGAGTACGCTTGCTCATATGTATAATTTGTGGTTAACGTTTTAATTTAAACTTGATTGGGAATGTGCTTATTTTTATATAATTTTTATACTCAAATAAATACGCATCAGACCCTATGGCTTCTAACATAGATTCTTGCTAGAGATAGTGGTTATCGTCGTGTCATTCTGAGCATGACCTCCTATATGATGGATTTTCACGAGAATCTAGAACTAATGGAAGAATTATAATTAATGTCATAGATATATGTTAGTATCGATCAACCTATGTTAGAGGTATTAACATTAGATTATCCGTAGGTAATATGAGTAATGGCCATACTATCGATAGAACTATCTCTAAATCATTAATTATTAAGGAAGTTTAATTAGTGATGATTATACACTTAATTTAGAAAATTGTTAATCTTCCTATGAAGCTATAACAATTTTTCTAAGAGCCAAAATTTTCATATTTTTTATAATAGTTTTAATAGGTTAACTATATCATGGATATAATATGATTAAATGTGCCTTATATATATATATATATATATATATATATATATATATATTTTCAAAACAAATATTTTTATCAAATGAAGCTTTTCTTCCAATCAATAAAAATGTCTGGTTTTAATCTTTTGTCTATTATTCTCAAAGAGAATAGGTTACTTGGACCAAATTATATGGACTGAAAAATGAATCTAAATATAGTACTCACAACTAAGAAGTACAAGTATGTTCTAACCGATCCCTATTATGAAATTGGGGAAGATTCCACAGATCAAGACTTTGAGGTTGGGAGGGCATGGAAGAAAGTTGATGAAAAAGCTAGATATTATATGTTAACTTTCATGTCCAATGCTCTTCAGTCTAAGTACAAGTTCATGCCTACTGCGTATGATATCGATGTATCGTTGTACACTATGTTTGTTAACAAGAGTCAGCCTGTAAGACAGGAAGCTCTTAAGGCAATCATGAATACTAAGATGGCCAAGGAGGCATCGATTCATGACTATATACTCAAGATGATTGCTCATTTCGAGGAAACGGAGGATCTAAATGTAACAATCGATCCCGAGAGCAAAATTAATATTGTTCTTGAGACTTTGCCAGATTCATATTCTCAATTCAAATTAAACCATAACATGGCCAAGTTAAATATGTCTTTAATTGAGTTGATGAAAGAACTCCAAGCTATTGAGAAAATCGTGAAACTTGTGTCAAAGATTTTAGTTACTTATTCTAGTTTATCTTCTTAAATTAGGGCCCAACTCAAGAATTCAAGAAAAAGAAGGCCTAGAATAGCACATCAGCTCAGCCTAAGGGGTTTAAGCCTGGTCCATCCAAGCTGAACGCAAAGCTCAAAGGGAAATACTTTAAATGTGGCAAGAAGGGGCACTTCAAGAAAGATTGTCCAAACTTCTTGGCCATGTTCTCTTTAGGTATTGCTTCTTATTTTGAGTTTAATTTGATGGTTAGATCATTATCCACTTGGATTAGTGATTTCAGAGCCCTGACCATAACTGTAACATCTTACAAGGGTTCGGTAAGATAAAGAGATTCACTAGAGGAGAGCGTGGACTTCAAATGGGCAATGGAGCACAAGTTTGGGTCAAAGCAGTAGGATACTTATAGCTTTTATTTAATTGTAATAGAATTTTAGTATTAAAAGATATTTTATATATCTCCAATTTAAACAGAATTTGATTTCAATTTCAAAATTAATTAATCAAGGATATTGTATTTCTTTCTGTTATGGTATTTCAATCAGTAGAGATAAAAAAATTATTTATTCTACAAACATGTATGGCAATCTCTTTTATATTAATTCTATAAGTCATCAAATAAATAATACTCAGACTAAACCTAATAATGAAAAGAGAAAATCACATCAAATAATTCGTATTTATGGCACTTAAGATTGAGATATATAAATCCTAATTAGATTCAGAAGTTAATCCAAAACAAGTCTTTGGACTTATTAAAATTGGAGGAATGGCTTCAATATAAATCTTGTCTTATAGGTAAAATGACTAAAAAGTCTTTTACTCAAAAGGTGGAGAGAACCAAGGAAATATTTGAGTTAGTTCATACTGATGTTTGTAGTGTTATGTCTACCCTAGCTAAATGAGGGTACGGATACTTCATCACTTTTACAAATAATTATATGTATTTTGGTTACGTATACTTGATGAGGTGCAAATCTGACTTTTTTGATAAATTCAAGGAGTTTAAAGATAAAGTAGAGTGTCAAATAGATAAACTAATTAAGAAGTTAAGATCGAATCATGGTTGAGAGCACCTTCTTGGTGAATTCAAGGATTACTTAGTACATCAGGGAATAGTATCTTAACTAATTATATTTAGGACTCCTCAGCAAAATGAAGTAGTTGAGAAAAGAAACAAAACTTTGATGGAAATGGTTAGAAGTATAATGAGTCATGCAACTTTTCCTATTTTTTTGGGGGGATATGTTCTAGAAACAACAGCATATATTCTTAACTTGGTACCTTCCAAATAGTACCTAGGATACCTTAAGAGATGTGAACTGAATGCAAGCCCAGTATAAATCATCTCAAGGTATAAGGTTATCTAATTTATATATTGACTAAGGGAAATACGTTAGATCCAATATTAGAATTGTGCTACTTTGTAGAGTATCCAAAAGAAACAACAGGTGGATACTTTTATTATCCTCAAGAGCAAAATGTACTTATAAGTACTCGTACTAGATACTTGGAGGATGACTAGCATGAATAAAGTATATTCACTAAGGTCTCAAGTAAAATAGAATTAAAAGAAAAGTTGAGTGATTCTTCAACTTCTAGTACCCCAGTTAAGGAACCTAAAGAGTCATAATCAAATGTTCCTATACAAATTGAGTTACATTATAGTGAGAAGATATCTAGGGTTCTAGAAAAATAAACCGAAGAAGATTTTTAGGTAGTCTCTGACTATCAAGAGTAAGATTGCACTAGACACGATAAAGCCATTATTGAAGTTCATGTAGATAAATGGCAAATAACAATGGATGCCGAGATTGAATCTATGTATCTCAATCAAGTTTTGGATCTTATCACTGTATCTAAAAAGATTAAACTCATATGGTGTAAGTGGGTATACAAGAAAAAAAGAAGTGCAGATGGAAAGATGAAAACCTATAAAGTAAGGTTACTTGTAAAAGGTTATGCTAAAAAAGAAGAGATCGATTATGAAGAAACCTTTTTACATGTAACCATGCTTAAATCCATTTGCATTCTCTTAGCCATCGCATGTTATTATAACTATGTGATATGGTAAATAGATGTTTAGATAACCTTTCTTAATGACTATCTTAGTGAAGACATCTACATGATCTAGTAAGAAAGCTTTATTGCAAAAGGCTAAAAGTATATAGTTTGCAAGTTTAAGAAATCCATTATAAACTTAAGTAAGCATCACAAGTATGGAACATACGTTTTTATAAAACAGTAAAGTCTTATAGTTTCATACAAAACATATATGAACTATATGTGTATAGGAAGACAAATGAGAACAATATGTCTTTTATGGTACTCTATGTAAATAACATTCTACTCATTCAAAATAATATAGAGATATTGTCATCTATAAATGTTTGTCTATCAAGTTAATTCAGCATGAAAGATATGAGAAAAACTAGCAACATTCTTGATGTAAAGCTTTTTAGAGAGAAGAAGCAAAGAATCTTATTCCAATCGACTTCTATTAACAAGATATTTGTTTAGTATGGATCATTGTAAAGGAAAAATTATACCCTTTAGGCACAGATTGACATTATCTTCCAAGTAATATCTTAAAACATAGAAATGAAAGGAAAGAATAAATAGAATTCCATATCCTTCAGCAGTGGAAAGTCTCGTGTATGCCATATTTTGTATAAGACTAGATATCTGCTTTATTATAGACATGATTAGCAGATATCAATCAAACCCAAGGGAAGAACATTAACAAGCTGTGAAACATATCCTCAAATACCTAAAAGGAACGAGGGATTGTATGCTTGTATACAGAACTGATAAATTAATTCTTATCAATTATACTAACTCAAACTACTAGGCGGATAAAGATAAAAGAAAATTCACTAATAGATATATCTTCACTTTGTCTAGAGAGGTTATTTCATGGAGGAGTGTTAAGTAATTTTACATTGTTAATTCCATCATAGAGGCTGAGTATGTAGCAACTTCAGAAGTTACAAAAGAAACAATTTAGCTTTGGAAGTTCCTCACAAAACTTAGAGTTGGGTCACAATTGGACATGTCTATTACCATATATTGTGACAATTCTGGAGCTATGTCACAATGCAAAGAAGTAAGGAACTATAGGAAGGACAAGTACATTAAGAGGAAGTATCACCTGATTCCAAAGTTCATCCAGAAACAGAAGATAGTAGTTGATCAGATTTCTTCCTCAAACAATCTGGCAGATCCTTGTACCAAGTCTTTGCGGAGAAAGTGTTTCAGAGATGCATAAACATCCTAGGAGTAGGCGCATATAAACTATCATAATCTATTTAGTACAAGTGGGAGATTATTAGAATATATACTCAAAATAAACTATATATTTCTATATTTTGAAAGGCAATAGAAATATTTCATTCATTAATGGTTATTCATTTACATATATTTGCACATTATGGTCTAATTGTGTTAATAAGAGATTTATGTGATTGGGTCGTACTTTTATAGTAAGCTGTAGATCATGGACTACTAACATATAAGCTAAAACGTTCATGATCGATTGATGAAGTTGGACGCTTCGTTAAGGTTTAAATCATTACACTATGATTTCTAAATGGGGAATGATTTACCTTTAACAAGTGAGTAGTCTACTCATGCTATAGTATAAACACATTTAGAATACATAAAATTGGACCATGCAATAGTAATCTTTATGAAAGTACTATATTAAAAAAAGATTGGTCTATCGCTACTACTGTACAGATGAGTACCCTAAGACTTTAATATAAATTAGTGATCTGGTGAAGCTAGACTTGTGTACTTTGATGTATGATAGGTGAGGTCTTAATGCATGACTAATAACCTAGTATTCAGGTGGATAATTCTAGTTAATTAAGACGAACTTGTACAAAAGACCTTCTATACTTTACTGCGTGAATATATTACCCTGTTGTGATTTTCTAGAATAATCAAAATAATTTAGGGCCTTGGAAAACAACGCTGAGTATGTATGCTTTTAGGTAGTTCTCTGAGATAAGTGGGTACATTTTGAAAGTTATTGATTATCGAACTAAATATCAAAAGATGGTAGATGTCATTGATGAATGTGTTAGTACATTTTTCCTATCTCAATGATATGTATTATATAAATGAGTATTTTTGTCATTACACCTTCAGGTCGAAGTCACTGCACTTACAATATTATTCTTGGGGCCAATATTTCTACATGGTAATAAATGGAATATTTAAAATAATAAAATACGGCTATTTGTTAGTAAGGGTATTTTGATTATTTTAGTAGTTAAGAATAATATGCTTTTGATCCCTAAAGTAACTCAAATAATCTTAGTAAATTTATTTACTATTTGGGCTTATTAGGTGAAACTAATATTGGAAGAATTATTATAAAAGTCTAATTATTTATTTATTTACACTAGAATAATTTATTGGTCTAATTAAATTAAATTAAATTATTAATTAATTATCTTAATTAATTTTATATTCAATCAAATGGATTAATTAATTAATGTGAGAGTTATTTAATTAGTTTTGGACCGATTAAGTAAAAATCCTGGCCCATTATGATTAAGGGAGATGGTTGTAGGTTTTAGGAAACCAAGTAGCCACCTCAAAAGAAAAAGAAAGGAAAAGTGGCGGTGGAAAAAGGAAAAGAAAACAAAAAGGAAGGTCGTTGGTTTCTATGTAAAAAATAGGAAAGCTATAGCTTTAATGTGGGGTGCGTGGCTTTCAGATATAACATAAAAAGAACATGAAATAACAATCTGTGTTTTTCTTGTATATTGCCGCCATTAATTTTCTTTTCTTCCTTGAAAGCTCTTCATTCTTCTTTCAATATTCATCATAATTCTGCTTTCATCAGTAGATAGCTCATACAAGTTTCAAGAATACTCTGAAAGATTAAAAACTAGCAATTTTAATACGTATGTTTGATGCGAAGGAGTCGACGCTTGGTCGGAATTCTCGCAGAACAAGTGATCATAAAAACAAAAGCATTCCGTCAACTCTAATTCCTCCGTTACTCAATTTAGATGACCTAAAAGTAACTATTCCTAGATTTTAGCTCGGGAAAAAAATTTAAAATTGCATATTTCCTTTACGTATTTATTTTCTCGCGATCCTACAAGCACATAAGATTCTAGAATGTAGTTTCTTCTGGCATAATTGTATAAAGATGCACATTTGTTTGTAAAGATATGTAATGAATACCAAAGAATGGGGAAATTGTCTAGAAAAGATGATATGCCTCTTAATCTATTTGTACCTTGTGAAATATTTGAGATTTGGGGAATTGATTTCCTGGGCTCTTTTCCTATCTCTTTTGGTAAATATATATTTTGTTGTAGTGGATTATGTGTCTAAATGGATTGAAGCTAGGGCTATGAAAATTAATGTTGCCAAAGTGGTGGTTAACTTTGTTAGGGACCAAATGTTCAATAGGTTTGGAGTTCCAAATGCCATAATTAGTGATAGAGGACCCCACATTTGTAATCGAGTTGTTGTAGCCCCATTTAAAAAATATAGTGTTCACCATAGGATTTCAATTGCTTATTATCCCCAACTAATGGTCGAGTTTGTAACACCCCACAACCATAGGACCCGAATGATTGCGGATGTCATCCTATCGAAATAACAAGGGGTCTTTATAATGAAAACTAAATGAAGAAAATAACCATGACTTAAAAGAAAAGTTGAATTAAAACCGTAAAAGGCTCAAAATAATCATTGAATTCCAAATATAAAATCACATTTCAAAATAATCCAACAACATCATCCTCAAATATCATCCATGAAATAAAGATAACACCCGAAAACAAAATATCAAAACCAAAACAATATCTATAAACTCCTGTAATGTTGCTTTTAAGTATAATCTCCTGTAAAACATAAATTAAAATGTATGAGATAAAATCTCATTAAGATTCATGAAATTTCAAATAAAACATTTTCATAATGCATGATATTTGATCAAGACGGATATGGAGTAATAGTATACCGTGCTTCCAATAAATAATATGTAGCAGGAAATTCATGGGAGAATTTTAATGAACAATACACACACACACACACACACACACACATGTATATGTGTGTGTGTGTGTGTGTGTGTGTGTGTGTGTGTGTACATATATTATTTACTTTATTTTCGAAAAAAGAGATTATTTCTCAAGAATATAATTATTCACATAATTTATATTACCGTATTGATCTTTTCAAATCTTTGCCATCGTATTCTCAAAATACGATCCAACATAAAATCACATTTTGAAATCCATATTTCGAATATCATATTTTAAAAACCACATTGCAATCTTACATTAACAAATAGGACCTCGTCCCATCAATAAAATTGCCACTCGGCACGAATAGGACCTCAATCCTCTCAACATAATAAATTTGCCACCCGGCACAGATACGATCTCGACCCTACTACCATTATTGCCACCCGACACGAATAGGTTTATAATCTATCGACATTATTGCCACATGGCACGGATTCCCACGTTTGACCTCTATTTTTACACATTGAAAAATGTGTTGCTAACTAAGGAAGACAAAATATCAAATGTTAACATCCTGCAAAGAAAAAGACCACAGTCTAGAGGTGGCCACCAACCAGATAACGTTCTCAAACCCATGCAAATTAGTATAAGTACAAAGTCCCTTTGAGTACTCAAGAATCAACACGATACAAAGCCTCATGAATATATCAATGCAATACCTTTTATAAATAGCTCAATACCTTAAAAAAGATTTTGCAAATATTCCCGAAAATATTTGATACACAAAAATACTCCCAATTGTAAATAATATACTCTATAGATTTCAAAATCATATCACGAGATTTCATAAACATTCCAAGATTATATATACATAGTTCATATTTACCATAAAGAGATTTTAGAATGTGTAAAACTAATGTTTTCAAAGAATGCTACGTATTTTGCAATTTATTTATGCATGAGAATTCGTAATTCTATGTGCTCAATAAAATTAATGCAAACTTCCATACTCAATATATTATGTATACGTAATTTTCCAAAAATATAGCATACCTAAACATTCCATAAACAATAATTCTCCACTTGATTCACAATAGAGCAATATGCTCCCAATATAATACTTTATAAAATAATAGCCATATATGTATACAAATGTCACAGTATCACTTGCATTAGTAAATCATTTCATGAACAATGATCCCCAATTAAATAAATAAATCATTTCATAAATAATAATTTTTAAGTAAATTAAATTGACTTAAAAACATTTTACTTGATTGAAATATTTCATATGCATTCTTAGATTTATGAAATCATGAAATGTAAAGACTTACCTTAAATCGAAGCAAAGTATATCAAAATCCAACTTATATTTGGGGATTATATTTTTACTCACCAAAAAACTCTAGCATATAAATAAATAAATATTAATTTCCAATAATAAATCCTACATAGAATTCCTCCGTAATAATCATGAATTTAGGAAATCCAAATCTCACAATCTAACTATCACCAATCCCCAATCAAATAATATATAATCTTCACAATTCAAACTCAAATAATAAGTAATTAAGGCATAACTTCACTCAGCAAATTCACATTAATAAAAATAACATTTAATTACACAAAGCATAATCACATTAGTTAAGCATCGAACATAATATTGTTAACATTTAAAAGCTCAATATAATCATATAGTCATATAAGTTTCAAAGTATTGAACTAACCACATCATAATAGTCCAATATCAATATTATAACATATCAAATTGATAAAGTGTAAATTAAATAGCAAAACATAGTTTTCTCAAAGTTTAATAAAATCAATGTTTTAACGAAAATATAGCAGAACATAGGGTAAATTAGTGCAATCAAATCACAAAACAAATCAACTCAACATACCATAAAAATTTACAAGATATAACTTCAATGTGTGAGAGAGTTATTGTAAAAATTTCAGTAAAATCCAAGGTGTCGAACTATGCTAATTAAATGCTCAAATTTACAGAAATGCTATAGTAATAGTGATACTCTATTTTGACAATAATTTTGTAAAAATTACTAAGAGAAAAATACTTGGTTAAATTTTGAGATTCTAGAGACAAATTATCCATTAAATAATGTAGTCTTATGTGTAAAAATTTCAATTTAAAATTCAAAGTAGAAATAGTTAAATCGGGGTTACAAAATTATAGAAAAATCAGCCTCGACAGACATTATATAGTGTAAATATGAAAAATCATATAAAATCAACCAGATAAGAAATTAACATAATTATAATAGAAAAATACTTTTGAGAAAAATTAGAATCAAATAGAAATAGAGTATTACATGTTCCTTAATAAAAAATGTTGGTACTACTGTAAGCAAAATTTCACAAATCTTGCAAATCCAGCATTTAAACTCAATTTCCAAGTAATTTCACATCAATCCTCCATTAATTCATTCCCAATCACTCAAATTCATCCACCCAATAAAAATACAGCTTATTAACATCAATTCTCCAGTAATTTCTCCATATCAAAATCCATTTTTGCTCAAGAATACCAAATTTATCCAGCAAGGACTATGTAAAATCCACATGAGTTAGCAAGAGAGATGAGTTCAATTCTCTTACCTCTTTCAAGATCACTCAAAAGAACTTCAATTAGAAACTTCAATACACTTCAATATTTAGTAATTATAAAAAATTAAAGAGTTTAAGTGAAAAAAAATCAAACAATAATGAAGGGGATTGAGACTAGCGGTTGAGGGAATGAGAGGAGAGTAAGAAATGAAATTGTTCTAAGCGTGGGAATGATAGTGAACAAAAATGAGCTAGGTTCTTTGAGAAAATTTAATTTTATATGTTAAATTAGTGTTCTAGATTAATTAGCTTGTTTTAGAAATAATTTTTGAAAGTTAGGATTTAATAAAAATCAAAGGTTGAGATTAAAACTCACCAATGGCTAGGATATGGTGGCTATAAAGAGGATATGATAGTAATTTTTCTCATTTGGGGCATTCTAGTATTTATTGGAATAAAATAAATAAAAAAAAATTAGTTTTGTATAAAAATAATGAGTAAAAGTTCAAAAACTTCACATATAGGTCAAAAGGTTCAAAGAATAATCAAAAGGTCCAAGGAGTTCAAAGTATTGATCAATTACTAGTCAAAATTAATTAAATAAAAAATTAAAAGAGTCAAAATATTGAAATAGGGTTTTTATTTAATAAAAATCAACATTAGGTCCTTTATAAAACTGATTTCTTACATTTGTCCTAAAAATAATGTTTTTCACTAAATAAATGCACAAAATACTTTCTAATAATTAATTTCTCATCCAAAACATTAAAATTATCACAATAAAGTATCACAATATATTAACATAAGGGTATACAAAATTTCTATGCAAATATTTAATTTAGAAACTAATAATACAAAAGTAGTCAAGGAATTTATTTAAATGAATTCACCATAAAAATTGCAAATATTCCCATACAATATATTCAAATAAATTTCCAATAATATGCTCATGAAATACCATTTTATAAGTATTTGAATGCATGATTATGAGAGGTGTTACAAAGTTGAGATTTCTAATAAGAAAATTAAAACCATTCTTGAAAATGTTGTTAACCCTACTAGGAAGGATTGGAGTATTCATTTGGGCGATGCATTATGGGCTTCTAGAACCACGGCCAAAACACCAATTGGCATGTTCATGTATAGGCTTGTATTTCACTTGCCATCTTCCAATTAAATTACAGTATAAGGCATTTTGAATTATATAACAATATAATTTGAATATTCAAGAAACTCTTTTTCATCGTAAATTACAAATTCAAGAATTAGAAGATATTAGGAATGATGCTTCCGAGAATTCTTTGATTTATAAGGAGAAAATTAAACTTTTTCTCAATAAGATACTTTGTAGAAAGTGTTTTAATATGGAAGAAAAGGTTTTGCTTTACCATTCTCGTCTTAGATTCTTTTTGGGTAAGCTTACATCTAGATGGATTAGTCCTTTTTTGATCACTAACATCTTCTCTAATGGTTCGGTTGAAATTCAAAGTATTGATACAGGTAAGATCCTTAACACGAATGGACATCGTTTGAAAATAATTTTATGAGGGATTCATGGTCTATGCAATCGAAGAGATTTCCCTTGAGAAACCAACCTACAATTGCTGAGCAATAAATGATCTCGTTGAGTCAATGATGTTAATCAAAAGCGCTTCTTGGGAGGCAACTCAAAAGAGTTTTCATTTAGCTTGTTTTGCTTTCTTTTTGTCTAATGTTTGACTTTTCTATTTATTTTCAAGTATCGTGTGATTTTGTGTGTTTTAGTATGGAATTGATAGGGAATAGGTTCACTATTGTCCAAACTACTGCATCACTGAATAAGGGACTCAATCTCACGTGTTATGCCATCAAATAGCATCAGTATAGGCATTAGTACTAATGCATGACATGTTGCACGAGCATGCATCAAGCCGAGCAGCCTTGCATGCACCATACTAGATGGCCTTGTTGCACTCCAAGAATTGAGCCCTCTCAGTAGTTTTGCACAGCATATAGCACA
The DNA here is from genome assembly GCA_026120185.1 of Voacanga thouarsii. Taxonomy (NCBI): domain Eukaryota; kingdom Viridiplantae; phylum Streptophyta; class Magnoliopsida; order Gentianales; family Apocynaceae; genus Voacanga; species Voacanga thouarsii. Next base: position 848,631 of record JANUWF010003364.1, on the reverse strand, counting down.
CCATGCAACATGTCGTGCTAGATAAAAGTGGTCTCTTTGCACTTCGCATGGGCATGCGCTAGAATTATGTTCTTATCCCTCATCTTTGTCCTTGCGTGTGCTTTTATTTCTTTTTGGATGTCTTTCGCTTGATTATAGACTAGGTTTATTATGTAGTTTCTTTTTCTTTTATGTTGTTTTGATTAGGCATTCTTTTTTTTGGGGGGGGGGGGACATGTACTTTAAATTATAACAAATTTTCTTCTCTAACTTTGAAGCTTTTTTTAGATGAATGTGATCATAATTTTTTGGAGATCTTATTGGAGATCTATCTTTCACTTGCATGCACATATAGCTTGGGAAATATTATTTTTCTTTTTCCCTATCTTCTTGGGTCTTTCTTGTTGACTTATAAAATCTTCTTTTCATCTATTGAGGACAATATATAATTTAAATATGGGGTGAGAAATTAATATTCTTTTCCAAATTTTTGTGTGACATTGGACAAAATTTTTGCTGGAAAAATTTTTGGAAATCTTTGAGGCTTTTTTATTAAAATTTGTGGAGTTATTTCTTTTCTTCTTACTATGAAAAATAATTTGATATTTATTTTGTTAAGTATATTTTTGATAAATTTAACATTATTTATTTCTTAATAAATGAGTGCAGCTTTTGTCTTTGCAAAATTTATATAAGTAATGGAATGATGTATAAATTTTTGGAATGTGTGCTAATTTTTGTTGATAATTATCTAAACAAGTTCTAAACTTGGGTTTAAATAAATAGAATAAGATAGGATGAAGCATAAAATGCACTTTTCAAGAGTGAAAACAAAATTAAGAGTTGAAAAATAAAGTAAAGAGTGAAAATATGGTTGTGAGAAAAAGAAAAAAAAATTTTATTTACATTTTTTATCTTTTCTTGAAAGAAAAATATTAAGTGGAAAAAGGGTTGAGATGGAGTGTAAAATGCACTCAATCGAAAAGAGTGAATGATATCCAAGTTTGCTACGTAATTTTTAGAATTTTAGACAAGTACAAAATATAAAGACTTAAATTTGTTATACATTCCTAACTTATATGATTTGCATTCTTTATGAAAAACCTTAGAGGGGGTGAATAAGGTTTTTGGCAAGCAAAATAATTTTTTCCGATTGTCTAAAATGCTGAATAAGGATGATCACTAAGATACTTGAACTGACTTTATAGATGCATAGAAAGCTATCTAAGTACTCGTAGATGTATGTTCAGATTTAGACAGTGAAAGATCATAAAAACAAAATGCATGAACCACTGAAATAAAATGAGACAAGAGATGTATAGTGGTTCGATCAACAATGATCTATGTCCACTATCTTAAGTCTTACACTTAAGAATTTTCAACCCTATTTCATTAACTTCACTTAATGAAACAGCCACATACAAGAGAGGATCACCACACTAGGTTTTACACAACCTCTCAAACACATCAAGGCTCACCCCTATGAGTTTTACACCACAACCTTGAATATACACACAACAAGGCTCACCCCTATGGATTTTACACCACAACCTTGAACATACACACAACAAGGCTCACCCCTATGGGTTTTTCACCATAACCTTGCACTTACAAACAAAGAATATGAAGATCAATAGAACAGAGATAAGCTCACTTACTTGAGCAGATATTCTCTCGGATACAAGCCACAAAATACTTTTATCTTTAATACACAATCAACTCACTTTGAAGCTTAAGATAAAAGGAGATTTTTTAAAATATTGAGCAATAGTATTTCTAAGATGAATGTTTCAAAAATCTTCCTTGTAATCTTACTTTAAGGGCTATTTATAGAGCCAAAAAGTGGAGTGCCAACGGTCATAAAAAAAACGGCTATAAATTTTTCTGTTTAAACTTATTCGAGTTTTGGACTCGGGTTTTGGACGAAGATGCATTCAAAAGTTAAGTCCAAAATGGCACATCCATGACAAACAATTTTCAACCCGGTTTACAGGATTTTGGATGAACCTTTTGGATTCAAACTGTACTATCCAAAATTCTGAAAATTTTAAAAACTTTGAAAATCATATCCCTTCAAGCTTCAAGGTAAAGTCAAATGAATCAAAAGATACGAGGACATAGGAAATAATAAATATACCGTAATGAACACTTCCTAGTCTAATATTCTTCATAAAAAGTCTTCTTGATGTATAACTCCTTATACTTAATTTTTCATTTGATCTTCCATTCTTGAAATCAGTGATGAAGGAGTTGCCAATAATTCTTATCTGAAGACTTTAGAAGAACAAAGGTCAATCATGTCCTATTACAATAAATTGACATGTTAGTCCATATCAATGTTTGTCATAAATCAAAATATATAAGAAAGCCCTTAGGGCTAACAATCTCCCCCCTTTTGAGTGATGACAAATATGACACATTTGATATGTAGATAGAGATAACATGATGAGCAAAAAGTACAAATAATTGTAACAAATCTCATAGAGATCTTATAAGTAAACATATTTCAATAATTTTAAGGCATGTAATATCTCTATATAAATATTCAGAATAGTTTAACAGAGATAAAATGCTAAAATGCTCCCCCTAAATATATGCTTATGTGAAAATTTCGAACATAAGAGGGAATAGAAGAAGTAACGATTTATTCATTCAGAAAGTGTATCCAAAATAGTTTTGGATGAATGTGTGTTTTCAGAATATTTTTGGATGGGGCTTTTGGATGTCCAAAACATTTTTCAAAAACTGCTTATAAGAGTATTTGTTTTGGAAATGAAGTTTCTGAGTCCAAAACTCTCCCTGAGTCGATGCACCATAAAAATTTATCACAGAATTTTGTTTCAAAGATCCAATCATCATTCAGAATTCTGTGTGCATAACTGTCATGCCAGAAGTAATTTATGCAGCTCATAACAATTTATGCAATTTTCATGAAATTTTGTAACTGTTCAACAACAGTTTCAGTTTCAGAACGGTTTCAGCAGTTACTTCGCATGTAAAAAAAAATAACTATGCATTAACAGTTTAAATTCAGTTCATCAGTTTCATATCAGATTATTATGCAGAACCCATAACATTTTCAGACTAGCATATTTCCTTCTTCCTGGTGAATGCCAACAACATCATGTCGACAGTCATGCAGACAATAATATTTTCTGAGATCAACATTCAACATTTTCACAACAGTATTTTCACAGACTATCATTCAACATTTTCATAGCAGAATTTTCACAGATTAGCATTCAATATTTTTGCAGTAGAATTTTCACAGATTAGCATTTAACATTTTCACAGCAGATTATAAAATTTTCAGACCAACATATGCAGACAACATTATCTTCAGATTAACATATTTCATTTTCCCCTATCATAGATCATCAGACAATCCCATAATATTCTTACTGCCTCAATAATATAACATTTCATAATATTTCTATTTCTCCCCATAGATCATCAGATAATCCTCAAAATTTCCCCATTATTCTAACAATTATTATAACAGTCTATGATATTCCTATTTCTCCCTCTTTGTCATCAATCAAAAAGAGGCATAGCAAACGGAGAAATAAGCAACAGTTAGTAGATAGGAATATAAATAGTGAAAAATAAATTGTTCAATGGAGTGCAGAAAAGAAATTGTTCATCATTCCAGTTGCGATCCCAGAAAACAGTTTATCCAATATTGATTGTCTCAAATTTTGCTCCAGCACCTTTCTTGGAAAACTAACCAGCAATCCTGCTGGATTTTCGCTTCACAAATACATGTTTCTACCTTTTTCCTTTAGGTTTGGGAGAAGGAGGAGGAGTTTCTGTTTTCTGAACGGGAGAAGGTGGAAGAGATGGTTCAGGAGAAGTTGCAGGAGAAGGTTCAGGAGATGAATCCTTTTTGTCCACAGGCAGTTCAGATTTATCTTCAGCTTTTTCATGTTCAGAAGTTTTAGCAGATTACTCAATGATAGATAGTCTGTTTCCTAACAGTTTGATTTCTGAGCTAAGAGATTCCAACTTCTCTGCAAAAGAACTGATTGCACTTAGAATATTCTCAGATAGACCGAAGTCCGGAACAGTTCCTTCCTCATCAATCTTTCTTTTGGTTCCTGACTTTCCTTCTTCCTTGATCTTTATTAAATTTTCCTTCTCTTTTCTAGTAGATTCTCTCAACAATTTCTACGAATTTCCTTCCCTAACATATCCCATCTTTTCAAAAGAGTCATAGCTGTAGACATTGGTATTTGAGGGATCACATGGAATAGAATTTAAATCAACTTTAACAAACTGAAAGACTTTTGTCAACAGATTGCCAAAAGGAAGAGCTTTGCTTGAGGTGTTACGAGATTGCAACATAAGCTTGGTGGCTAAAAAACCAAAATTTATTTGCCTCTGTTCAACCAACCCAAGCATTACCACCATTTGCAAAATACTGATAGAAGTTTTGTGACCAGAACTGGGAACAATCATGGTTGATACCATGTGGTGCAAGATTCTACCCGTCCCATTTAGCCATTTTGAATTTCTGTTTCCAGAACTTTCAAAGCTTTTCCCCCCAGTGAATAGTTTTTCAAAATTTTTCAGATAAAAAATTTCTTTCCCCTAAGGAAATTTATTCATCTCAAAGTACTGAAGGCCGACATCTTTAACATCACAAATTCTGTTAAACAACCTATGATCAAATTCTATTTCTCTGCCCTTAACTCTGGATACATACCATCTAATCATAAAGCCTCCCTCAGTTTCTTCCAACTTTTCTTTTCTCAAATTAGCGTAGAATTCCCAGACCAGAGGAGTATATATCTTCTCATCGACTGACAACAAACTTCCCCACCCAATGTGATCAAACATGTTTAGAATATTAGATAAATTTAGGAAGGCGGAATGATTAACCCGATAACTAGAGATCACAGTTCGATTTCTTGCAACCCAATCATTGTATTCAGATTCACACTTAGAGTCAAGAAAATGGGGTACCTGATTTGCAGAACTCAGTTGTTCAGAGGATGATTCAGTTGAATCATATTAAGAACCGGAGAAGTGAGGCTGCGGAGAAGCTTCTTTAGCTTTGCCTTTTGAAGAACCCGGACCCTTTTTCTTAAACACCGGAGATGATTTCTACTTCTTCTTGGATTTTGGAATGGAGGATTTAGTTTTTGCCATTGAAAGATTCAAGCTTTTTCAGGGCTTTTATTTTTTTTTTAGTTTTCAAAGAGAAGGAACACTGAGTTGTTTTGGAGGAATGATGGTTTCAAGGGTTTTGAGAAAGAAAAAATCAGATAGCCTTGAATGTCTAGAAGAATGAGAGAACAAAATGACTTGAAAACTTAAGTGTTTCTGAGATGTTTTGAAAAACGTGCAAATTAATTTTTTTTAAAACTCGGAATTTGGAATAAAGGAATATTAGGCATTGATTTTGGAACGAAACTAGATCTGAAATCAACATCCAAAAGAGGGTTTTCCTGAAATGTATTTTGGATGTAGGAATTGGATTTTAGCAGTGCGTCCAAAATAAGAGCCAGGTATTTTGGATGTAGAGTTGTGTTTCCAATACCCTTTTCCGCAAAATTCCTGCACAAGAAGACCTTACACAAAAAGATTAGTTATCAAATTCTTGTAATGCCCAAACCTCTTCTCAAATTGTTGAACCTGTCCTCAGCTAGAGGTTTAGTAAAGATATCTGCAAGTTGTTCATCCGTTGAGATATATTCAACACACACATCTCCTTTGAGTACGTGATCTCGGATGAAGTGATATATAACTTCAATGTGCTTTGTTCTCGAATATTGCACTGGGTTTTTTGTTAGATTGATAGCACTTATATTATCACACATTATAGGTACACAATTAAAATTTAAATTGAAATCTAGCAGAGTATTTTTCATCCATAAGATTTAAGTACAACAACTTCCTGCTACAATATATTCAGCCTCAGTGGTGGATAATGAAACGCAGGCTTGTTTTTTTCTGTGCCATGATACTAGTGAGTTTCCAAGACATTGACAATGGCCACTAGTCCTTTTTCTTTCAACTTTACACCCTGCATAATCTGCATCAGCATATCCTATAAGATCAAAATTATTAGTGCGTGGATACCATAATTCATAATCATATATCCCAATAAGATATCGAAGTATGCATTTAATTGCACTCAAATGAGATTCTTTCGGACAGGATTGAAATCGAGCACAAAGACATACTGAAAACATGATATCTGGTCGACTAGCAGTAAGATATAGTAGACTTCCAATCATACCTCTATATTTTCGTTCATCTACCTTCTTACCCTTTTCATCTTGGTCAAGCTTTATGGATGTACTCATGGGTGTGCTGATTTCTTTTGCTTCATTCATTCCAAACCTTTTGAGCAACTCTTTGGCATACTTTGCTTGGTTAATGAAGATTCCATCTTTAGTTTGCTTAATTTGCAGTCCGAGAAAGAAGTTCAATTCTCCCATCATACTCATTTCAAATTCTTGCTGCATAGTCTTAGTAAACGTCTTGCACAAAGAGTCATTAGTAGCGCCAAAAATAATATCATCAACATAGATTTGAACAATCAGTAAATTTCCAGGGCAATTAGATTTGATGAACAATGTATTATCAATTAATCCTCTAGAAAATCCTTTTGAGATTAGGAAACCACTAAGCCTTTCATACCAAGCTATAGGAGCTTGCTTCAATCCATAAAGAGCTTTAGATAATTTGAAAACATGATTTGGATAGAGCTCAAGAGAAAAACCAGGTGGCTGCTCAACATACACTTCTTCTTCAATGAAGCCATTTAGGAAAGTACTTTTGACATCCATTTGATAGAGCATAAAATTTTTAAAGGATGCAAAAGCAAGTAACATTCGAATAGATTTTAGTCTAGCAACAGGAGCAAATGTTTCATCATAGTCAATGCCTTCCTCTTGATTAAATCATTAAGCTACTAATCTAGCTTTGTTTCTAATTACAGCCCCATTTTTATCAAGTTTATTTCTAAAAACCCATTTTGTTCCAATAACAGGATGATCATGCGGTTTAGGAACAAGTTTCCAAACCTGATTTCTTTCAAATTGATTCAACTCTTCTTGCATGGCGATAATCCAAAATTCATCATGTAATGCAATATCAATGTTGTTAGGTTTAATATTTGAAAGAAGAGCAAAGTTGTCTATAAAATACCGTCGAGTTTTAACTCTTTGGTTTGAATCTCTAATGATTTGCTCCTTTGGATGGCCGATTTGTATTTCCAATCTTTCGGCAATTGATAATTTACAGAATCTTCAGTTTGATGTTTTTCTTGTTCATTCTGTAATTCTTCGATTTCCTCCTCTTTTGCATGAGTATCTAATGATGGATCACTTACCTGATCTAACTTAACTTCATTTGAATTACCTACGTCATCGTCATTTCTTTTTGAAGTATAAATGTTAGATTCATCAAATACAATATGCACAGATTCTTCCACACAAAGTGTTCTTTTATTGTATACTCTATAAGCTTTCTTGTTGGAAGAATATCCAAGAAATATAGCTTCATCGGACTTACTATCAAATTTTCCAAGATTATCTCTTGTATTTAGAACAAAACATTTGCAACCAAAAATTTTAAAATAAGAGATAGAAGGAGTTTTGTCAAACATAAGTTCAAAATGAGTTTTTCTTAAGAATGGTCTTAACATAACTTGGTTTATTGTATAGCATGCTGTGTTAACAGCTTCTGCCCAAAAGTATTTTGGAAGAACATTTTCACAAAGCATTGATCTAGCCATTTCTTGCAAGGTCCGATTTTTCCTTTCAACAACACCATTCTGTTGAGGAATTTTAACTGCTGAAAAATTATGAAAGACTCCATTTTCATCATAGAAGTGAGTAAAGTCGCTGTTACAAAATTCTTTTCCATTATCACTTCTAATAAAAATCAGTTTGCATCCAATCGAGTTTTGGACGCGCTTAATCAGTTTTGAAAATTCAGTAAAAGCTTCATCTTTTTGTCCAAGAAATAATGTCCAGGTGAATCTAGAAAAATCATCAACAATTACATATGCATATTTTTTACCTCCAAAACTAGCAGTTCTCATAGGTCCAAATAAATCCATATGAACTAATTCAAGAGGTTTTGAGATAGAAATCATTTTCTTTGGTTTAAAAGAGGTTTTGATTTGCTTTCCAAATTGACATGCATCACAGATTTTTTGTTTATCAAATTTCATTTTTGGAAGCCCCCTAACAAGTTCTTTTGAGGACAGTTTGCTTAACAAATCAAAGGATACATGACATAATCTTCTATGCCAAAGATAACCATCATTGTCATGAACGGATAGGCACCTAATTCCATTAGCTACAAGCTCATTGAGATAAAACACATATACATTTCCCATGCGTTTGGCAGTAAAGATGGTTTCAAGATTTTCACTGTCAAGTATAGAGCAAAAATCTTTTTCAAAAATAACTTTGCAACCATTGTCACAAAGTTGGCTAATGCTGAGCAGATTATATTTTAGATCATCAATAAGTAAGACTTACTTTATAAATGTTAAGGAACCTTTACCAATGTTGCCAATGCCGAGAATCTTTCCTTTCTTCTTGTTTCCAAATGTAACAAATCCTTCATTTGTTGTCTGAATATCTTCTAACAATGCTGCATTTCCAGTCATATGTCTTGAACAACCTCTGTCCATGAACCACTTGGTAAAGCTTAAAGACCATGCCTATACATGAGAAGTAGAAATGATTTTTTGTACCAACACTTTTTTGGGTCCATGAAGGTTAGTAACATTTTCTTTGATTTTCCATAAAGTAGCTCCACCGGATTCCACTTTTCATTTAACAAGACATCTTGAAATTATATGTCCACGTTTCTCACAATACGTGCATGCCTTGTATGTGCTGTGAGAAAAAGTAGGTTTAGCATACTGAAACTTGTTTTTTTTGTAGTTATTCTTATGTCCATGTCTTAACCCACTTTGATTTCTCGTTAAATTAAATCTAAGCATGCAAGTTTTGTCTTTATCCTCATGTTTGTATTCTAAGCCACTTTGATTTCCAGCATAAACAAATCTGGGCATGCAAGTTTTGTCATTATCTTTCTGGTTATATCCTAACCCACTTCGATTACCAAAATGATGTTGAATTCCGAGAAGTTTTTTCAGATTGCTTTTACCATTTGTAAATTTTTCAATGCAATTGGTAAGATTATTTACTCTAATTTTCATATCATTGAAGGAGCTAACCATGCATTCAAGAATTCGAATTTTATCACAGAGGTTTTTATTTTCCAGAGATGCATGATGCAATGCTGTCATGATCACATCTTTTTCAATTGTAGCACATGTATGAGCTTCAAGAGACATCTTGAAGTTATTTAACACAGCTTCATTTTCTTTCATCAGACAATTTACCTTCAACTTTAAATCTTTATTTTTTCTGGACAGTTTTTTTAATTCATGAAACATATCACATAACAACTCATTAGGATCAACATGCTTTTCAGTCATAGATGTATGCGAAATAGACATGCATTCTGATGTTAAAAAGTTTACCTCATTTTCCAAAGCCATGAAGCAAATATTGACAGTTTCTTCCTCGGATTCTTCATCTCTAGATTCTTCATTTAAGTCCCAAGCTCCTATCAACCCTTTACCTTTCTTGACCTTGCGGTCTTTCCTCTTCTTAGACACTTTTCCTTCCTTTCCTTTTGCAACTGGACAGTCTACAATGAAGTGATCCGTACTTTTACATTCAAAGCATTGAGATTTGAAGCCGGAGGTTTGTCATTTCTTTCTTGAACATCCTTCTGAATTTCTTTGCTATCATTGCTAAGTCATCACCGTCCATTTCCATACCTTCACTACTTTCCGAAGAGCTTGTTTCTCCATCTTCACTTTCAGCTTTTAGAGCAATCCATTTTCTGCCTTTATCATGATCATCAGATTTATGAAACTTTTTAAGCTTCATCTCATGAGTTAAAAGAGATCCGATCAACTCTTCAGTAGGTAAGGATTTTAAATCCTTGGATTCTTCAACAGCTAGAGTTTTAGGCTGTTAGCTCTTTGGTAAAGCATCAAGAATTTTTCAGTTTTGTTCCCCAAGGGAATAAACCTTTCCGTAAGCTTTCAGACCATTTGAGATATTAGTAAATCTTGTGAACATGTCAGTGATGCTTTCGTTTGGCTTCATAGTAAATAATTCATAATCATGAATAAGAAGCCCTAGTTTTGATTCTTTGACTTGATTAGTCCCCTCATGGGTGACTTTTAGCAATCTCCACATATCATGAGTTGAATCACAACCACTAATACGATTGTATTCAGTCGCATCTAGTGCACAACACAAAATATTCATAGCTTGAAAGTTTAGAGTCATTTTTGCATTGTCTTCCACAATATACTCATCATTCTGTTTAGTATTTTTATGCCATCAATCATCTTTGATGGAATAAAAGGACCATTCTCTATTAAGCTCCATAACTCGAAGTTAATAGAACACACATAAATCTTTATTCTATTTTTTCAGAAAGTATAATTGCTTCTATTAAACAAAGGTGGACGATTTGTTGAAGACCCTTCAACATATGGAAGAGATGATGAACTTGCCATTAGAATCTTTTCTACAAGGCTGTTAAACCAAGAATATGTAGACCTCTCTCTGATACCAAATGAAAAACCTTAGAGGGGGGGCGAATAAGGTTTTTGGCAAGCAAAATAATTTTTCTCGATTGTCTAAAATGTTGAACAAGGATGATCACCAAGATACTTTGACTGACTTTATAGATGCATAGAAATCTATTTAAGTACTCATAGATGTATGTTCAGATTTAGACAGTGAAAGATCATAAAAATAAAATGCATGAACCACTGAAATAAAATGAGACAAGAGATGTATAGTGGTTCGATCAACAATAATCTACGTCCACTACCTTAAACCTCACACTTAAGGATTTTCAATGCTATTTCATTAACCTCACTTAATGAAACAGCCACATACAAGAGAGGATCACCACACTAGATTTTACATAACCTCTCAAACACAACAAGGCTCACCCCTATGGGTTTTATACCACAACCTTGAACATACACATAACAAGGCTCACCCCTGTGGGTTTTCCACCACAACCTTGCACTTACAAACAAAGAATATGAAGATCAATAGAACAGAGATAAGCTCACTTACTTGAGCAGATATTCTCTCGGATACAAGTCACAAAATACTTTTATCTTTGATACACAATCAACTCACTTTGAAGCTTAAGATAAAAGGAGATTTTTGAAAATATTAAGCAATAGTGTTTCTAAGATGAATATTTCAAAAATCTTCCTTGTAATTTGCTTTAAGGGCTATTTATAGAGTCAAAAAGTGGAGTGCCAATGGTCATAAAAAAAAACAGCTATAAATTTTTTTGTTTAAACTTATCCAAGTTTTGGACGAAGATGCATTCAAAAGTTAAGTCCAAAATGGCACATCCGTGACAAACAATTTTCAACCCAGTTTACAGGATTTTGGATGAACCTTTTGGATTCAAACTGTACTATCCAAAATTCTGCGAATTTTAAAAACTTTGAAAATCATCTTCTTTCAAGCTTCAAGATAAAGTCAAATGAATCAAAAGATAAAAGGACATATGAAATAATAAATATACCTTAATGAACACTTGCTAGTCTAATATTCTTCATAAAAAGTCTCTTTGATGTATAACTCCTTATACTTGATTTTCCATTTGATCTTCCATTCTTGAAATCAGTGATGAAGGAGTCGCCAAAAATTCTTATCTGAAGACTTTAGAAGAACAAAGGTTAATCATGTCCTATCATAATAAATTGACATGTTAGTCCATATCAATGTTTGTCATAAATCAAAACATAAAAGAAAGCCCTTAGGGCTAACACTTTATATGTTTTGATTAAAGAAAGGAGTAGAACATATTGAATAGGTATGAATATGTTTAAATTTATTTCAATGGCCTTAGGTATATTTGATTTAATATGTGAGTTTTTCCAAGGTCTTCTTGATCAAATGAATGTTGAACTGTTTTTCATTGTAAAAGGAAAAGGTGTCATTTTCCACCATACTTTTTGAAAGTTAGAATACTTGTTTTAGTCTTATTTTGAAAAGCAATTTGCTCGAGGATGTACAAAAAGTTAAGTGTGGAGTATTTGTTAAATGTAAAGATATCATATTTTTATAACCTTTTTACTTAACTTTTGTGTATTCTTTTGTGTGATTATGAATAGTTTCTAGTCATTTTGATTCTTTTTTGTTTCTAGGTTATTTTGATGAAAATTGAATTAAAAAAAGGCTTAAACAATGCATTGTAAACATAAGTATAATTGTTAGATGATTTGTATAGCCTTGGGAAGCAATGTAACAAGATTTGGAATGAGTCACTATGCTAATGCATGGAATGATGCATGGTCATGCATCAAATCGTACCAAATAGAGCAAAAAAAAAAAAAAAAAAAAGAGATTCCCAAAAGTGTGCATAGTTTGTGGCACGGCCATACCATAAACCATGTTGAACATAGCAAAATCCTACATCCCAGAATTGTGCATGACTTGCAACACATCTGTACAAGCAAGTCGTGCATGGTTCCTGCAAACTGCATGGCCAAAGGCACAATCATGCAACTCCCCGTGCTAGCATCGGGTAATTTCTTTTGCAGTCCATATGGCCAAGAGTGAGGTTGTGCAACTACCCATGCAAGCTTCTAGATTTTTTAGGAAACTCCTAAATTCAATCCAAATGTAGTTTGTAGCTTCTAAGTCAACTTTAGAACAGTTTGGGAACAATATAAAAGGGTTTTGGATGACCTAATTAAGAATTGATCATCATAACTCATAACATAACATCTTTCTTTCATCAAAAAAGCACCAAAAGAAGGCTTCAAGAGAAGAAAGAGTCTGGATGCTAGAAGAACTCAGAATTGTGGATTAATCAAGTTTTATCTTATTTTTTTCTTGTTTCCAAGTTATTATATTCTTACGTTTTCTTTGTATTCAAACAATTATGATTTTTTTATGTTTCTAGGCTATGTTTTGCTATTGATTTTGGTACATTAAGATTCATATATTAAAGATTCTATATTTGATATTCTATAGATTATTCCTTGACTATTTGTGCATTCTAGCTTTCTATTCTTATTAATTGTGTTGATTTCTCTTATTTTGAGGCCTAATAATTGAGGACATGATTAGATAGCTAAATGAATTGATATTTTCTTTTGATTGATTTTGTAAGTAGTATCTATTAGTGTAATTGAGTTGCAGCTTATGGCTTGGTTAAGTTAATAGAGAATTGTATAATTCAAGTTGCATATAATTGAAACTTATTATTATGTGTAAATTGACATTTTTGATTTTTCTTTCTTTCTTTCTTTCTTTCTTTCTTTCTTTCTTTGTTTTTTTTTTTTTTTGAAGTAGCATCTATTAGTTTAATTGACTTGTAGCTTATGTTTGATTAAGTTAATAGGGAATTATAAATTATTGATATGCTTTTCAGTTTTATTGTTAGTCTAAAACACGATTAATCTAAGTGTATGCTTAGTCATTAGTTAATCAAGCTAACTTAGGTTAAGAATTGAATTAGGAATTGATTTGCAGCACTTAGCGTAGTCCTAAAACCAATTGCTCAATATAATCACTTTTATATGGTGGGTTTTCAAAATTGATTTCTAGATATTTTGCCTCTGAATTTAAGTAATGTTTTAATTGGTCTATAATCTTACTAAGTAAGAGGCTCGAGCATTGCTCGGGATGAGTAATTTTTTTGTTATTTTAATTATTTTATTTATCATAATATATTAATTTTCTGAACTTAATTTGTTAATTTTTTATTCAAGAAAAATTTGTGTATTGAGTTTGAAAATATTAAGATATATAAATATATATATATATATATATATATGAATATTTTTTTCAACGAAAATTTTTATAAAACAATCTAATCGAGAAATCAAATTTGGATAAATACCTCAACATCATTTAGAAATATTTACCAAATATTTGTTGGTGATTTTAATTTTTTACCATTATAAATTTTCTTGATATGACTAATATATATTTCTGGGGTTTTTTTTCTCTTTTATATTTTTTATTGTGCTTGTTCTATCAGTTACTATTGTAGTTGATTTTTTTTCCCTTTTTTGTTTTTGTGGTCCCCACAACCCTTGTTCTTCTTTTGAGAAGTATTGCTTATTCTAACTGTGTGCATTGCTTCATGTGAAATAAATTTTCCTCTTGTGTCTAAAAATAGTACCAACTTTTTGAAAAGCTGGCACCTAAGCAAGCTAACTTGCGTCCTTGTTTCGCTTCAATAAAAAATTCTCTTGTATTATCTCAGAAACTCCTCTGAATCGAATTTGATACCAAAAAATTCCCTAGGTCTAAACCCCAAACATTGTTCGGGATTAATTCTTTTTTCTATTTTTCTATGGTTTAAGTTATATTATATCTATGTATATACTCTTTTAAAATTAAATCTAGGACTTTAAAATATAAAATTCTTGATCACATAAAAATTACCTTCTTAAATATAATTTTAAAAATTAAAATTTTAGAAAGAATTAAACTCTCATCAAATAATGAAAAAGCATGCTTCTAGACTTTTTAAATTCTTAAATAATAAAAATCGTTACCCAATTCTTGAATAATAATAATAATAATAATAACAACAACAACAACATGACTCCTGATATTTTGAATAATAAAAATATGCCTCTTGGTCTTTTGAAATTTCACTTTTAAAGACAGTCGCCACGTATTACATTCTCATGTAATTTTACTTTGTAATTGATTAATTTTAAGTGTTTAATTGATCCCAATACACACCACCAAAATATCCCCTCCTAAACCTCACATAAGAAAAGCAATGATATGGCTTATGTTAGCAACCACTTTGACTAATTTTGCAAATCATGTAGAGTTCAAGTCATTATCTCTTAAGCTATACTTGCATCCACAAATCAAGATTAGACAAAGCCAACCAATAGTTTGCACAGTAGCACACATCATGAAGCTTATTATCTAAAATCATGCACATTACTCTTGTTAAAAAACGACCAAAGCCCTGGGATAGCAAGCATCACTTTGTACAAGCAGGGGCGGACCTACCTGTACCTTTACCCCTCCCCCCCCCACCCCCCAAGAATTTTTAAAAAAATTATATGTATATGTATGTATAATATATATTTATAATTTAAAATAAATTGGCCCCTCCAAATATATGAAATTAGTTTTACATAAATATTATAAGATAATATAATAGTAAAAAAAATGTTTACTGAATGTGAGACGTCACTGAAGGTGAAATGATGCAATTAAGAATGTAATTTGATTATTTTCATCATGTGGTATAAATTCTTGATTTTGAAAAGTTTTCTATTATATTTGAATTGTGTCAACAGATAGTCAAGATAAGGAAGTTAAAAATTTATCTATTTATATATCGTGTAGTAACCTTTATTTTTACTTTTCTAGTTTCTATAGTTATTACAGAACAATTTTTTTTATGGTAAAAATCAAGTTTCGAAATAAGATGGAAGACAATTTTTATCAAATTATTTGATAGTATATATTGAAAAGAAAATTACAAAAAAAAAAAAAAAAATGATGAGGGAGGCATTAGTTAGCCCCCTCAATGATTCAGTCCTGCGCCTGCTCCTGTGTACAAGTAAGTTCATTAAATATGGGTTATAGGTACTACATATTCCCTACATAATGTAGACGGAATAATTTTTGTCATTGCAGATAAGCTCCATCTTATTACCCTTGAATGTCCAAAAACAATACATCTACCACCACCACATCTTATAATCAACTTGAAAAGATAAAATAAGTAACTGAAATAATTACATTCAATACCAGAAAAAAAATTTAAAAAAGAGAAGTATCAAGGACTCTTCAACTACTCAAATGAAATGACAAAACAAGTCACATCCATATGTTCTCTATCACAAAAAGCAGAAGCTCCTAGTTTTGGAAGCCTCAAGTATGACTAGCAATTGGGATAAACATGCAGGATTTTTGGGTTTGTAAAAGTTTAATGTATTAATTCCGTAGAATTTGAAAACCAATGAATGAATGTATTAACTGAAAACATAGGTAAATACTTAGGAAACGACATGAGCAAATATCAAGGGATCAAGGGCTTCAATGCTCTAACAATCCACTCAAGCTTTTGGTTGGGCTCATTCTTTGCAGTTGCATTACCAGTCTATTGCTACTGTTGTTGTTGTTATTGTGGTGGCTGAGATTGTTGTGGTTACTGATGTTGTTGTTGTTGCAACTAATGCATGTTAAGTTGAGTAGTCTGCTGCTGACATAACTAGAACTTCTTAGAATTCATGGAAAGCTATTGATATTTGGCAAAATCACCACTTAGTTTAGTAGTTGCAAGCTTCAAACACTAAACCTCTATGGTTAAGGCTTCATTTAGAGCCACAAAATAGAATAAAAACAATCCGTCATTCATCCAATGTATATGCTAATGCATGCATAGAACTAATATTGATCAATACTTCAAGAAACATATAGCTTAAAATGTTCAATATTGCGCTTGTGCATGGTTAAACCAATTCCAAACTACAAACGTTTAGACTAAAAGAAGGAAT
Source organism: Voacanga thouarsii (assembly GCA_026120185.1). Classification (NCBI taxonomy): domain Eukaryota; kingdom Viridiplantae; phylum Streptophyta; class Magnoliopsida; order Gentianales; family Apocynaceae; genus Voacanga; species Voacanga thouarsii. The sequence goes on along the minus strand of JANUWF010003364.1, from coordinate 832,073 downwards.
AAATGCTTTAGCAATCCAAGTAACTATTAAATTAAATGTAATTGAAGGCAATTCATTAATGTGTCTTACCCTATTAAAGGTGACAAATTATTAAGTAACCAACTTTTTAGTGTAAATCTCTACCTAGCAGAGACCATAGATAACAAAAGTAAATCAAAATTCAATATTTCTAACTACCATGTCACTTTCATCTGGAGACCATGAGAGTATTAAGCGTTAAGTTCCCAAGGTGGTAAAGTTCTCTTGAAAAATGAAAAAGTCACAACACCATCCACCAGCCAATACAATGTCCATTAAAGAAAGTCAACTCCTCCTCACAAGCAAATATAACAAGTGTTTATTCTGCCATCTTAGCAACGTCAGTACATACTACAAAACAAAGATTTACAGTAGTCGATAATAAAAGGAAGAGTACATTACTATCTCGGAGTTGTGCCTGTTGCTCCTTTGCTTTCAACTGAAAATTTAGTTCATTATTTTGGCTAGTTAACCCAACAAAACCCCTCTAAAAAGAGATCACATAACAAACAACATTCAGCCACAAAAGAAGGAAACCAACAGAAGGAGATCCATCATAAAAACTTCTAGTTGGCAAAATTCTACCTGCAACAATGTTAGATGTGCAGATAATATGGTTACTTTGGTTTGTAGAGTTTGAACCTTGTGTTCGAATTCTATAATATATCTCATCTTTCTCTTTTTTGAGTGTGTAGAAGATTGATGATTGGCCCAAATCCTAAGACACAATAATTAAATTAATTAAGTTGAATTGAACTATTAGCAACCACAAAAAATTGTTAAAGCAAAATTACTATATTGCTAAAAACATGTAGAAGATAAATAGCTAAATTACCTTTTGGCCCTATTTAGATCAGAAAGAGAAATCTCAGCTAGTATCTCATTTGCCATAATTTTCTTGAGTTTAGTCCCCCTGAACTCACCATTCCCAAACTCTAAGATAAAAGTATTTGAATTCGTATAAAGTGAATCAGTTGGCTAGAGTTGGCCAAGATGTATACTAGGGGATGGAGGAAGCTTTGGTAACTCATCACCAAAGTTTAACTTTCCCATGAAGCTATCCATGGAAACATTCCGATAGTTCCATGATGCAGGAGCATTATCTCCCCAGCATTCCTTTTGATCCCCTCTCTCTTCTCACTTGATCTTTGCATACTGTTACCACTTTCATTTACACTGCTTCTTGCTTCATTATCACTACTGTCGCCCCCATTTGTTTTTGTACCACTTGCCGTACTATCCAAATCTTCATAGTTCCTGGTACCCTGCCTCTCATGCATACTAGAAGAATTTAGAGCATCAATATTATTCAAGTTCATGTAAACAAAAAAAGAGGTCATCCACAACCCCCCCCCTCGAATTTCCTCTCACCTATACTTTCTGCATTTTTTCTCTATCCTTTTCTCCCAACACGATTCCCATTTCACCAAATATGATATCTTGTATGTCCTTAATGCTTTATATTTGAAGTCTATTAAATATATCAACTTGAATGTTTTACCCATATTTGATCAAAGGCTTAAAGCATTTTTAACCTGCATATTATGTAGTCCAAATATTTTAAAAAAGAAATTATTTTTCCCCAAGTAAACCCAAACCCTCAAAACACCCATTCCTACATATCAAAAAATTATTTTAAAAAAAGAATCCAAACCCTATACCACAAAAAAAGTTTGTCCAAAATTTTCCTTCTTTTTCCCTTGAAATATCCACGAAGCTAATGATTTATCTCATGTTTTCACACATTGATCATTCACTTCTTCTTGGCCCATTTCATACATCATGAAATCAGGACATCACTAGATTTGACTTTCAAAAAGGAAAGAATAGGAGAAAGCATTTGAACAAAAATAAGAGAAAAGCACATCGATTTCCATTGTCTTAACTCCCTTCAACCCACCTTCTTGATTGAGGGGATAAATTTTCCCAAAGGGAGGACTAATATCAAACTCAAATGCATCAGATTACCAGATTCAATCATCCCAAAATTAAAGAAAATGACATTTGATATAGCAGATAGATACATCATATATGAGTATACCTTAAAACGGAAGAATCTAACAAAAGAAAACTACCGAACAATTCATCACGAAACTCCACACGGCAACGAAATTTCTAATTTCCAAACAAAAACGCAACTACATCTTTAAATTCATCGCCTATAAAAAGATCATTGCTCAATAAGCCAATCTAAACTAAAACAACCAGATAATGCAAAAAAAAAAAAAAAAAAGAACAAAGGAATAATTAAAAAAACTACATACAAATATAGATCAGTAATAGGGAAACCAAAGAAAGACATACTATAACATTAGCAAGTCCCAAACTGATTCTGTTAGATAAAATGATAAAGGATCCGAGAGAATTTGGTGCATCTGTACCTTTTCAAATAACGGTGGCAATCGCTTAATTGAGACGTAGAAGACACCAGCGAGAAAGAGATGTCTGGCTTTGGGCCTTGTCCCTATTTTCCCTGTTACCAAGTCATGTACTTCTAAGTCTTCTATTACACAACCCATACATATATTTATATAGAGTAGTAGATTCAGAGATATTCATGAAGATATGAAATATACCCGATCTGGTAGCCTTTTATCTACTCAAATTTGTCTTATCTCATTCAGATTCTTCGTCTTTAGGAATACCCATTGATTGAAAATTATGATTAGTTAATGTACACAAAGAATCGAAGAATGAAAATGGAAGCAAAAGAGATGATAGGTTGTATTCTAGAAGGTTAGGAGAAAGAAGCATCGATGGGATGATCCGATTGGGAAACGGATCATGTTAACAATGAAAATGGATTAGACCCGATCGGGAAACATTTCATCTCATTCAATACTCATGAATAACCATTGATTGAAAAATGGTAGAATCAAAGAGCCAAAATAGGAACTCAAGAAACGGTGGGATGTATTGTGGAAGATGAGGAAAAAGCCTTGAGGAAGTGTAATAGTTGATCCGTATATCCTGGTTGTGTATGCCGAGTGTAATCACTTTTAAGTTGCAAAAGCCTAATGTATATAGATTTGTGATGCCAGGTGCCATCACAATAGCATTTCTCATGAACACTTGGCAACACCATAAGTACACACACACACACACACACATTATTTCTTATTTGTTTCTTTATTCTTTTAGAAGTGGATTTAAAATAGTTTCTTAACAATAAGATGTCATAAGAATGAAGAAGATATATTTTTTTTATAGAGTATACTTCTTTTTTTTTTTCTTAATGGATTGACATTCTACTGTTACTATGCTATACATTTAGGAGGTATAATTTTTAAATTTATTGGCGTATAATGACTGCATTTAAATGAGACATATTTTGTATGTCTAAAAAACCTCACAGTACTACCTCTGAGGTAATTTGATCTAAGAAATTGAACCCAATGATGGTAAGACGCTACATAGAGCTACCAAGCTAACTTAGTTACCAAAGTTAAGTTATTCTCAGAAGTTTTCCCTAAAGCCCATGCCACTAACACTTTTGGGGGAACAAATAGAGTCCCAAGACTTTAGGTAAAAGTGTCTTCCACTATCTTCCTTATAATCCCACCAAAAATCTGTCATTAAATTATCTAGTTTGGGATAAATAGATATAGGAATAAAACATTGCATAACATGAAAAAGAATGGCTTGAGCTATTGATTTGATTAGCACACCTCTACTTACTTGGGATAAAGCTTTAAGTTTCCACCTACTAACTTTCTTTCTCAACCCACCCGCCATATTCTCAAAAGGTATTGATTTGGGTGTTTTTTTGCAAAATGGAACCCCTAGATGGTAGTTTTTGTAAGAACATTTTATCATATTGAAAATGGAACAAATCATTTCCTTAAGATTGGGCATCACATTTTTACTAAAATGAATCGTTGATTTTGAGATATATGAATAAACCCAACCAATTATAATAGCACTCCCAATTTTTTGCATTTCCTGAGGTTCAGTGACATTGGCTCTACAAAAAAGGATCAAATCATCAGCATACATTATGTGAGAAATGTAGGGACTAGCCTTACTAATTATAACTCCATTAAAATTCAATTCATATTCAACTTTTTAATGACCATTCTAGACAACAAATTAAAGTGAATCACAAATAAAGTCAAAGAAATCGAATAACCTTGTCTTAGCCATCTGCATGAATGCTCATGCGTAAATTTTGAGTATATAAACATCATCATATTTAAATCCATTCCTTAGTCAAGTTTTAATTAAAATATTAATCAAAAAATATACATACGAGTAAGTATACTTATCGCAAGCATAGTATAGGGAATTAACGAATATCAATCCTCAAAGGAATCAATACATACTAATAACTTTTTATTCATTATTTAACCAACTAAATAAAGTGAGAAAATAAGAAAAAAAATAAAGAAATATATACAACTCAAGGATGTGAAAATATGCAATTTAGACAAAAGCTTTTGAAAGCATGATAATGAATTACTTAGCCAATATTATAATCAATTATCATCTTAGTTTCATGAATGATTTAATATAGACCTACTTCGTTTGTAATCCATGGAATCACTATCTTTTAGTTAAATTAGTGAACATATTCTGTCTCAACCAATTTACCCAAAATAAGCATTAAAATCAATTCTCATATAAACTCCTATATTTTAGGTGATTTAAAATATGAAATTAATTAATGAATCTATATTCTAACAATCATCAACCAACCTTTGATTACCTGAGTTCTAAACAGTTAACCATTTTTTTCAAGCAAGTTAAAAGATAACAAATATGAAATTCATTAATTGAAGTCATTATCAATCTCCTTTTCAAGTAAGTTAATAACAAAAATCAATCAATCAACTTTGTAAGAAAAACAAGTAATCAAATATCAAGAACAATAATTAATTGATCAAAAGACTAAATTAACTCAATAAATCATGAATCCCAAAATAATGTTAAATTATAATAAAAACATTGAATTTATCACTATTTAAGAATAAGAAAATAAAGGTAAAAGAAAACATTCATAGACAATCCTCCTTCTTCTTCTTTAAAGACTCTCTTGAACAATCCTTCTTGATTTGGTGAATTCTTCCTTTAACGAGTGATTTTCTGATTTGCGTATTGAATTCGCTTTTTAATCCCCCTTTTCTCTTATATTTTTCTTGGCTTTTATAGGCCTCTTTGATGCTAAATTCATTGTTTAGAAAGTTTTGGCTGAGTAGAATTAGAAAAATATCAAAATCATTGAAAAATTTTTAAATTCGTGTACAAATTTTTCTTACTCCAGAGTGGACCTGGTGCCGGGTCCAGTTGATCCACTTGGTGTCAGGTCTATTCTGTTCTTTCCCTGAATTTTATTCTATTTTCTCTATTTGACCAAAATGGATCCGAAGCCTAGTGCCTTAGCTGGGCCTAGCACTAGGTGTATTCTAAAATTTGTCCAATTTTGTTCGAATTTAACTCAAATTTGCACAAATTTGTCAAAAATATTTTTTACAATTAAAATATTAAATAGGATGGAATGCACCTAGTTTTTTCACCAAAAGTATCTCAAAACAACCTCAAGTAATTTGGAAAATAGTGATGATTTGAGCCCTTATCAATTCCCCCACACTTGAACTTTTATTTGTCCTCAAGCAAAAATACTTTAAGCCAAGAAAATCATCAAAAAAACACAAGTTTTTACTCTTCCAAAAATTTTAAATCATAACAAGGATTATAACCTCCTTTTAAACTTTAGATAAAACTCTTGCCATTCATCAAACCCTTTTAAAACAATTAAAACTGTGAAATGTTTGATAAGACATCACAAAACTCTTGAAGTCAAATTAATCAAGTGTATACCTTAGTCTAGGAAAATTATTTCATCATTCTAGCAAAACATAGATAACATGAATCACATAAGTCAAGCCATTTACCAACTCAAGCATTATGAATCTAAAAATTGCACAACTCAAGTCATGATGTAAAGAAAGCACTCAAAACTTTTTCCTTTTTTTTTTCTTCTCAATTCTTTTTTTCAATAACTTAGGGAATTGATAGCCTCAAGCGCATGAATTTCTCTTTGCATACCGTATCAGCCCTCTTTTAGCCATCACTCATCATTTTTTCAACATTTTTTCTCTTTTTGCTTTTAGGAATTTACAACATCAAGAAAGTAGATTTCTCTTCACTATCCGTATTGGCTCCCATAAATAAGTCAAAATAATACTTTCTCATCTTTAAAAGAAGGAACAACAATCAACTCAACTTGCACAAATTTTCCACAATATTTCCACTCAAATATCTTTTATTAACTCACATTCCTTGTCACATCTCAAAGCTAAGCAAAATTTAAACTCATAATACAAGAGTTAGCCAACAAACTTTATCTATGTATATCATATTTTTCATATTCAAATTAGATGAGTCAAATAATATTCAAACACAAATGCATAAACAAAATTAATCCAAATTCTCAAATCTTAACAATATCCTATCCATTAAACCAATTTCATACAAATCCACCAATTGAATAACAAAAATGCATATACTTAAATGGATATGCAAAATATCTCCAATACCTATATTTTCCCCCCACATTTAAACGAAACATTGTCCTCAATGGCAAAAAATATAACAATGAAAGCAAAGCTAAAAAGACCAAAATAGATAAAGAAGAAGAATGAAGAGAAGAAAATACTTTCATTACACAAGGTCCAACAAGTGTGACTCTACTACAAGGAGTAGTCATTAAAGAAGTCACAAGGGTACCAAATTCAAAAGAAACAAAAACATAAATCTAGAAAAAGAACATTAAAATAAAACGGAAAGAAAACTAAACACTAGGAAAGGTCATTAAGATTAAAAAAAATAAAAGGAAAAGGATAGAAAATAAAGTAAAATACAAGTGCAAAGAGTAAGTCAAAAGTCCTCATCTTCATCCTCATTATCTTCCTCATCATGAACATCGTCAGCTGCTCTACTGGTAGATGCCCCAGTGGATTGTTGGATCAAAGTCACCAACTTTTGCTTTTGGACACCATGGCGTCGATGGAGATCAGCAATAGAGTCTCGGAGCTGAAAAATGATAATCATTTGGCTCTCCAATTAAGCTTCCACCCGTGCCTCAAAATCAATATGAGAATGAGTATCAATGGCATGGGTGCAAGGTCTAGTATGCTGCTTCTCTTCCTCCTCCTCCTCATCAGGGGGAAGCTCCACCATCCCGGGGTATTGTACCTCAAAAGACTTCTTCCATCGCCTCTCCCTTTCATCATAACGATAGCCACACTAAACTAAAGTATACTCAGTTACTAAGTCTCAGTCAGTAGTGGGCTCACTAAGCTTGCCATCTAATCTCACTCCAAAGTCTTTTAGAATATGCATAATAGCCAGCGAGAATTTGAGAGCTTTAGCTGATATGCTAGAGTAAACAACCTCTCGCATAGACTGAATAATAATAGGGGCAAGAGGAATAGGTCCACTCCTTCTTATCTTATCAGGAATGTAAAGATTAAGGACCTCATTGAAACCACTAGCCTTAGGATAAACATTAAAAGCAAAAATGTAAACTATAGCACGAAATTGAGCCTCAAGGTCATTATTGGAGTAGTAACGATATTAACCTATTTGCCCTTTTCTCCATGTGTCTAAACTTGCCCTCACAGCACTCACATCCTAAGTATGCTCAGAAATAATCTTTTGATTATTATGGTCTATAGCTATTCATGACCTCTCATCAGCTATTCTCAAAATCCTGACTAATCTAACCTTCTCAAACTCAATGGGCACCCATTTTACCACAGTAAAAATACCCTAAAGGTTGTTTTTCTTCTTGTCCCTCATATTGGCATAGAACTCTCTTACTCTTACAGGACAATAAGCACATTCCAGTCTAATGATAGATTCCCACTCTAGTCACCTAAACATATTGGAAAACTCCAAAGAATTATCTAAGGAGGGTCTATACCTCTTTTCTACTATGTTCTTTTTATGTTGGTGATTTTGATACCAGATTTGACAAATAGGGTCATAGAATTGGTTAGGTTGGGTAGGTAGAAGCTCGAAAGAATATGTAGATAAGGATGCATCTCTAGCTCTCTTACCCCCAGACGCTAACCCCCTAGGTCTCCTAGGCATGATATAGAGGTGATGATGAACAAAAAGTAATGGAAAAAGAAAATAAGACTCCCTTAAGATCACTCTTTACACCACAATGAAACACAACTCTCAATCATATCACTGTTATAACACCATTTAACACAACCACTACCTCAACACAAAAACACTACAAGATAGCCACCACAACACAACACAACACAACACAACCTTTTCCAACAAACCTACAAGAAATATAACCATTGAACAATGCCAAAATATCAATATTCTATGATCAACTTCGCAATGCTCAGTAGTTACCAATTAAGAATGTAAAGCTTATTAGCACAATGTTCAATTAGTAATGCTATCGATATCATAACGTAAAGCTCATAATCACAATACAAAGTTAAACATGAACAACTATCCCATATCTTATTAAGCTTCAAAATTACACACAAAGAAGGCATGCTCAATAGCTTCCAAAAAGATGTAAAACATGACTTGTATTAATCAAATAGTATTGTCAATCATATTCCAATGCCAACTACGCATTAAAAACAACAAAATTGCATGCAATCCATCCATCCATCTGAAAATAAACAAGAATTTTCATAACAAAATTTATAGAAAAATACTCAATAATCAAAATGAAAAATTGAACCGTAGAAAGTGTAGAAAAATCATATTACAATGATCTCCAATGTACGGGCAATACTCCTATGCAAAAAGATTGAAGAAATTGTGCACTAAATGGAAGGATTGAAAATTGAGTTTTGTGAGAAAAGATTGATTTTTTTCTAGTTTTAATCCAAAACTTCAAGAACAAAGTAAGAATTTTGTGTTTGGAAGGTATTTTAGAGGATTAGAAAATGATCTTATGGTGTTTTAGAGTTGGACCCAGCAAGGGGTGGAGAGAAAAAACAAGGGAGATGAGAGTGTTTTGAAAAAATGGCCAAAAATGGCCTGTTTTGTCTTGTGGCCGATCAGGCCTAGCATCAGGTCCATTCTATCCGGTATTTACTTTGGGCCGTGCTGGCCCGGCACCCGGGCCAAAGTTTAGGCCCTGTGCCAGGTCAGCTCTGGCCTACCAAAAATCACTTTTTTTTTATTAATTAAATGAAAATAAACAATAATTAAAACATGAAATCATAAAAAGAATTCATTCTAAAAAAAACAACAATATAAATGAAAATACACAAAAATTAAAAAGATGTCCCAAAAATCAAAGTAGGAAAAACCATCATTTTCTACAGTCATAGTCATGTGGATTGATCTCCGCATTTTCTGGAAAGAATCCCGCTTGACGATCTCCAAAGAGTTTTTCTAGTTGTCCAATTTGATTCTCAAGCATGCGCATAGACGTCTTTAAATTTCTCGAGGTTGCATTTACTCCTTGAAATCATATTTTTGTACCACTTACCAGTTGATTAACCAACTCCTCCAATGATGGTTTAGCCGGTGGGGTATTGTAAGGTAAGGGCGGTTGAGTCCTTTGATTCCTAAAATTAGAAGAAGCCTGCCTAGATTGGTTTTGGTTAACCATGCAAAGTTAGGATGATTCCTCCAACCTGGGTTGTAAGTGGAGCTATAGGGGTTATTACCTAGTCATTCATTGCCCACAAACGCAGCTTGTTCTAACGACTCTTGTGATGACCCCATGTTTTGATACTCATGATTTGAATGCCTCTCTCTACAAAAATCACAACTTACATTCATTACCTATAATTGGGAATAGAGTATCACCAATTGATCCATCTTTTGTATTAGTGCCTCTATTTTGGCCTCCAAAGCCATCATCACATCCACCTTGTGTACTCCACGAACACGAACTCTTAACCGTGAACTACCCTAAGCATAGTTATTTCTGGCTAAATGTTCAATCAAATTAAATACCTCTTCCGGGATCTTAGAATTAATGGAGCCTCTTGTAGATACATCAACCAATTGCCTAATAGCAAAACTTAAATCACTATGAAAGATTTGCATTTGCATGCCCAATTTGAACCCATGATGAGGATATTTTTTAAGCATCTCCTTAAACCTCTCCCAATACTCATAAAAATTCTCAAATTCTAACTATTGAAAGGCAAAAATATCGGTCCTAAGCTTGGATGTCCTAACTGGGGGAAAGTGTTTTGTTAAAAATTTTTCAACTAAAACGTTCCAAATGGTAATGGATCCGGCTGGCAAATATTTTGACCAAGATTTCGTTCTATCTCTCAAAAAAAAGAGAAAAAGTCTTAGTTTGATAGCATTATCAGAAACACTATTTATTTTAAAAGTGTCACAGATTTCTAAAAAGCTCGCAAGGTGGGCATCTTCCTCAAGTAACCCATTAAATTGAATCATATTTTGGATCATTTAGATTATGTTGAGCTTTATTTCAAAGTTGATAACCTCTATCCTAGGCCTTGTAATACTTGAACCTGCAGTCAAGATTACATGTTTCACAAAATCATCCATAGTCCTCCTATTAATTCCACTATTACCACCATTGTTGGGTTGATTGACCTCCATGTCTTTTCTTACCCTTTCGCTCATAACCTTTCTAACCTATGTGGGTTCTTTCAATCTTAGGATCAAGATCTACTATATCAGCTTTAGATCGTCAAGTCATACACTAAAGGCAACATCTACAAAAAATAGAAGACAGTGAGATTATAAAATTTACAAATTAGATAGTTAGTACATATTCACAAATTAAGTTAGAGAAATTACAACATGTAGGGACATCAATTTACAAGTATACAAGAAGATAAAATACGCCATTTATTCATAAAAAGAACATATATACATATTCACATATTTATATATAAACATATAAACATGGTTAAATCAACAAAATCAACCTTTCATGATATCGTTCCTCGGCAATGGCGCCAAAAACTTGTTGCGTAAATTTTAGATGTATAAAAATTGTAAAATTTAAATCAATCTCTTAGTCAAGTTTTAATGAAAACATTAATCCCAATATACAAAATCTACCAGTGAGTTCCGTGGGCTTTGTTTGCAGTGTTCATTGCCGGTCTCAAGCTCGGATAAAGGAGGAGAATTACGGTAAGGCCTGTAACGGCCAATGGAAAATAAAGTTGCATCTATGACATGAACCAATCGATTAACTTCGTGGGGGCATTCCCTACTCAGCGACGCGCTGCACTTCCTAGACCTGAGTGTAGTGATAAATATGCGAGGGTTGCTAGGTCGTTGTCTGGAAGCAACGTGCCGTGTCAGTCGTCGAATACGGTGTCAAATATGTAAGGGTGTAGGGTAAAAAAGACAGTCCATAGTGATAGGATCCGTTTAGCTACACGGAATATAAGATCTTTGACTAATAGATTGATAGAATTAGTTGAAGTTATATAGAGAAAAAATATTAGCATTTTGTGTCTTCAGGTAGGTGAAAAGGCGAGAGTAGTAGCGCATTGGGGTTATAAGTTTTGGTATTCAGGTAGAGTTGAAAATAGAAATGGAGTCGGGATTATTATTGACTGTAAATTTATTGATGATGTGGTTAAAGTACAGAGGAAGAATGATAGGATTTTGAGCATCAAGATTATGATTGGCAATGAGATTACTACTGTTATTAATACTATGTGCCACAAGTAGGACTTGATGATTCGGTTAAGCAATAGTTTTGGGATAATTTAGATGAGCTTATACAAAGTATATCGTGTGCAGAGAAGCTTTTCATTGGTGGTGATCTAAATGGACATGTAGGTACTGATCAGAGCGAGTTTGAGAGTGTTCATGGAAGTCATGGTTTCGGGGTTAGAAATGAACCAGGAGCTGATATTCTTGACTTTGCCTTAACCTTTTATTTGACTATAGCAAATACCTGGTTTAAAAAGAGAAATTCTCACTTAGTGACTTTTAGAAGCGGGTCAAATGCTAGTCAGATAGACTTCTTTATTATGAGGCATAGGTTCCGTAGTGGTTGTACGGATTGTAAAGTTATTCCACGCGAGAGTGTAGTTACGCAGCACAGGTTGTTGGTCATCGATTTTAATTTTAAGAAAAATGGTAAGCATCGGAATCATCGGGTTGACCTTAGGATCAAGTGGTGGAAGCTACAAGGGGATGCAAGAACAACATTTTTTGATAAGGTAGTTCAAGCAGATGACTGGCCTTCTAATATGGATTCGGATCTAGATACTATGTAGAGAAAGATGACTCAATGTATTAGGACAATAACTAAAGAAGTGCTTGGTAAATCTAAAGAAAGAGTACTACTAAATAAGGGCGTGTCGTGGTGGAACAACGAAGTGAAAGAAGGCGTAAGGAATAAAAGAGAGTGTTATAGAAACTTAGAGAAGTGCAGGAATGATGAGAATTTTGAAAAATATAAGGTCGCGAGAAGAAAAGTTAAAGAAGTTTTATTAAATCAAGATCCATAGTTTACAAAGATTTATATGAAAAGCTAGATACTAAAGATGGGGAGAAGAGTATATATAGAATGACGCGTTTTAAAGAGAAGAAGACAAGAGATATCGATGTGGTGAAATGTGTGAAGGACAAAAATCACAGAGTTTTAATTAAAGATGAAGAAATCAATGAGTGATGGAGGACATATTTTGATAAGCTATTTAACGGGAACCAATCTTCAAGTTTCGAGTGTGGGTAACCTTGCAATTTCGAATGATGAGGTTAACCGTGCATGTATTCGTCGTATTCAGAAATATGAAGTTCGAGAGGCCTTCAAAATGATGAGACCAAAAAAGGCAATAGGCCCAGATAGTATACCGATCGAGATTTAGAAGTGTTTAGACGAGATAGATATTGCGTGGTTGACTAGTCTATTCAACAAAATATATAGAGTTAATAAGATGTCTATAGAGTGGAGGAAGAGTACTCTAATTTCTCTGTATAAGAATAAAGGGGATGTCTAAGATTGTGTCAATTACCGTAGGATTAAACTCATGAGTTATATTATGAAGTTTTGGGAGAGAGTGATTGAACAGAGGTTAAGGGGCATTATACAGATTTCAAATAATCAATTTGATTTTATGCCTGGTCGTTTCACTACAGAGGCAATTCATTTATTATGGTAGATGATTGAATATTATAGGGATAGAAAGAAAGATTTACATATGGTGTTTATTGACCTAGAGAAAGCTTATGACAAGGTGCCTAGAGAAGTAGTTTGGTGAGTACTAGCCAAGAAAGGTGTCTTGCTAAAGTATATTACTCTTATTAAAGATATGTATGAAGGAGCATGTACAAGTATAAGGCTTTACGCCGAAGTGACTACGGAGTTTTCTATTACTATTGTGGTGCATCAAGGATCAGTGCTTAGCACTTTCCTCTTTGCGGCTATTATGGGCGAGTTGACTTGCACTATATAGGAGGTTGTACCGTGGTGTATGTTGTTTGCTGATGATATGGTATTGATTGATGAGACTAGAGTCGATATAAATACTAAATTGGAGTTGTGGCGACAGACATTGGAATCCAAGGGCTTTAGAATTAGTAGGAATAAAATAGAGTATATGGAATGCAAGTTCAGTAGTAGCAGAAATATAGCTCATAGTGTAACTTTGAATGGTAGAGATATACCGGTAGGTGATTGCTTCCGATATCTAGGATCTATTATTCAGAAAGACAGAGAGCTCGATGGCGATGTTGCACACTGAGTTACAGCAGGTTGGTTGAAATGGAGGAGCACGACTGGTATTCTATATGATCATAATATACCATTGAGCCTAAAGGGAAAGTTCTATAGAATAATCATAAGACCTGTCTTGCTATATGGCACGAAATGTTGGGTAGTTAAAAGGTGTCATATTCACAAAATGAAAGTAATAAAAATGTATATGTTACAGTGGATGTGTGGATATACTAGAAAGGATAGAGTCGGAAATGAGTCCATTAGAGAAAATGTGGGGGTGGCATCTATTAATGAGAAGATGAGAGAAAGCCGCTTGCGTTAGTTTGGACATGTACAGAGAAGACCGAGGGAGGTGCCTGTTACGAGGATTGTGGGAATGAGGCAAGATAGGTTAAATAGAGGTAGAGGCAGGCCTAAAATGACATGGATAGAGGTGATTAGAAGAAATATGTCTTTGTTAAATTTGGATGAACGTATGACGGTCAATAAAAAGAAGTGGAGAGAGAGGATTCATGTGGATGACCACACGTATCCTGGTATTGGTTCATGTAACCGACCCCAAGTTTCTTGGAACTAAGATTTAGTTTGTTATTGTTGTTGTTGTTGTTATTAATCTCAATATACATATACGAGCAAATATACTCATCGTAAGTATAGTATAGGGAATTAGCGAGTATCGATCCTTAAAAGAACAAGTACACACTAATCACTTTTCATTCATTGTTTAACTAACCAAATAAAGTGAGAAAATAAGAAAAAGAAAAATAATGAAATATATACAACTCAAGAATATAAAAATATGCAATTTAAACAAAAGTTTTTGAAAACATAATAATGAATTACTTAACTAGTATCACAATCAATTATCATCTTGGTTTCATGAAAGATTTAATATTAACCTATTTCATTTGCAATATACGGAATCACTATCTTCTAGTTAAATTAGTGAATATATTCTGTCTCAACCAATTTACCCAAAAGATGCATTAAAATCAATCATCATATAAAATCCTATATTTTAGATGATTTAAAATATGATATTAGTTAATGAATCTATATTCTAACAATCATCAACTAACCTTTGATTATCTAAGTTCTAAACTATTAACCCCTTTTCAAGCAAGTTAAGAAATAACAAATATAAAATTAATTAATTGAAATTATTATCAACATTTTTTCATGCAATTTAATAATAAAATTCAATCAACCAACTTCATAAGAAAAATAAATAATCAAATACCAAGAATAATAATCAATTAATCAAAAGACTAAATTTACTCATTAAATCATGAATCCCAAAAAAATATCAAATTACAATAAAAACATTGAATTTATCACTGTTTAAGAATAAGAAAATAAAGATAAAAGAAAGAATTCCTTCTTCTCATTTGAAAACTCTCTTGAACAACCCTCCTTGATTTGGTGAATTCCTCTTTCAATGAGTGATTTTATGATTTAATTCACTTTTTAATCCCCCTTTTCTCTTGTATTTTTCCTTGCTTTTATAGGCCTCTTTGATGCTAAATTTGTTGTGTGGGGAGTCTTGGCCGAGTAGAATTCGAAAAATACCAAAATCATTAAAAAATTCTCAAATTCGTGCATAGGATTTTCTTGCTCCAGAATGTGCCTGGCGTTGAGTCTAGTCGACCCACTTGGCGCCAAGTCTGTTCTGTTCTTCCCCTAAATTTTGCTTTATTTTCTCTGCTTGACCAGAATGGACCCGGTGTCTGGTGCCTTAATTGGGCCTAGCGCTATGTGCATTCTTGAATTTGTCCAATTTTGCTTGAATTTAACTCAAATTTGCACAAATTTGTCAAAAATACTTTTTACAAGTAAAATGTCAAATAGAAAGGAATACGCATAACTTTTTCATTAAAAGTATCTCAAAACAACCTCAAATAACTAGGAAAATAGTGATGATATTAACTCCTATCAAATGAAAAAAATAAAAAAAGAGTACCATTAATTAAGATTGAGAATGATGTTGAAGAAATGCATTCCAAAATGAGTTTGGTAAATTTGTCATCAAAACCACATCACTTGAGAATCTTAATAAGGTGAAACCACTTAACCCTGTTATAGGCTTTCTCCGTATCTATTTTAAGAGTCATCAAATCTATGTCGTCTTTCTTTGTGTTAAAACGATGCATGATCTCATGACTAATAATGATGTTGTCGCCCATACCTCTATTAGAAATAAACACACCTTAAGCTAGAGCAATAATATTGTCGAAGAAAGATTTGAAGTTTGTTAACCAAAATTTTAGTGATAACCTGTAGATGACATTACAAAGAGCTATGGGCCTAAATAGCTCCACTTTATGGGCTTTGTCTTCTTTTGGAATGAGAGTGATGAAAGTGAGACTGAGAGCTTTAAGAAGATAACAAATATAGGGTAATTTTTAAATTCATCTTCCAAAGTATATAATTATCTCAATCAAATTCCTTAAATATTACTTTATTTAATTTAATCCTTACAAATATAAAAAGTGTATCAAAGTAGTCATTCCATTCAAAAGTTAACTATCAAATGTTAAAAACTTAAACAAAGTTGGAAAACACTACTAGAAACTAGGCTTATTGTGACATATTTATTACAACATTTTTTTAAAGATGTTATTAGAGGTACAATTTTGTGACATTCCGAAAATGTCATAATAGACACAAGTAAAACTACGTCGTTTTGTTAAATTTATTAGTAATGTGAAATTTAATATCCTTTTAGAACCATATTTTGACATTTTTCTAAAATGTGTTTGGGTTACTTTTTGTTCTTTGATATTGTGTTATCTATTTTAACATGGTTAAACTGTCATAATAACTATTCTAATTTAAAAAAAAATTTGAGTTGAAGAATAAGGCACCATAAAGGGAACAAAAAGAGCATTAAGTAAAATTTTACCCTTCTCTCTATAACACTAAAATAACTTTCGCCCTTCTTTTTCCTTGTACCCATTTTCCCAGCAAACCCATCCCTACTCTCTGTCTTACTCAAACACAAAGGCGAGAAATTATTTCTCGTTTTCATCGATCTAGAAGACAAAGGTGCAATTTTTCTTGTTAATCTTTCGACTTAGAGCGATGGAGCACAACAAAGGTGCGATTTTTCCCTTTCTTAGCTGTGTGATTTGCGATTTTTCCTTTTCTTAGCTATTGTGCAATTTGTTGGTTTGATCTTTCTGAAGATTTCCATCAATACAAAAACGTTTGGACTGAGAAACATTTGGATCCTTTTTCTTTTGGCATATAATTTTTTTGGTTCCACACTTTGTCTTGTAATAGATTTTCCAAATCTGAGGCGATATGTTAATTTTTAAAATCTTGCAAGAGGTTCTTATTTCTCTTAGGGATCTCCTGCCTTTGCTTGATGTAAGCCCCAACTTTTCTTCAATTTCTAATGATTGGGATGAGTTAGAGTTTTATTTATTAGATTGCTTGATGAATTTGAATTATACAATCGTTTCTTTTCTCTTTTTTTTGCTATTTACATTTTTTTAGCAAGTCTATTTATTAGTTGGAGTTTTTTTTCTATGTTGGTATTTTCTTGAGTTAATAAGCCTAAGGTAATGATTTTTTGAAAGATAGAATAAATATTATGCTTGTTGGAATTTCTGAAAATATGTGCTAGATGCTTGTTTTGGTTCAAAATAAATTAGCAATGCAATTTATTATTGTAAGGCCATTTGATATTGGTTGCTAGACATGCAAGAGATGTTATTTATGTTAATTATTAAGCATGAAAAACCCTAGTTTTAATCCCAGTAAATTTTCAAAAATAGAGGAAGAAAAAACAAAGTTTATCGGTTTAGTGGTAGGTTCAGATTTTGGCTACTAATGTTGTGTGAAAAATTCTGAATTTGAACAAGGTCAAAATAGAGAAAATGTAGCTCTATGTGTGTACTTATTAACTGGGAAAATTCAAAATTTTTGGAAGTGGGATGTAAAAGTTAAAAAGTTTTATTTAATGTTGGTCTAATCTGGGCAGAAAGCTACAGAAAAGGAAAAAATTTTTCTGAGCATGATTTAAACCTGCTTTTTGTGAATGGCCACCTGTATTCTATTTTATATGTATTAAGGTTTATCTCTGCAAAATTTGAGGTCAATCCAGTATATTTTTATATGTAATACTTTTGGGAAAAAAATGGATAACTTGTTGGAAGTTATGAACAGTTAAGCAATCTTAAGGAAACTTTCTAATATTGAGTTATATACTTCCCTTATGTGCAATGTTAGTGTGTACCGGCATTTAGGGATGTACTAAAGGTTTATATACTGATTTATTTGAAGTCATTGCAGGCTGTATATCTGTGGGTTTTGTCAAGAACTTGAGATGCTATATGTACGTTATTAGGGAACAAGGAAGATTTTTAGCTCAGATTCATGCAAATATGCCATAAAATAATGTCAACGAGACAAATGAGTCAAGAGTTGCATCATTTAAGTCAAACCAGCAAGTTATCTCAACCAACAGTACTAGTACTATAAGGGTATTGTTACCTAATACTTTGGTGTTCTATTTCTGTCCATGTTTTTGTTCAACTGTTACCTAATCTGCTCTCTTTGGATATTTGATCTTTTTTTGGACTTGGTGGAAATTCTGCCCAGTGAGTATTGAATTGTTAACCTATTGGCATCTTGGAGTTGCAGGTTTTGTTGTGGTGATTGGGATGTTGGAGTTGAATTTGTGCTAATTTTTTGGGTTGTGGTGTGTGGAGATTGCATTGCCTGAATTGTTGGAGTTGAATTAGAACTGAATTGTGGTGTGTGGAGATTGTATTGCATTTTGGAGTTATTGTTTTCTATTTTTTGTTTTGCAAAATGGCCATGTTTTATGTTTTCTGTGATTTTCTTGACTTTTAAATAACAATAAAAATACCTTTATATGCATAGTAGGTGATGTTTTTTGTGATTTTCCCCTTTCTGTTTTCTGTGATGTTCTTAACTGTTTATATGAACTTAATGTTAGATGTTGAGTATCCTTTGTTTTGCCTTTTCTTTAGGCATATTCAAGTTTAGTCTTCTTGATGAATTGAATCCAAGCAAGTTTTTTTAATGCTTATGAGTACGTGAACTTTGCTGTAAAAAAATTTTTGTTTTGACCATGTTGACGATTATATTCAAAACAATTGCAAAACTGATTTTTTCTTTGAAATGCCACCTTGAATATTGATTCTAGGGACATGAATGATGACTTTAGCGTGTGTTGTTGTGTCAGAAAGTATTGCATTTAATTGTAGAAAATTTTCATAACAAAAAAAACTAAGAACAGTGGATTTTCAGTACCTACTGTGTAGTGTTTTGGAATCTGTTTTGAGTATGGTTTTTACTAGTGAAAAGGTTGAAAATGCAGGCTTTTGTGTGCTTTAAAAATCTGGAAAAGGTGGGATTAAAATAGGATAAAGGTTGAGAATTCTTGTTTTTTTTTTCTCTCCATGATGACAGGTTTTGACAGATTCATGCAGTATCTGTTCAAAATTTTCTGCATACATGATTTTGTATATTGGTCAATTGTGTGTTTGTTCCGTACATGTTAAAATGTTTGTCTGCAAAGTTTGAGATCATTCGGAGGTATTTTATAGGTGTTTTACCCTTAGAAACATAGAGAATGCTTGCTGGAAATTGAAGGCAGCTTAGGGGATTTTGTATTAAATTACTAAGTTTAATTTGTTTTCTTGAGAAATGATTGAGGGTGGATTTTATACTTCCTAAGGGTTGATGGAAGGTCTTAGGTGCTAAGTATATGTAAAATTCATGCTTGCTTGTCTTTGATATTATTTGGTGAACAAAGCATAATAGAGGAATGATGTGCACTTGGTGTATAATATGGGTTTGGATTTTTTTTTTTTTTTTTTGGGATGATCTTAGAAGTGCTGTGATTGATTTATATGTACTTTTTTTTTAGATTTGGGATGTTTTCAAGGGCAAGGACCAATATGTACTATAGCTTTTAATGTTAAGTTCATTTTGAGATTTGGGAGTTGTTTTGTTCATAATTTTCTTATTGTAACATTCTCTTTAGGTAAATGCAACTATTTTAGTATTGAGCATAAGAGATCCAACCAAAATAATTGCCACAGTACGTATTAAAAGTTTGGATCCTGAAAAACTTGTTGGTCCTTATCCCTTAGGAGAAGATTGGTGTGAGATTGATATCATACAGCCACATTGTCATGATGAAAAACTGATTCACCTATACTCAATCCTCAAAATAGTTGGAGATGCTCACGGTGCACCCATTGCATGGCCAATAGCTTTGGTATGCCTATTATTCTAGTTCCTGAATTTCTATGCAGTGTTTATTGCTTTAGTGTAATTTGAGATGCTCCCTGTTTCTTGGTAGTCGGTTTGCATCAATTAATCTTGTTCATTCGATTCTTTGCTACGAAAGCCATTAGTTTCTTACATTTTTTCCACGGTACATAATGTAACCAGTTAGCAATAGTAGTGCTTGTGTGGTTGTGGTGGTGACTAAATTCTTCTATTTTGATTTCTAACTTATGTTATTAATTTATATATGGCAGGTCCGTAGGATTCAAGATGAATGATCAAGAGAGGATGCTTTGTTGCAGGTGGTATTTTGATGCTGCATATTAAGGAAAAGTGCATTAGATTATTCTGCCAAGTGGAAGTACATTTTGATATATTAGTTGATTTATCAGCTTTAATGGATATGTTAGGATCTTATTTTGAAAGGATTTTTATAGTTTTGCTATTAGTATGACTTCCTAGACATATGTGTACATGTAGACAGAATTTTGTACTTCCTAATATATGCAGACATATTTTTTAGATTATATTGTGATTTTATATTATGTTACATGTTATTTTTTTTATTATGTCAAATAATATATATTTAAGAATTAAAATTTTTTATAGTGACATAAAAAAATGTTGCTATGGTAGTATACGTTTGACTTGACAGTGTTAAATGTCATTAAAAATGCTTATTATGACATTTTTACATGTTAACATTAGTTCTGAATTTTGGGCGCCAGCAAGCTCTTTTATGACGTTTTCAATTGTTAGTATACATTTTGAATTTTGACTGTTAGCAAACTTTTTACAATATGACAAAGTGTCATAATAGGCGGTCTGTGGTAACAATTGAAAATGTGGCAATAGATAACATATATTATGACACTTCTTAGTGTCCCGAACTGCTATGGTAACATCATTTTAGATGACATTTTTCAGAAATGTCACAAAATTGAAAGTGTCACAAATATATGCCTATTATAACATTTCTATCTGTCGTAATAGGCTTAATTTCTAATAGTGAAAATAGAAAATATGTAATTACACTAAGAGTAATTTTCAAATTCATCATCAGAAATATGTAATTGTCTCAATCAAATTCCTTAAATATTACTTTGCTTAATTTAATCCTTATAAATATAAAAAGTGCATCAAAGTACTCCACAAGATAAATTTAAAAATTAAAAAAAAAATACAAACTACAATAATTGATTTACTTAGGCTCTAAGTGGATTGGAATTTTTCAATTCCATTCCAAACAAAAATTTAACTTCAATTCTAATATATTATTATCATTTCCTAAGAATTGTCACCTACTCATAACATACCATGCTCTCTCTTTAGGCCCCAGTAGACCCACATATTTAATAATTTTTTATTAAAACTCGTCTTAATCTAATTTTATGAATTATTATCTACTTATGCCCTTAGACTTTAAACATATTATTTTTTTTCTTTATATTCTTTAAAAATATTACCTTTATATATATTTTTTTCTTTTTTCAAGTATACTTTAACTTAATATTAGTTTGGTATAACTTTTTAAAATTAAAATTTTTTCTTATGATACTTTTAAAGTAATATATTTAAAATTTGAGTAAATCAATTATCAAAATTGACAATCTTACATTTTCACCATATTCCTTGATTCTTTAATTATAAAACATAAATCAAATTATCATTATTTAAAGTTTTTAATTAGAAATTTAAAATATTGCAGGTATATTTTTAATGAATGCTTTATAACTTTCATACTCTAATAATAAAATATTTATGCTTCTCTCATTCTACAAAAACTATTGCTTTATACATTAATTGGCAAGAGGTCAATAGTTAATTGAATTGCCCAAACAATTCCAAAGACAATTGGGAATTTTTTTTAATTTAAAATTTTTAAATAATAATAATTTGATTTATATTTCATAATTAAAGAAAGAAGGAATGTAATTGGAAACACAAGATTGATAACTTTGATAATTGATTTACTTAGACTTTAAACATATTACTTTAAAAGTATCATAATTTTAAAAAACTATATTAAACTAATATTAATTTAAAGTATGCTTAAACAAAGAAAAAAAGAATATAAGGGTAATATTTTTTTATATATATATATATATATATAAAGAAAAAAGTAATATATTTAAAGTCTAATTAAATCAATTATAAAAAAATTTAAATTTAAATTTAACTAGTAGAGAATTATGATACACTTTTCATATTTATAAGGATTAACTTAAATAAAGTAATTTTTGAAGGACTTGATCGCGACAATTACATATTTTTTATAACAAATTTGAAAATTACTTTTAGAGTAATTGCATATTTCTTATTTTGTCCAACTTTATTTGACTTTTTAAGTTTTGACCGTTAACTTTTGAATGGAAAGACTACTTTCATACACAATTAATATTTATAAGGATTAAATTGAATAAAGTAATATTTAAAGAGTTTAATTGAGATAATTATATATTTTGGAAAACAAATTTCAAAATTACCTAAAAAAAAAAAAAAAGGTATTGGACAGCCTTGATGAACTTTATCTTTAACAATATACCAATAAGTCTTAAACAGTTATGCCATCAGGACCTGGGCTTTTGCATGCTTTCATCTAAAAAACCACCAGTCTAATATAGTTAGCAGTAACACAAAGACTTATTTTGTATATTAGCGATACTCGGACTAATCAAATTATTTAAATCTAAGAGGAAATCAAGGACACTGGAAGCAAACAGATTGTGGTGGTATTGTTTAAAAATATGCCCACTATTTCCCCAATCTGTTAGCAAAATATTCTCTGAAAAAAATACTAATAATAATTCGCATTGTTATACATCCTATGGATCATGGTAGAGAGATGAAAAAAATGTATGTTAGCATTTCCGTCCTCCAACTAAGCAGCCTTGGCTTCATCCCACCAAATGAGTTGTTCTCTCTTCAGGAGTTCATCCAAATTTTCTTGTAGAAATTTATCCTTTCCTAGAATAAGAGAGGATTGGGAAGAGATTGGAGAGTCTCAATTTGAATTTTTATGTCAGTAATAGAATTTGGACTGTCAAACACACACTCATTCTAGGTTTTGAGGGCAGATTTTATAGGGGAACCCTAGACAGGAATAGATCATGCAGAACGTATACTGTCATGGGAAGAATTATCCCGAATCCATACAGACTGAAACAGGAAAAAAAAATTGGAAAAAAGAGAAGTATTAAGTAATAGAAGTTTATGGTCTAAGGAGATGGCATCTCAGCTCTAGGGAAGAGAAGGCACCAAGAAGCATTGCCAAGTTTTCTATCAAGGCGGGCTTGAATGTTAGCACCCCTCCATCTTTTGTTGTTCCAAGTAAATGGAAACCTATTAAAACGAAATTATCAACAAAAGAATTGAAACGATCTACTACCCTGGTTTTCCTCTTGACATGTTATACTACGGAAATCACCCAAAATCAATCAAAGACCATTAAAAGCTCTACCAACCTCTATGAGTTCATCCTAAAAATGAAGAAACCCCAATGAACTGCCAAGAAGATTGGGAGACCCAGAGAGAATCAAACAATTAATCATATTATTGTTTGCAACCATAATATGCAAGTTTCTATGATACCTCCAACAAACAACTACCCCACCACTAATTACAGGATCTGATTTCTGAAAGAAATAAAATATTAAGTATGTAAGAACTAATAAAAACTCGAAGGGCTGTAACTGTCTGGGGTCTAGAAAGCCCCCGGCAGGTCCAAGCAAGGATTAACATCACTGAGTTGAGGGATTGATTATGCTCGCCTTCTCAACCTCTTTGGATAACTCAAGAAAATTCTCAGGAGAAAGTTCTTTAATAGACAGAACATTACTATTCCTTAGGATAGGTATTGATTAAGATTCGTCCATACCTCCTCTTGCACACTCCTTGATATATATTAACCTCCTGCGTATAAACACCAACCTTTCCTCTGAAACCAATGCGGAATTATTCATCTTTGAAGTTTGGAACACACCATCGGCGTGGTAGCCAATTCGAAATTTTGAAGAGTAGAGAATTTGTAATCAATTAGGTTTATGTCTGGCTCAGGGAGAATGCGCGGTTTTGAACGGGAGAAAGAATTGAGGAATCCTCTTTTTTATGACTTGGACGAGTCCAAAGTGTGCTAAAAAACTATCCGGGTAACTAGTAGAGAGGGACTTCAATCTCTAGGCTGGAGGTTTAGGAGCCCGTTGGATTTTTTTCCCACAAAAAGGACCACTAAGGGATTGAGCTGGTGCAATTCCATTTTGAGAGGCCTGGGTAATAAAAGAGGCCCCGCACGGCCAACAGACATTTCTTGTGGGTTTCTAACAAAAGAATCTATGTGCTTGTGGGAAACAGAGAGATTAGGGGTAGTCGGGAAAGGTGGAAATGGTATTTTAGAGAAAAGACGAGGCTTTCGTCCTACTTGAATTGAAGAAAATGGAGGGAGGAAAGAGGGGAGGAAGTGAAGAGTTCGGGCTTTATTTATTTGAATTAACATTTTAAAAAGGAAAGAAAAGAAATAGGAGGAAAATGGAGGAACGATATTTAATAGAAAAACTTCAAAGTTATTTACATCCAAAAATGGGTTGAAACAGAGGAAAAAGTAATCTCATTTAATAAAATTTTATTAATAAACAAAATTTAATATTATAATAATAAATTAATAAACAAAAATATAAAAATTTAAATTATATTATTTTCTTTCTTTCTTTATCTTTCCTTCTCTAAAGATTATATTTAGTCTTTTCTTTTTTTTCTCTATGTCTAATCAAGCATCATAAATAATTATAATTTCCCCTCTTCTTTCCTTTCTGAACTACTCCTCTCTTCTCATGGCTTATTCTTTCTCTTAATCCAAACTTTAGATGGAGTTTACTTCATGACATTGTTGGCTTCAACCTCTTCTTTCATCTCTAACAGCGAAGGCTAATTGAAAATATTCGGCGGAGACTGGGCTTATGCAAGGCAGGCGACGTATGTGAGAAGGGAACACCTCCTGCATTGTTGTACTGTTTTGCTGTGACCTTATTTTCTCTAGGAGGAAAAACATGACCCGTAATACTCAACCGAGGACCATATATAAGCACATCTTGGATGTTGTGGACCCATTATCCCCATAGTATGTTTGCAGAAAGATTCACCGGACCAATTATACCACAATTGTATAAAAAATCTGCAATTATTTAATACTTAAACTGAATCCAGATGTTAGACCCATTACCTCTGTCAAGCAAGAAACCTGTTTTAAGGGACTGGGAGAGAGAAATTTCAACCTTGATTCTGAGGAATCTTTGTATTTGGATCCAGGTGTTCAAGCTACCATTAGCAGAGATACATTTCAGCCTTGATAGGCTTTAAATTTTGACGCTTCTCGGACCGAAGTTTGGCTGCTAAGGAGAGGGTACTTACAATAGAGAATTTCATTCCAAATCTTCCCAAATAGCAATAATTGCAATATTTAAGTATAAAATCTATATACATAAGTAGTTGTAGAAATGTGTGAAAAAGTTACCTGACATTGTCATGAGTTGTCACATGCCACTTTGAAAATAAATAAACTCCGAATGCATTACACATTAATTGTTAACAACTTTATTTTCAACTCAAATTTCTAATTTCTTTAAATTTCACTCTTTATTAAATAATACATTTGAATAGACAGAAAGTTCATTGTTCTATAGACAGAAGGTTCATTGTTCTGTGCATTATCTTTAGATGCATCGTATCTACTAAGTTTATTTTCAATTAAAATCCTACATCTCTTTATATTCTTCTTTCATATTAAGTAGGCCTTGTCAAGACTACAGATCTGGAAAAATTAGTTAATGGTTGGGCTTCTTTCACTTATTTCACCAAGTGATAGCACTGGCCAGGCATTCCATCAAAAACGAAGATTTTGAATCACTACCTGGGAGCAAACTTAGCGTACCAGTAAAGTTTCCGCCTTTAGGCATGTTTTTTTGTCTAATTTTTCTTTCCATAGTTTAAGATAAGAGAAACTATTTTCTATAGGGAAAAACTAAAAATGATTGCTGTAATATTGTAAATTTACACCTACTTCCAATTACAATTTTGATACTTGAGAAAAGATTCTCTCTATTTGTACTTTAGATCGATATTATCTCTTAGATTTAATGACGTTTTTATATTTGAATTAATATATTATACAAATCCGGGCAATGCACAACAAATTGAATTAGTTACCAATAATAATTGCAATAATTAAGTATAAAATTACTAATCTTGCCATCTATAATTGATTTTAGTTGAATATTCTCATTGCTTAACAGTCTCTAAAATACTAAGTAAATTGCAATATAATTAAAAGCAGAAAACTAGATAAAAAACATACAGAGGTAACAAAAGTTGCTCCAACCAAACTGCAAAATTGCAAAATTTCTTTTTTTATTCTCTCTTTTGAAATAATATTTTGTGTCCTAGTAAAATGGAAGTAAATTTGTCTTTGCGAGACGGATGGATTGTGAAGACAAGGAAAGATGGAGGAGGGATTCTGAAGACAAAGGAGGATAAAGGGTTTAAGAAGATAAACCGAACTATTGTAAATTTAAAAATAACAATGATCTGAGTACTAGAATTATAATAAAATTATTTATTTATATATATTGAGATTTTCTTATTATAACTAAAAATGTTTTCTTAATCTGAAACCAAAATCCATTGGCTCTCATAACAAATTTATATCATAAATTTTTTTATTAAAAATTTTGATTGATTTGGTAATAAAATCACTCCAAATTAATATATATATATATATATATATATATATATATTAAATTTTTTATTTATTCAATCTCAGATCGGAGGAAGTTTAACCGGTTGCCACCCCTCCCATAATACCCAATAAGGTTTCCGCCCGCATTGGATAGCTACACTACTCATCCCTACACTAGTTTGGATGCCCGTGCTCCGCACGGTTTAAAATTTTAGATATTTTGTTTATTTTTATTTATTAATTTATTTTGTAAATTTTGGTATAGAAAAATTAGTTTAATTTTTATGAGAATCTTTATTATTTAAATATAATTTTTAATTTTTAATTTAAAAATAGTTGTTGATTTAATTTGAAGTTTTATATTATTTGAATTGAATAAATTTTGTATATGAAATATTTTTTATGATTTTTTCAAAAAATTTGAGGAATTTTTTTATGAAATTTATATTTTATTATAATTTTTTTTTCTATGAGATTTGTTTTAAAAAAATGATTTGGATTAAAAATTACAAAAATTTTTATGAGAATTTTTATTATTTAAATATAGTTTGTAATTTTTAATTTAAAAATAATTGTTGATTTAATTTGAAGTTTTATATTATTTGAATTGAATAAATTAGTCATCTGAGACATTAAGTCCTTAATTCGGCGAGCCACAGGCTGCTTTGGATCCTTGTATAGGATGTATTCTGATTCCACAACACAGCATAGGAGAAGAAGTCCCCAAAAAGGGACTAAACGTCATGAAACCATCACTATACTAAGGTGAAGAAACTCAACCCTGGAGAA
Source organism: Voacanga thouarsii (assembly GCA_026120185.1). Lineage (NCBI taxonomy): Eukaryota > Viridiplantae > Streptophyta > Magnoliopsida > Gentianales > Apocynaceae > Voacanga > Voacanga thouarsii. Next base: position 804,612 of record JANUWF010003364.1, on the reverse strand, counting down.
CGGGATAAACCTAAGATTACAAAAACTGAATGCTAACAACGATAGGCAACGCATTTAGTTTTTATTCCAAGTATTTAAAATATCTCTTACAAAATTCAGCATAGAAAAAAAAAATCTTGGAAAAACTCAGAAAAGGCAACGCATCCAAAGATTACAGAGTATATAAATGAATGCTATAGCATCAAGGATTTACTTGTTTCCTATAAAACCCAATAACTCAGAAATCATTGGATAGTTAAAAGATCATCTTTCTTTCTTTCTTTTTTTTTTTTTGCCGCTCATTTCCTTCTTCCATTTGAAGACAGAAGATATAGGTGACAGAGAATTCATAAGCGTTCTTAATTCAAAAGTTGATCAATACAGAAACAATTTATAAAAATCAGACTGAATTCCATAAGCAACAAAGGATCTAAAGTTCCACTTCAAATTTTCACTCATTTAGCCTTAACCTATAACAAATAACTACAAAACAGAGAGTAGGAAAACCATTTGCAAACACATGCAAATCTAAAAATACAGTGAAACCCAACTATAGATGATAAAAAAGAAGAAATTAGCTTTGGAAAAAGAAAGAAAATGCAACATGATTAAATCGAACTGGACTGAAAAAGTAGAGCAAAGTTTTAAAATTTTCTCTAACTAAACCACCCAAACCACTCAGCTACCAGACAGCAGACCATTCATATTTTGCAACATCAGAACGGACCATTTCCAAATTTGCAAGCTCCACATATTACAAATCTTATGAGTGGTCGACCCATCATGCTTGAAAACGTATTCCCACCAGCACTCTTATCAGATTAAACTTAAATAAGAACGCAAACCCAATTTTCAGCCAAAAAGGGGAAAAAAAAAGCACAAATGCAAAAGAAATACTACGGAATCCCAAATTCTCTATTGAGAGCTAAGGTGAAAAATAAAACACCTGCGAACACCTCTAGTGACAGAACAATAGCAAAGATAAAGAAATTAACACCCATTAGATTAAACTCACATTAGAAACCAAACCTAATTTTCAGCCAGAAAGAGGGGGGGAAAAAGATAGATGCCAAAGAAATATTATTACAGCAAGAGTCATGAAGGAAATATTATTACAGAAAGAGGGAAATTTTCACATATTATTACAACAAGAGTCATCAAGGAAATATAAAGACTAATTCTTTTAGAGCAAAAAGGGGAAAGCGTATAAGAAACTAAGAATATTAAAACTATATTATTTTTCCCTCAAAGTCACATATAACCCAAATATGTTAAATAACATAAAAGACAGGTTCTTTGAAACAATATCACTTACTTTAATTTCAAGAGGATGTCCATGAATACCCATCCTTCTATCAATCATGCAGGAACCGTCAGTGAGTAAGAGGGTAGGAAACATATCAAAACCATTAGTTAAACACAAATTGAGGATCAGTCTAATGCCTATTTGCACATCCACTCTCTCCTGCAATGCATAACCTCATTTTTAGCCAAAAAGAGGGGGGGAAAAAGATAGATGCCAAAGAAGTTCATGATAGAATCCCAACCTCTCTATTGTGATAAAGTAGTTAGTTAAGCACGCCTCTAGCAAACACAATATAAAAAATTAATAAATTAACACCCAACTATTGAAGAAAATTTGCTCAAAAATTCAAAGATTCATGCTTTATGTACTACTGTAGCTACCAAATCAACAATTCAACCCAAATAGATAACGAAAATGCAGGGAAAAAAAGTCAAGATGATACGATGAATGGTCTAACCTTATGCATAGAATCAAGATTGGAGAGACCACAATATTGAAAGGAAAGAGATAATCTTTGTGAGACCAAATGGCAACAACAGAGGCATGACAACCCTGCGTATGATGATACGATAGATTTAGGATAAGGTTTAGTAGCAAGGCATGTCAGTATGTTCTCTGGTTATTCTATCCAAAGCTTATGATTAATACCACCAGATTTTATACATTAGCAAATGAAACCAAATTTATCACACACATAAATTAGCAATTAACCGGAGTATTCAATGAGAAAAAGCAAAGTCAACATACCAAAAGCAGGCCTATGTCAGGAAGTCTTAACCGAAGATCAGTTCAAGGTAATCTAACAAAATTTTTTCCTACCTAATTCTTGTGCATCACTCCAGACTGAATACCATTCCAATATATAAAATTTAAGGGAAACTTTTTTATCTAATCCAATTTTCACACATTATTACAGCAAGAGTCATCAAGGAAATATGAAGAGTAATTCTTTTAAAGCAAAAAGGGGAAAGCATATAAGAAACTAAGAATATTAAAGCTATATTATCTTTCCCTCAAAGTCACATATAACCCAAATATGTTAAACAACATAAAAGACAGATTCTTTGAAACAATATCACTTACTTGAATTTCAAGAGGATGTCCATGAATACCCATCCTTTTATCAATCATGCAGGAACCGTCAGTGACTAAGAGGGTAGGAAACATATCAAAACCATCAGTTAAACACAAAATTGAGGATCAGTCTAATGCCTGTTTGCACATCCACTCTCTTCTGCAATGCATAGTCCCCTGTGATCTTTCCATAAGCTCTTAATAAGATTATCCACCATAAGCCTGTCCACATTGTCACAAATAATTACCATAACACATATATTCACAAAAATCCTAGATACAAAAAGCCACATGGGTTACAAATAAGTTGACTTGGATAGGTAGGAGATTTTGAAACATATGTCTACGAAGATTGATAAGATTGATATCTTACCCGAATCAACTAGTGCAACACGCCCTATAGCTGATTCACCAAAATCTGGATCCAAAACATCCTCAAATTCTCCAGTTCTTCCATCAAGAGGCATAGTCCGATGCAACTGAACAAACCCATACAGGCCAACATTTTGAATGAGCAACTTTTCTCTTTTAAATTTGTTTATTTTGTATTTTTATTCTAAAAAATTATAAAAATTATAATTCAAAATTTGTTTAAAAAATCAAATCCAAGCATGTTCAATTTCAATACATTATAATGACAAAAACAAAATAAAATCCAAATATTTTCAATACAACATAACTACATAAAGCAAAATTATAAAAAATTAAAATTAATTAATAATTATAAAATACCAAAAATCTCTCTTAAAGAAGGTAGCTATTTCTTGCTCGTCCCCTAGTATTTTCTTAATATTATCACATTAATTTGTTACCCATGTATATGGAATTCCAGTCATTTCCCTGGAAGATGCAGCGATGAAGCTATATAGTTCTGTAGGCGTTTGATAAAAGTCCTAAATGAAACCGTCGTGTTGATGATTGTCATTTTATTTGTGGGGTCGGATTCTTTCTGCTACTACATTGTAGCTAAAGCCTGTGCTAATGGTTTGTGCACTTACTTGGTATGTAATAGAGAGAAGAGCAATGGTCTTTTTAACTATTCGGCTTACTTGTTTAGCATCTCTGCTGGGTAAATTTGGGGGGGGGGGGGGAATTCTTTTGAAGAGGATTTTGTGGTTAAGGCTAATCTTCCTGAAGGACCAATTGACTTGGAACTGGATAAAAAGTTGAGTGTGGTAGGGGAAAAATCAGATGTCATCAAGATACTAAAGAATGATTCAGGAATTTCTGGAATTGATAAACCTATTGTGGAATTTGCCAGCATAGACGCTAAGAAGCCAAGAGAAATCAAAGACAAAGAAACAATAAATTACATTAAACCCGAAAAAAGAAGTCAGAAGGATAAATCAAATTGCAGAGGACAATACCATCTAACTCCAACTGAAATAGCTTGCTCCAAAACAAATTTACAAAACAAAAACATTAAAATAAGTAAACAATCCTACTGAATCCAAAAGTCCCAAGACTCATTAGCCAGGCACCCAAGAAATGTAGATCAAACAACCAAGTAAAGAAAGAAACTTTACCCGAAAACTTAGAGCAAGTGGTTCTTCAATATCACCCGCCATTTTAAACCGCCTTTTAATCTTCAATACATCGCTCTCTGTTCATCTACAATTATCGAAGACCCCACAAAAGGGAGAACACAGAAGGGTCACAAACACATCCAAATCTGAAAACAGAATCAACAAACATTTCCTAAGCTTTCATTACATTACATGTGTAAGAATCATCTTAAACTAAGGAAAACAAAGTTCAAGAAAACCGAGAGATAGAAGCCTACAGAGAGAGTGCAGAGATGGGTTCCTTTGTACTAAATGAAGGAGTGTGCTTATGTATCAGAGAATTTGTTCTTTGCTTTAAAGATGAGATATTTGCCAGCCGCCAAAGACTCTAGGAGCAGAAGGCTGTGAAGAAGCAACGACAGAAGCTCGGTGGTGTTGAAGATCTCAACCGTGCGGCCTTTCTGGACCCCGATTACGCCACCAGAGACTCTAGGAGCAGAAGGCTGTGAAAAGCAGCGGGCAGATAGTATTGGGAAGATTCCGAAGATGCAAGTAGATGGTCCATCTTCCAGTTCGAGATCTACAATGCAATCTCGTGTGGAAGACCAACAAAACAAACAAAGTTCAGCGACAATCCCAAAAAATGCAAGGAATTCGAAGCATTTGCTATAAATATAACATTAACTCTGAAGAAATCAAATCGAGGAACCTAAGATCCTATAAATAACCCATTGTATTCTTATAAAAAATCTACTCTAAAGACAATAAGAATCAAACAAAACCTATGAACTAAACCTAAAACTCTAAAACTAAGATCTATACCTAGTTAATAAACCTAAGAAAAAACCTAAAGCCATACTACAAAGTACTTCACAAATACTTCTCTAGCAAAGCAGCCTAGAAGTCAACAAAAAATTGTAGCTATTCACCTAATTATGCTGAGTTGTCAAACCCACAGCAGTTCATCCCACAGTTTTACATATTATAAATTTACCAATCATTCCACAACCTTTATAAAACAAAGCTTTTGATAAACTGTCTAAAAAACTCAAAAGTGAGTTTTGCTAATACTTATTGAATCTCATTTTGGTCACAGTAACTATCTATTATAAGCTATCAATTTCGGCAAACCACTATTTCAATTTCATAACTTAACCACAGAGATGAACTAACAGGAAGTGACAGTAAGCAATAAAAGAGAGCAGGAGTATATAGTAACCCATACAAAATGATAAATATCCCTTTAAAATTTTATGTGTTCATTGCTTCATGAGAATAAAGTTTGATCATCAATAATTGGATAGAAGCACAACCTCTAAAAGGTAATTGGATAGTAAATAAGAATTGTTTTTATATAGAGAGTAAAGTTAAATCTTTAAAAGTTTAAGAATCACTAAAACCTTTTACTTCTAATATTAATGCATTGTTTACTCCTAATCCTAATGCATTAATGCAAGGAATGGTTCGTTGCTGATATGCTTTGTGTTTAGTTTACTACTTATAGCTTGTTTGCTCATAACAGTAGGATGTGTGGTCGGATATTAACAACTTGTAAGTTTATTATGTCTCGAATTCGATACAGAATTTGTCTCATCTTTTTCCTTATATTTTTTCTTTTAAAAAAAAGAAAAATATATCTACGTTTTGTGAATTTGATTCAAAATAGAATAAGTAAATATATAACTATAAAGTAAAGATATTAGAAGAGAAGAGAAAAGAGAGAATCACTTAAATACGATTTTATTGATTGTTCGTTTGTTTATATATGACCCCTATTTATAGAGGTTTCGATATAGAATCTAAAAGGTTAAGATTTCATAAATGCTATCTTATCTCATCTATTAATAACCTTAAGAAAACGAACAGTCACATTATCTTCAAGATAACAAACAATCACATTAATAGAAAATGAACAACCACTTAATATTTTCATAACATTTCCCCTTGGATGTTCATTTTCAACCACTTCGAAAAATGCCTCGTTAAAAACCTTCATAGGAAAAACGCTGTGGGACAAAAACCTAGTGAAGGAAAAGAGTACACTTTCCGTTCTAGGGGGAATACTGCCTCATTAAAAACCTGACTAAAAAAAAAACCCAGTAGAAAAAAATCTTAGTTAGGGAAAAAGAGTACAGTATACATACTCTCCCTCTTAATAACATCTTCAAGATGACTTTATGTCATTCAATCGACGCATTCCAATTTTATGTACTAATTTTTCAAATGATGCAGTCGGCAATGCCTTAGTGAGTAAATCTGCCAGATTATCACATGATCAAATCTGTTGCACATCTATTTCACCTTTCTTCTGGAGTTCGTGAGTAAAGAAAAATTTTGGTGAAATATGTTTTATCATATCTCTTTTAATATATCCACCTCTTAATTGAACTATACAAGTTGTATTATCTTCATAAAGAGGTATTGGAATTTCCTTTTTAGAAGGTAATCTACAATTTTCTCGGATATAATGGATAATTGATCTCAACCACACACATTCTCGACTTGCCTCGTGAATAGCTATAATTTTAGCATGATTAGAAGAAGTAGCTGCTATAGATTGTTTTATAGAGCGCCATGATATAGCAGTACCACCACATGTAAATAAATAACCTGTTTGAGAACGTACTTTATATGGATCGGATAGATAACCAGCATCAACATATCCAATCAACATTGGATTAGTTCTATTTGAATAAAATAATTCAAGATCCATTGTTCCTTGGAGATATCTTAGGACATGTTTAATCCCATTCCAATGTCGTCATGTTGGGGAAGAACTAAATTTTGCTAATAAATTCACAGAAAATGCTATATCGGGTCTAATATTATTAGCAAGGTACATCAATGCGCCAATTGCACTGAGTATCTTCTCAAGGTTGAAAATGATCTTTATTTATATCTAACGACCTTACGACCATTGGAGAACTTAATGGATGTACTTTGTCCATGTAAAACCTTTTAAGAACTTTTGTTGTATATGTTGATTGATGAATAAAAATACCATATTCCAAATGCCCAAATTGTAAACCAAGACAAAACTTGGTTCTGCCAAAGTTCTTGATTTCAAATTCTTTCTTCAGGCTATTTCTTGATGAGTTCTTCTGGAGTTCCAATAAGGTTAATATCATCAACATATATCGCAAGTATCACAAAACCTTCAAATTTCTTAATAAAAATACATGGACATAGTGGATCATTTTTATATTCTGATTTCAATAAATATTCACTAAGACGATTATACCACATGCGTCCAGACTACTTTAAGTCATATAATGACTTTTGTAATTGAATGAAATAATTTCCATGAAGGTTAGAATTATATGCATCAAGCATACTAAATCTTTCTGGGATTTTTATATAAATATTATTATCAAGATTCCCATATAAATAAGCAGTTACAACATCCATTAGATGCATGTCAATCTTTTCACATACTACTAAACTCACAAGATATCGGAATGTAATTACATCCACCATAGGTGAATATTTTTCATCGTAATTAAGACCCGATTTTTGCAAAAAACCTTGTGCCACAAGTCGTACTTTATATCTTACAACTTCATTATTTATAACCAATTAGTTTTACATCTTCTGGTATTCAGACTACAAGTCCAAAAACCTCACGCTTTGCAAGTGAGTTTAACTCCGATTGAATCGCATCTTTCCATTTTGGCCAATCATTTCTATGACGACATTCTTCAACTGATGTTGGTTCAAGGTCCTCATTATTTTTTAACACTTTAAGTGCTATATTATATGTAAAAACATCATCAACAGTCATATCCGTCTGATTTCAACTTCTGCCAGAAGTTATATACTTAATGGATATCTCACTATTCTGTTCACTATTTTAAGATATTTGGATCTTTTCATCAGTTTCCACTTGATCCCTTTTTCCTAATTCTTCAATTGGATCATTCTGATCATTTAATCCTCCTTTCTTTCGAGGATTTTTATCTTTTGAACCAATGGGTCGTCCACGTTTCTGACGTGTTTTTGATTCAATAGCTATAAAAATTGTATTTTGTCCTATGGGACTTCTATCCGAATAGGAGCATTTATAGTTGAAATATGCAATTTAGTTACCCTTGTAAAGTCAGCAAAAGAATCTGACAATTGATTTGCAAGTCTTTGCAAATAAATGATTTTTTGAACTTCTAGTTCACTTGCATTTGTGCACGGATCTAAATAATTCAATGGTGTTGTCCAGGTAAGCTCCTTTTTATGTGGTTTATGTTCTCCCCCTAATTTAGGAAATAAAGTTTCATCAAAATGACAATCAGCAAATCTTACTGTGAATACATCACCTGTCAATGGTTCAACATATCTAATTATAGAGGGAGAATCATATCTAACATATATCCCAACCTTCTTTGAGAACCCATTTTAGTATGTTGATTTGACGCTATTGGTACATACACAGCATACCGAAAAATTCTCAAATGAGCAATATTTGGCTCGAAACCGAAAGCTAATTGTAAAGGAGAAAATTTGTGATAACTTATTAGCCTTATACGCACAAGTGCTGCAGAATGCAAAATAGCATGTCCCCAAGCAGTTGTAGGAAGATTTATTCTCATTAATAATGGTCTAACAATTAATTATAACCGTTTAATGAATGATTTAGCTAGACCATTCTGAGTATGAACATATGCTACTGGATGTTCAATAGTAATGCCAATTGACATGCAATAAGCATTAAAGGCTTGGGAAGAATATTCTCCAGCATTATCTAGACGGATCCTTTTGATAGGATAATTTGAAAATTACGCTCTTAAATGAATTATTTGGGCAAATAATCTCGCAAACGCCAAGCGAGTTGATAATAAACTGACATGTGACCATCGGATCGATGCATCAATTAAAATCATAAAGTATCTGAATTGTCCACATGGTGGATTAATTGGTCTACATATATCACCATGAATTCTTTCTAGAAATACTGGAGACTCAAACTCCACTTTTGTTGGAGATGGTTTAATAACCAATTTTCCTTGAGAACATGCAGCACATGAAAATTTATCAGATGTCAAAATCCTTTGCCTTTTCAAATGATAACCATACATATTTTCAATTATCCTTCACATCATAATAGCTTCTGGATGACCAAAACAGTCATGCCAAATGATAAATGTAGCAAAATCGATAAACTTCTGATTTACTGAATGATGCACTTCAATTGTATGGATTTTTGTACTATATAGGCCAAATGAAAGAGATTGTAGCTTTTCTAATAAAGATTTCTTACCTGACATTATTTGAGTAATACAGAGATACTCAAAACCATTTTCTTCCATTATTTCAATGTGATATCTATTTCGGCGAATATCTTTAAAAATTAAAATTTTTTTTGAGATTTTAAAGAAAATAACACTTTAGGAATAACAACATTTGTTCCTTTGGGTAATACAATATTAGCTCTTTTAGAGCCTTCAATCAACTTTACACTACCACCTATAGTATTAACATTTGTTTCTCCTATCTGCAGGTATGAGAAATATTTTCTATCTTTCAATATGGTGTGTGTTGTACCTATTGGATTGTATGCCCTCTTAGACAAGGTTTCTAGTGTAAAATCGAATATTTTAATAAAAGAATTTATTTTCAGAAATTGTTTGTGAATTTACTTTTTGTTTGTGCACAATTTTTGTTTGGAACAGACCTATTGTGTTTAAATAAATGGTCCATGTGAACGGTGGTCTTTCACAGTAAGGTATGGATCACGGGTTATTTAACACATAAACTTTTGTTCTTAACCTATTGATGAGACTGAGAATCTCATCATATTTAGGTTATTATGTTATAAATTCCAAATGGGGAATGGCTTACCTTTAGCCAGTGAGTAGTCCACTCACTTCATGACATAAGTGCATTTCAAATACGTAAGACAAGACCTGTTGTAGTGGTTTCTAAAAGTATTATATCATAGAAACCTAGACTACTACCCCTACAGCGTGGACTAGTACTCTACGACTTGAGTATGAGTTGGTGGTCTGGCGAAGCTGGAAGCATATACTTTGATTTGCTATAGTTGAGGTTCTATCGTAGGGCCAATATACTTGCATGTTGGGTATGTGTGACTAGTTAGTTAAGACAGACTTATACAAAATAGTTTCTGCACTATATCGCCCCTTGTGGTTGTCCGAATGGTCTAAAATGTCTAGGGCCCTGGGAAACATGATTTGGATGTTTGCTTTAGGGTAGCTCCCTTGGAAAGCGGAAACACTCTAGGAAGTCGTGGATCATTGGACTAGAAGCCTAAGGATGGTAGATGTCATTTAGAGGGGTGTTAGTACACTTCTTTCTCTCTAAATGTACGGCGATGTGTAGAGGGGTATTTTAGTCATTTCACCTGTAGGTCAGAGACTTTGGTAACGCAGCATTGTCCTTAGGGTAAATATTTCCTTATGGTGATATTAGGAAATATTTAAAATGCAAAATACAACTATTTTTATGGCAATGGTATTTTGGTCATTTTAGTAGTCAATGCGGTGTGTCTTTTGGTCCCCAGTATAGATCGTGAGTCCTAATTAAATACGGGCTAAAGAATTGATTTTAAATTAAATGAAATTTATTTTATTTAAGTAGCCTGATTTAATTATTGGGCTAGAATAAAATAAAGGTCCATGGAGAGAGAGAATTAATTAAATTAGTTTGGTTGGTTAATTAATTATTCAGGGCTTTGGCCCAGTTTAAATAATTAAAAATTAACCTGGGACTAAACTAATATAGGCTTAATTAATTGGATTGGTTTATTTGGGCTGAAAAATTAATTATTTATTAATTGGGTCATTTATTTGGTTTTAGTTAGAATAATTAATTAAGCCCAAAAAGGTTAAATTAAAAGTCCAATGGCCCAATTCAGTTTAACCTAGGGTTTTATTTAGGTTAAACAGGAGAAAAAAAACAACGTTTTTCTAGTGCTTCCTCTCTGTGAAAAATATCAGACGTTTTTTCCTTTCCCTCTCCAGAAAATATTCTTTGGCCCCTAGGTTGTTTCACCAAAACGATATTAGGCAGGCCATATACTGGAAGATCGAAAGCTTGGCGTTCATGCAAACAAGGCGAAGTAAGAGGCTAGCGGGTGTTTAACCAAAAGCTTCTTCGAGTGGGCAAAGCGAAGCGATTCCAGTCATTCAATCCACTCCTACTCAACCTAGAAGGCTTAAGGAGTGCAAAGGTATGATCTTCACGCTTCCGTGTGGCCTCTAAGGCTTGCGGTTTTTTTTTTCTCTGATTTTTTCCCGTGGATGCATGGCTCCCCTGTTTTTCGTCCCCTCAATGTGGTATCAGAGACTATGGTTCTATGATCAATATAGGGAGCATGGTAGTTAATAAAAATGGAGAAGATGTTTATACCTGTGATCCTTCGCTGTTTTGGTATGGGATAGGTGGATTTGTAAGCTTTACAGTGGAAGCATAGGCATCTCTGTAACTTTTTGGCTTTGATGTTTTAATTGTGTAAACCCAATTTTAATGGGTATAGGCGGTTGTGGTTTTGTTTTGGATGAGTTTTTATAAGTAAAAATGTCCAAAGAAGCTAAAGAAGACTGAAAAGTCGAACCAGAGAAGTCTCTGCAATTTCGTGCGGATGAGAAAGAAAAACAAAGAAGGAAGCACTGTTCATAAGCCGCGCCGTTGGAGCCGAGCCACTGCCGAAACTGTGAGAGGAGCCGGTTGCTGTTGAGCCGAGCCGATTGCATGCGAATTTGCAATTTCAAATTTCGCAATTGGCGCGCGGGTCGTCAGCGGGCAATCGGATCAACACGCGGCGGGTGAGGCGGAGCGGGTTGCGGGTTCTCGGGCGGGCGGGCTGAGTTCGCGGGTTGCTGAGGATTCTAATCCGGTGCACCGCAGGCCAAATGGGCCCGGATCCGGTGCATCGGTGCAATGGACCGCCAGCGTTTTTTTTGCATTTTTTCTTTCTTTTTCATTTTGGGTCCCATACCAGGCGAAATTAATATTTTTGCAATATTTATATTCTTGGAATATATTTGCATGAAAAATATTAGTAAGGAATTTTAGGATTAAACAAGATCATTAATTAATTAATTAATTAATGTATTTAATTCTATTATTTGGGCACTTAGGTTTAAAAAATAAAAAGTATGAAAACGTTTATTGTTTTGAGCATGCTATTTTTTTTTTATGTACCTATGTGTGCCTTTTCTCAAAGACCAAAGTCTTTGGGAACATTTTTTACAAGAAAATTATTTTTCTTCAAAAATTAAATGGTTATTTTAATTTGTACAAAAATTAATCCTTGAATATTTTCTCAAAGGATTTAATCCTGACATAGAAAATATATTGGATTTAGATATTTTTGAAAATTAAAATGGAGAGCCATTTTGTTTTGTTTTGGACTAGAAAAATGATTTTGTCAAATAAACTTGAGACCAAAGTCTCTAGAAAGTTTTAATTGGAAAAATTTTGAAATCATTAAGTTTTAACTTAAATAAAATTAGACCATGGAGAAATCTCTCAAATGATATAAGCCTTGATATAGAGATTTTAATGGACTTGGATATTTTATTTTTGAGTTAAGAAAAACTTAATGGAAATTTCAAAAGGGTATTTTTCCAGAGAACCCTTTTATTTTAAAAGACTAAGTAGGAGAGGGGTTCCAACGGCCCCACAGCTTCCATCACGGTCCTTATTATAGATCGTGGGTCCCCTCGCGTCACCTTGGGAGTGAACCCGTATAGAATGGAGATACTACAAGGATCTAAATCTAATGGAAGGATGTAATTAATAACCCGGGGCACGTACTATGATCGGCCAGCCCAAGTTGGAGGTTATAGTGCGAGGTATGTTCATAGGAAATGAGAGGAAACGGCCATCCCACGATGGAGTTGTCCTCTAGATCATTACCTAGAAGGGAAATTAATTTGTGGTGGTTAATACACTTAGCTTAGGAAACTGTTAATCTTCCCAAGAAGCTATGTCAGTTTTCCTAAGAGCTAAATTATTTTCGATGCACAAATTTTATTTTGTTTTCACAAACTTAATTTTTTCTTTTATTTTTCGATTTTCAGAAATGGTGGGAGGTTCTTTTAGTCCATTGGCGGTTATTCTCAGGGAGAATAAGTTAACGGGTCCAAACTATGTGGACTGGAAAAGGAACCTGGACATAATACTCACAGTTGAGGAGTATAAGTATGTCTTTTACGAGACCTGCCCTGTTATCGGGAAAGGTTCCACCGCCGAAGAGCAAGAGGCTGAGAAGGCGTGGCAGAAGGCTGATGAAATGGCACGTTGCTATATGTTAGCCTCCATGTCTAATGTGCTCCAGTCAAAACACGAGCACATGGCTTCTGCATATGACATCAGTCAATCATTGGCTACTATGTTCGTGGACAAGAGCCGGCCCGCAAGGTAGGAGGCTCTTCGAACTATTGTTAACACTAAGATGGCTGAGGGAGCATCAGTCCGAGAGCATATGCTTAAGATGATTGCTGCTTTCGAGGAGGCGAAAATCTTAGGGGCTGTCATTAACCCCGAGAGCCAAGTGGACATGGTTCTCAAATCTCTACCAGGCCCTTTCACTCAGTTCAAGTTAAACTATAACATGAACAAGTTGAACATGAGTTTAACTGAACTGATGAAGGAGCTCCAGATGGCGGAGAAGGTCATGAAGCCGCAGTCAAAGGCCATGATTGCTAAGGCTTCTTCCTCAAGAATTGGGCCTAAACCCAGAAAGTTCAAGAGGAAGAAAGGGAATGCAACAGCCCAGCCCAAGAACCAGCCCAAGGACAAACCAAATGGCAAGTGCTTCAAATGTGGGGAGAAGGGACACTGGAAAAAGGAGTGTCCAGATCTTCAAACCAAGAAAAACCCCACAGGTAATGTTTTCTATCTAGAGTCCATATCAATGGTAGGATCAACTTCCACTTGGATTGTTGATTCAGGAGCCACTGATCATATCTGTAACTCCTTGCAGGGGTTTAGAAAAATAAGAAGACTCAAGAAGGGAGAACATGGGCTTCGAGTGGGTAATGGAGCACAAGTCGGGGCCTTTGCAGTGGGAGAGCTGGATCTTATTTTTTATTGTAATAAGATAATGGTTTTAAAAGATATTTTATATGTACCTAGTTTCCGTCAGAATTTAATTTCAGTTGCAAAACTTATTAATCAAGGATATTCTGTATCTTTCCATTCTGGTATTTCTATAAGTAGAGATGGAGAAATTTTATGTACTGGGCACATGTATGGTAATCTGTTCTTTTTAAACCCTATTAACAACCAATCAAATAACGCTCAGTCTGAACCTTTAACTAAGAAGAGAAAGACCAATATCAATGATTCATACCTTTGGCATCTAAGGTTGGGTCATATTAACTCAACTAGGATTCAGAGGCTAATCCATGATGGGCCTTTGGGCTCATTGAGATTGGAAAGTTGGCCTCAGTGTGAATCCTGCCTGATGGGAAAGATGACCAAAAGGTCATTTACACCAAAGGCGGATAGAGCCAAGGAGGTGTTGAGTCTTGTTCACACTGATGTGTGTGGTTCGTTGTCTACACCAGCTAGAGGAGGTTTTGAGTACTTAATCACTTTCACGGATGATTGTACGAGGTATGGTTACATTTACCTGATGAGACGCAAGTCTGACTCTTTTGACAAGTTCAAAGAGTTTAAGGCTGAAGTGGAGCGTCAGACAGGTAAATTAATCAAAACCCTACGATCGGATCGTGGTGGAGAGTACCTCCTAGGTGAATTCAAGGACTACATGGTACATCATAGGATAGTATCCCAACTCTCTGCACCGGGAACACCCCAGCAGAACGGAGTAGCTGAGAGAAGGAACAGGACATTGATGGAAATGGTCCGAAGCATGATGTCTCATGCTACTCTTCCAGTGTCCTTTTAGGGATATGCCCTAGAGACAGCGGTATATATTCTGAACTTGGTGCCTTTCAAGTCAGTACCTAGGACTCCCTATGATATGTGGACTGGGCGTAAGCCAAGTCTGAATCATCTCAGGATTTTGGGGTTGCCCAGCTTATGCTATTTTATTGGGTATCCAAAAGGGACAAAGGGAGGTTACTTTTATCATCCTAAGGAGCAGAAGGTACTAGTCAGTACTAATGCTAGATACTTGGAAGATGATCAAAGTACTTCCACTAAAGGTTCTACGAGGTTGGAACTTGAGGAGAAGTTGTCTACGAAATCAACTTCTTCTGACTCGATTCTAGATCAAGAAGAGGCACAGCCTCAAGTGCCTGTGCAAATGGAGCCTCGTCGTAGTGGGAGAGTGTCTAGGGTTCCGGAAAGATGGACAGGAGAAGCCTTTGAACTGGTCTCCGACCATCAGGAATAAGACCCCACTAGATATGAGGAGGCTATTGCTGATGCCGATGCAAATCTGTGGCATGAAGCAATGAAAGCCGAGATTGAGTCTATGTACCTCAATCAGGTTTGGGATCTTGTAGCTTCACCTGAAGGGATAAAACCCATTGGGTGCAAGTGAGTGTACAAGAGAAAGAGGGGAGCGGATGGGAAGGTGGAAACCTTCAAAGCTAGGCTTGTGGCGAAAGGGTATACTCAGAAAGAGGGAATCGACTATGAGGAAACCTTTTTCCTGGTAGCTATGCTTAAATCCATCCGCATTCTCCTTGCCATCGCATGTCACTATGACTACGAGATATGACAAATGGATATCAAGACGGCATTTTTAAATGGCCATCTTAGCGAAGACATCTATATGTCCCAACCGGAAGGCTTCATTACTGAAGGCCAGAAACATATGTTTGCAAGCTTAAGAAGTCCATTTATGGACTTAAGCAGGCATCGAGAGCATGGAACATCCATTTTGATGAGACTGTAAAGTCTTATGATTTTATTCAAAACGAAGATGAACTATGCGTGTATAGAAAACTTGAAGGCATTAATGCGGTTTTTTTTGTCCTGTATGTGGATGACATTCTACTCATTGAAAATAATATAGGAACATTATCATCTATAAAGGTTTGGCTGTCTAGTCAATTCAGTATGAAGGACTTGGGAGAAACCAGCTACATTCTCGGGATTAGGCTTCTTAGAAATAGGAAGCAGAAAATGTTAGGATTATCCCAAGCAACATACATTGACAAGATGCTGGCCAAGTACAGCATGGACTCATGCAAGGGAGCTCTAATCCCTTGCAGACATGGGTTACCATTTTCTTCAAAGGACTGTCCTAAGTCTCAAGAAGAAAATGATAGAATGAGTAGGATTCCCTATGCTTCGGCCGTGGGAAGTCTCATGTACTCCATGCTGTGTACTAGGCCAATATCTGTTTTGCCGTGAGCTTAGTTAGTAGATATCAGTCAAACCCAGGGGAGGTTCATTGGCAAGCTGTAAAGCATATTCTCAAGTACCTCAAGGGAACGAGAGATTATATGCTGGTTTACAGGGCTGATGATTTGGTTCCTACAAGATACACAGACTCAGACTTCCAGGCGGATAAGGATAAGAGAAAATCCACTAGTGGATATGTCTTCACTTTGTCTGGAGGAGCAATTTCATGGAGGAGTATCAAGCAGTCTTGTATAGCTGACTCAACTATGGAAGCTGAGTATGTGGCAGCTTCGGAGGCATCCAAGGAAGTAGTCTGGCTCCGAAAGTTTCTTTCAGAACTTAGAGTCGTACCACATATGGACAGGTCGATTGTGATGTATTGCGACAACACTAGAGCAGTATCGCAATCTAAGGAGCCTCGGAACCACAAGAAGGGGAAACACATCGAGAGGAAGTACCACCTGATCCGGGATTTCATCCGGAGATGGGAAGTCGTGGTGGAATATATTACCTTAGAAAACAATCTAGTAGATCCATTCACCAAACATTTGGCTGAGAGAGTCTTCAAGAGACACTTAGACACCATAGGGGTGGGCACCTATGGACTTACTTAGTTTTAGAGTGCAAGTGGGAGATTGTTGGATTGTATGCCCTCTTAGACTAGGTTTCTGGTGTAAAATCGAATATTTTAATAAAAGAATTTATTTTCAGAAATTGTTTGTGAATTTACTTTTTGTTTGTGCACAATTTTCGTTTGGAATAGACCTATTGTGTTTAAATAAGTGGTCCATGTGAATGGTGGGTTTTCACAGTAAGGTATGGATCACGGGTTATTTAACACATAAACTTTTGTTCTTAACCTATTGATGAGACTGGGAATCTCATCATGTTTAGGTTATTATGTTATAAATTCCAAATGGGGAATGGCTTACCTTTAGCCAGTGAATAGTCCACTCACTTCATGACATAAGTGTATTTCAAATACGTAGGACAGGACCTGTAGTAGTGGTTTCTAAAAGTACTATATGATAGAAATCTAGACTACTACCGCTATAGCGTTGACTAGTACTCTACGACTTGAGTATGAGTTGGTGGTCTGGCGAAGCTGGAAGCATATACTTTGATTTGCTATAGTTGAGGTTCTATCGTAGGGCCAATATACTTGCATGTTGGGTATGTGTGACTAGTTAGTTAAGACAGACTTATACAAGATAGTTTCTGCACTATATCACCCATTGTGGTTGTCCGAATGGTCTAAAATGTCCAGGACCCTGGGAAACATGACTTGGATGTTTGCTTTAGGGTAGCTCCCTTGGAAAGTGGAAACACTTCAGGAAGTCGTGGATCATTGGACTAGAAGCCTAAAGATGGTAGATGTCATTTAGAGGGGTGTTAGTACACTTCTTCCTCTCTAAATGTACGACGATGTGTAGAGAGGTATTTTAGTCATTTCACCTGTAGGTCAGAGACTTTGCTAACGCAGCATTGTCCTTGGGGTCAATATTTCCTTATGGTGATATTAGGAAATATTTAAAATGTAAAATATAGCTATTTTTATGCAAAGGGTATTTTGGTCATTTTAGTAGCCAAGGCGATGTGTCTTTTGGTCCCCAGTATAGATCGTAAGTCCTAATTAAATATGGGCTAAAGAATTGATTTTAAATTAAATGGAATTTATTTTATTTAAGTAGCCTGATTTAATTATTGGGCTATAATAAATTAAAGGTCCATGGAGAGAGAGAATTAATTAAATTAGTTTGATGGGTTAATTAATTATTCAGGGCTTTGACCCAGTTTAAATAATTAAAGATTAACCTAAGACTAAACTAATATAGGCTTAATTAATTGGACTGGTTTATTTGGGCTGAAAAATTAATTATTTATTAATTGGACCATTTATTTGGTTTTAGTTAGAATAATTAATTAAGTCCAAAAAGGTTAAACTAAGAGTCCAATGGCCCAATCCAGTTTAACTTAGGGTTTTATTTAGGTTAAACAGGAGTAAAAAAAACAACGTTGTTTTTCCAGTGCTTCCTCTCTGTGAAAAATACCAGACGTTTTTTCCTTTCCCTCTCCAGAAAATATTCTTTGGCCCCTAGGTTATTTCACCAAAATGATATTAGGCAGGCCATATACTGGAAGATCAAAAGCTTGGCGTTCATGCAAACAAGGCGAAGTAGGAGGCTAGCGGGTGTTCAACCAGAATCTTCTTCGAGTGGGCAAAGCGAAGCGATTCCAGTCATTCAATCCACTCCTACTCAACCTAGAAGGCTTAAGGAGCGCAAATGTATGATCTTCACGCTTCCGTGTGGCCTCTAAGGAATGCGGTTTTTTTTTCTCTGATTTTTTCCCGTGGATGCATGGCTCCCCTGTTTTTCGTCCCCTCAGTACCACTATCAATTAGGCATATATCTTCAATGCTACTTATATATCCAGTAAGTGGAATGATAGCTATCTGGGCATAACAAAACATTTAGAAATTTAAATACTCAAACAATAAAAATTTTATACGCTAATTACTATTACAATGCCAAATATAAAATATAAAAGAAACATATTAAAAGTACACTTCTAATTCTTTTGGACACTTTCATGCCACATCGATAACATTTATTTTCATAATTTTTAGGAATAACATCATTTTCTTTTCCTCTCTCGTTAGTTTTTGGCCACTTTTAGTATTTGTCATTATTTCTCGTAACTTTGTTTTGACTATTGCGATCATAATGAATATTTTTATTATGACCATATATACGTTCATGGCCATGGCCATATCTACGACCACGACCTCGACCTCTTCTAGGGCTAAAATTACAAGTTCTAACATCATTCACTTCTGGGAATGGAGTAGAACTTGTTGGTCGAGCTTCATGATTTTTCATTAATAACTCATTATTTTGCTCAGCTACGAAAAGATAAGATATCAATTCTGCATACTTCTTGAATCCCTTTTCTTGATATTACTATTGCAGGAGTACATTCGTGGCATGAAAAGTAGAGAAAGTTTTTTCTAACATATCCTCATCAGTAATATTTTCTCCACACAATTTTAGTTGCGAGCTAATTTTAAAAATAGTAGAATTATACTCACTAAAGGATTTAAAATCTTATAATCGCAAGTGCATCTAGTCATACTGTGCCTTTGGAAGGACGACCATCTTCTGGTGATTAAACCTTTCTTTCAAATAAATCCACAAAATAAGTAGATTTTTCATGGTAAGGTATTCAACTTTTAAGTTATCATGAAGATGATGGCGGAGAAAAATCATAACGTTAGCATCATTTTGTGATGATAATGGATTTCCTTCTACAATGGTATCTGCCAGACCCATTGCAGCTAAATGCATTTCAGCATCTAGTGTCCAAGATAAATAGTTTTTTCCAATAATATCAAGAGTTGCAAACTCAAGTTTGGTGAGATTTGCCATGTGAATACAAAATCAAATGGAAAAAGTAGCTACCTTCTTCTTTTATTCTAGAAAACTTTAATAGTGTTGCCGTGATTATAACCTTTAGTAAAACAATTTCGGTAGAGTCTCGTGCTTTTAATGTATTGTGAATTTGATTCAAAATAGAATCAGTAAATATAAAATTGTAAAGTAAAGATACTAGAAGATGAGAGAAAAGAGAGAATTACTTAGAAACGATTTCATTGATTGTTCGTTTGTTTATATATGACCCTTATTTATAGAGGTTTCGATACAGAATCTGAAATGTTAAGAAATGAATTTCATAAATGCTATCTTATTTCATCCATTAACAACCTTAGGAAAATGAATAGTCACATTTTCTTTAAGATAACGAACAGTTACATTATCTTCAAGATAACAAACAGTCACATTAATAAAAAAATGAACAACCACTTAATATTTTTATAACAGTACGAATACAGATGTTGCAATATTGGTAAATTGTATTTTTATCTACATCGTTCTAATTAGTTTAGTTATTTCTAGTGTTTAATTTTTTTTTCTACATTATTGAATATTTTTATTTTCTTTTTCTTGGAGATGATGTTGATGTGCCTGCTTTTTAATCATTTATTTTATTATACTGAGCGTAGGATATTTTTAAAAAAATAATTATCATAAATATTTTAGTATCTTATGAACTTATCTCTATATTTCATGTTACTATCTGCTGGGGGTTGAACTATTCCAATTATTGATGATTAAGTGGTTGCCAATTAGATATACTTGGGGTTGTCTAACTTGCATTCTTTTCTTTCTTTCTTTCTTTCTTTCCTTCTTCTTTTTTTTTTTTTTTAACATTTTTATACATGTCTAATGTGTCCCTAAAGTACTTCCTAATAGGATTAAGTTTGAATTTGTATGAGAGAGACAAACATCCATAATAAAGAATGTTATTTTTAGAAATAGTATAGTATTATATTATTTTTTAAAAAAAATAATATGATATTATGTTAATTTTTTATAAATGAAAAATGCAAACTATTTACTGTAGTTTCAAAAACTATGGCTAATTAAAAGTATTTTTTACGTTTCAATGTATCTATTGTCAATAATTATTTTTTTTAATCTATTTTCTTTGTAATCATGGCAATAAATCACTTTTAAAAAAAAAAATGTTGTCAAAATTACTTTTTCTATTGTAGCCAAAAGTACTAATGTAAGACTGGGATTCGGGGCCGCGCAATTCTTGCGCGGGAATTGCGCGGCCCGTTTGCGGTCGGGATTAAGGCACCCAGCATCCTACAACGCAGAAGCGGCCACGTCGCATAACTCAAAAACAAGGCATAAGGACGTCGTTTTGCCCTTAGCCGAGTGAAGATCACGGCTTGCATCGTTAGCCAGCTTCTGCATGCCTCTGCAAATTTACTGTAGATGTACTTTGAACTGTTCATCCAAAAATGAAAAATCCCGCTTAAATCACCTGATTTGTAAACATAAACAAAAGCTTTCTCCAAATGTTAATATTTCCATTCACTTTCTTCTCTCATTCCTTCAAGAACTGAGATTAATTCGAACGGTGTCGGTCGGTTTATTATATCACTGACGAAATTGAAGAGCTGCTGATACACAAAGGAGGCAATGGGCATGAAATGCTAAAGGGGATTTTTCTCCTTCAGTCACCTGAGTTGTCTTCCGGTAGCTAAGTATGTGCATTTGAAGAATTGCATTCAATGTAATATGGGTTTTTAGGTTACTATTTGTGTTCATGTCTTCGTGAGAATGAGTCAGTAATGTAGACATCCATGTTCATGTGATTATTTCACTTGTTAATACATGTTTGTTTGGCAACATTGGTTGTATACAGAACACAGCAGAGCATAGCACAGCATGTGACCACACGTTTACTTATTTATAACATTCTCTCTGACTATCTCGTGGTTAAACTAAGAATTTTCCCCGCAATATATTCGCTTGCCTATACATTTACATGTTCCACCTGAAAAAATTTTCTAACTGTTTATTACTGATGTCTTTACAGTTCTTTAAATTTGACCATCACAGTAATATTTCTTTTTTACTTACATATTGCACTTGTTGGTAGTTATTAGTGACCTGTTTAGGAACATCCTACAAATTTTACTTGTAAGCGCACTCAAGTATTTTAATATATTTCTCTTTTGTCTTTTTTTTTTAAAATGATGTGCATAGGTTCCTTTTAATGGAGGACCGTACACGTGTGAATGTTTGTTTTTTACCTGCCGTTGGACAGTTACTTGATTCTGAAGAAGAAGCATACAATTGTTACGGTGCAACTATGGGCTTCGGTATACGTAGAGAGTATGGGAACAAGAATGCCTCTGGTGTGTTGACATCTAGAAGGTTTACATGCTGCAAAGCAGGGTTTCGAAGAATCGATAAACGTGATAGAGAAATTAAGCGTCCTCGTGCAGAAACGAAGACCGGTTGTGCTGCTCGGATGGTCATTGTTCTCGATAGGGAAAAAAAAATATAAGGTGACCGAGTTTGAATCAAGCCACAACCATGACCTTCATGCTGCTGCTTGTGTTCATCTCATGCCGTCACAGAGGAATGTGAGCAATGCGCAAGGCATCGACGCTTCCTTAGCCGAAGCGGCTGGATTATCTTTAAAGCAATCCCATGAGCTAATGTCAGCACAGGTAGGTGGCAAAGAAAATTTAGGGTGCACGAAAGAAGACTTGAAGCGATACCTCTGCAGTAGAAGACAAAGAAACTTACAGTATGGTGAGGCCGCGGCAATAATGAGATATTTTGAAGAGCAAGCTTCTATGAATCCTTCTTTCTTCCATGCAGTACAACTTGATTGTGATGAGCTAATCACAAATAGTTTTTGGGGTGATGCACGCATGATCATGGAATACTCCTACTTTGGGGATGTTGTCACATTTGACACCACATACAAGACAAACAAACAGTGCCGGCCTCTTGGAGTATTTGTTGGGTTCAACTAATATAGGCAATTAGTAGTTTTTGGGGCTGCTTTGCTTTACGATGAAACAATTGATTCCTTTAATTGGCTACTCACGACGTTCATCGAAGCTATGGGAAGCAAGCATCCCAAAACAATCTTCACCGACCAAGATGCAGCAATGGCTGCAGCAATCTCTATAGTTCTCCCACAGACATTTCATGGTTTATGTACTTTTCATATTTGGAGAAATTTTATAAAACACTTGGGATATCTTTGTAGGAAGGGATTGTCACTCTCGGACATGTTCCGAAATTGTATGTTCCACATTGAAGACGAGAAGGAGTTTCTTGAGACTTGGCAGGAACTTGTGCTAGTCCATAAGCTGGAGACAAATGAATGGATCAAAAGCATATTTGCAGCTAGAGTGAAGTTGGCACGATGCTACCTGATGGGTACTTGGACGGCTGGGATGCGTAATACACAATTGAGTGAAAGCTTTAATGCAGATTTAAATGACCATCTAAAGTTAGATCATGATATTCTGCAATTCTTCACACATTTTTATCGTGTTGTTGCCTCGAAGCGATACAAAGAGGTGATCTCAGAATACAAAAGTAAGCAAAAATTACCAATAATGGCGTCCAGAAACTCACCAATGCTAAATTGCGTAGCAAAGGTATACATTCCCCCATTGTTTAATGAGTTTCATGCCCAGTTCAATGAATCCTTGGGGCTACTCATACAGAGAGCAAGTGTCGCACCTAATTCTCTAGTTGAGTGCATTGTTGGACAGCATGATGGATTATCAAAACAGCGTACCATTACATTTGATGCATCGACAAAAACCATAACATGCAGTTGTTTGCTTTTTCAAAGTGTTGGAATATTATGTTCGCATTCTCTGAAAGTGTTAGATCACTTTAATGTAAAAACAGTTCCATATCAATACATCATCAGGCGATGGACACTCAAGGCTATGGATGCCTCAGTTATTCAGGTTGAAAAAGGTATTGTATCTATCGATCACAATCTTGGCATTGCAGATAGGTACAAGATGATGGCTACATTGTTGATACGCGTAGCTGCCCGAGCAGCCGAGTCTTAAAGTGCAACCGAAGATGTTATTTCCATGGCAACCGAAATGAGTCGCAAGATTGGAGAAAAATGTGATGTATTGTCAGTACGTGAGATGAGAGAGGGGAAGTCGTTTGAAAGAGATTTGGGCCAAGATGATGTGGCAACCATGAAACCTTCATCCCAAGTAGCTGAATCACAGTTTCTAAACCCAAAAGGTATAAAGAAGCGTGAGACCAATAAAACAAGAAAATGATTGAAGAGTTTTCTTGACAAATGGAGACCAGGAAAGGCACACCAATACACCAAGTATGTGTTGTACAGCAATGTTACTACAGTGCTGTTGTATTCCGTATTTGTTAACATGGATTTTATTTACAGCCGTACTATTAAGTGAAAAAGTTTACTTTTTGAAATAGCCAGGGGAGCAGCAGGGCCTGCAAGGTACTCGACACACAGAAAAGGCAACTGAGGAAAACAGTTACTGCACAACTGAAACTTGTCAAGCCTCACAGCAATCGGTGGGTAACATCCTTGTATATCCCTTAAATATGATATCCATTCGAAGGCACCTAGCAAATATACTTAGGTGAAATTTTTTTTCTTCTTGTGTAGCAAACATCGTTAAGCAATGTGACATCTGTCGTTATAGAGTGCAGCACTACTAGCATTCCACTAGCTTCTCTAACAAATTTTTCGCTCATGGAAGTGGTACATTTCGCAGCTTGAATTTACTTCTTCATTTTCTTTAAGCAATAATGGCCATAATTACGAGATACCCTAACATACAGCGGTGTTTTGGACAGACACCGCACCTGTCTGTTCCCCATTTCATACAGCAGAACGGTCCTCTTTTGATGAACCAAGTCGAAGACTTGCAACTATAGATAACAGAAGGTGGTACGTAAACAGACTTTGTGCGCACCTCACTGTTCCAATTTTCTCATAGGTACTATGTATGACTTTTTATACTCACCTGTGCATTAGCTTTGATCTGTACCAGATCATGATGTCTTAAAGCCTTTTCTCTTTTTTGGGTTTTTGATAAAGAAGCTACTTCTTGAAGTTTTTAGGAGTCTTCTTATGTTTTCTTTCTTATTTTGTTTTTCTGGAAAAAAAAGAAGAATAACCTCCTGTGTGTATATCTATGGATGACAATCCAGAGATCAATGTGCTTAGAGAAATTCATGTATAAATCAATAGAGATCCTAATCTATATTGAATATATTCACATGTTTCAGGTAAGTTTGCCGCTTGAAGGGCACTTGCTTGACTTCTGTGGTTGTGCTTTAGAAGCATTAATGAGTAGTGCTGCTCTTGAATACCATGCTTGTAGATACTAATCTAGGCTTGACATACCATCAAGTTGGATTTCCAAGTGTGTTTTAGCAGATGCCGTTACAAGGAGAATTTTGAGTAGAGTCGCGCCTATGCCGAAGCTAAGCTATCGTTTAAGATCTTGATAAACAATGTGGCATTTTCAAGCCTCGCTACCCGTAAATTAGAAGACTCCTAAAAAGAAAAGTTCCCACATTGTGATGGAAGTGGATACTAACTCGCTGTAGTTTAGGTAAATTTTGTGGAGTTACTTTCATTAACTTTCATGTTAATATCTACTGAATGGAGTGCATTATTGCGAACACAAATTGATCGAAATTGTCTAATATTACTCTTACCTAATATGATTTTCAAGTTAAATAAACACAATTGAAGGTAATATATCTAATAATAGCAGTAGCACTTTGAAATCTAATTGTGGCACCGATTATTCTCGTATTCCATACGGACTTGTTTTGGCTCATCCCACAAGGAAACATTCGACATTGAACACGAACGGCGCTTGATCGGCACGCTAGAGAACCTCCAATGCAGCTTTTGCTAAGGGTAGTAGCTAGTGCAGGTTTATGTGGATGACATGCTTGGGGATTGTATTCATGTGTTTGTGTAACATGTACATGTATTTGTGCAATCCGATCATATATCTCGCGTGACATATTGAAGAAGTAATTAGTGCAGAGTTGACCATATTGCGTAACACCGTCGTTGATGTTGTTGTGCAACGTGTTCATGTATTTGTTTCACGTGGTCATGTCTTTGTGTAGCTTGTCCATGTGTGTGGAGTTCATTCTCATGATAGTTTGGAGTTACAGGGCTTAATCTGATGCTAATTGTCACATTTTCGATGTTAGACACATTTTGTAAAGTTTGTTTTCCCTGTGGGAGCAAATTAAATTTTGTAAAGCACTTTGAACAATTGGATCTCCTGAGTGCAGTGTATGGTGCAGTTTATGATCATGTAGAGGGAACGAGTCTCGAATAGGTACTAGTCTTAATGGAAAAAATGTTGATGGTATACTGGTACTTATGCTGAAATGCCAACTCTTGCGACACGTTGGAGTTAAGGAGTTGATGTTAACATATCTCTGGGATAATGTTCAAGTGATTGTGTAATATGTTTATGTATTTGCGGGGCATGTTCATGTAGTAACTTTGTACATGTTGATATTAGTCCAAATGCTCAAGTCTTGTGTTGTGGTTGGATTGGTTACGTTTAAGTCAGAAGTAATGCTTACTCCATGTCTTTTTCTTTAACAAGTAGAGATGAAAAACTGTGAAAAACAGCATAATGATATAATTACTGCAACCAGATGAGACAAACAGCTATGAAAAACATCTAAACACATGATGAAACAGACTTTCATCACACAATAACAAAACGTTGATCCGACAACTGGAAATGATGCGACACCAGAAAATATTCTGAAAGAAACATACTGGCAAAAAACATGAAGTTCCAACGGATATACGTAAGCAAAAAATTTGTTCACAATCCGCATCATCGCCGCTTCCTCCTCACTGCTTTCTTTTTCCAAAACCCACGCATCGGACTAAAGCTGGTCCTCCCGGCATATGTGGGTGAGCATATCAGACATGTGGATTCGCTCAGCAGTAGATCGACCATGCACAGCTGTGGACCGCGTACATTCCAGGCGTGTCATGTGCTCCCATCTGAGAATGCGCTTTGCCATGATGTTATTTTCCTCACGAATCCTGTTCAACGCCTTAAACAATGATTTGAAGTTACCACGCTCCATTTGTTCTGCTTTTTTCTTCGGAGCACGATAGTCCATTACCTCTAATTGGCGACGAAGCCTCATTGACTCGTCCACGCGGTGTTGCCACTCCAACCGCATTGTAGAATGATTTTTCGGGCTTTGGAACAATGACGGCCGCATATCATACCAAAACTCTCCCGTTGTCTCCAAGGCTCAGCCGTCTTCCCATCCATTGATATATCATCCGGGGTGTATATTGTGGCAAGAAGGCAGGCGGATTTTCATAGGAAAAGGACAAGGAGCAAGCCATGAACCTGAGAGCTAAGTGAACAAACCGAGCCATCGCATGAACTCGTCATCTAATAAAGCAATGAACACACGTAACAAGTACATTAACAATACATGCAACCCGATGAACGGATTATTTTTTATTTATACCCGAACACGGGATTTTAGTAAGAACACAGCTTGCATTGGCTACCGATTGTGTATCTCGCCAAACTCAATTCCTTAGATTTCTTCAACTCCGCCGATACATATATAGAGGTTTCAAGCACTTAGTTGCCCACTCGTAACTATCAAAAACAGAGTTTAATCTTGAAGTGACTCGGCAGTTGAATTTGAAACGAGTCTTGTTGGCGGCAGTAAATGAATCATGAATACAACTTTATGTTAAATGTTAAACTCGTCGTCAATATATGCATGAACACCCCGTAACTGACGGCTACCAAAGACGGGGTGCCAGTGCCTCCTTCTTATCGTGCCGCCAAACCCGCAGCAAATCTAAATGCAGCTTCGATTCATACCGCCTGACACTCCATCAACGATCAAGCAGTTAATATTTGGTTGTTTGGAGATTTATTGTACCGCCAAATATTTGGGCGTTAATAGTTGGCAGTTGAATTGAATTGAATTAAATATCATACTGATAGCATTAACATTTGGTTGTTGGCAGATCATCTTCGACTGCTATAAGAATTGCTGTATTTCCCACCCAACAATACCCACAAACACAACTGGAGAACATTGATTATCTGCAAAATTTTGCACTACGATCCGATGGAGCCTCGTGACAAGTCTTGAGACCGCCGGCATCTATTATCCCGGTCCGTGACCCGACTTCTTCTCATGCATCCCCGTAATGACCATGAACGTGCACGGCGTGCCAATCCAACAATGTACCTTGGCTTCGTACGCCAGAAATCGAACAGAGGATCGTTGAACGAAGCAACTCCTAATCGAATTTGAGTTGATGCGGGAAGTCATCCCACATCCGACCGCTCCTTCGTTGCCCCTCCACAGCCTTGCCGATCATGAGTTTGCACTTGGTCGATATCGAGAAGAGAATAACCTTCTGGCAAAAAGGCTACAACGCCGTGCGATGCTAAATATATGTGCTAATTTCTGTGATGACAATGGATGGACTCTCACCTCAAAACAGAGAGAGTCCATTTTTACTTTTCCAACCTATGCGGGACCGGAGGAGCCTCTCCCTCTCGAGATGGGAGGCACACAGATGCTCATCGATGATAGGCCTTCATTCCTTAGATGGGTTGTTTCCTAGACGGAATCTTCCTCTTGAAGGCGGCTTATTACCACTTTTATTTTCTCTCGTTCTCATATCGGCTTGTTTAGTTTTATCATAATTCCGACGCCTCTGTTTTCTTTGTTTTTTTTTCAATACATTCCTTATCCGGAATGGTCCCCGGCATTGGCTATGCAATGACAAACTTTATGATTTGAATATTAATGGTAATCCGGAATTTTAGTACGTGTTACATCTTTGCTTAAAAATTTTACTATCAAGCATGCAAACCAATAGCCGAACAGGGTTACACAACCACCGTTCTCGTAATTCCGAGCTTCTAGCCATCTCGTACTAATTAGTGCATGAACATGCCACACACACATGCATAATTGGCACATATATGAACAGGATACATAACAACGATGAACACCATTCTCGCTCATATAGACAACCGACATTCACCACAAACACATGAACACGAAGCCATCGAGCAAAACCGACTGGAATATCATACATGGGCACAACCACATTGTTGCTCCTCATCAAGAATAGATGCAAATGAAATCTCCAACTTCTGGGCGCCTACAAAAACTCTGGCCTCCCTCCTCTATCTTGAATCATTTCTGTCCTGCTCATTTGCAAATTTTTTGCACCCTCAAATCCGTTTGCCTGATATAGATTCATTTTTCAATTTGACTAATTTAAGAATGAGATATATCAACCACAGTTTAACTTGGCAATGAATTTTGCAGTTATTTTCTAAATATTTAATTACTAATACCTCTTTCTCAATATGGTGAGTCTTGCGTGCTCAAGGTTTGAGCACTAAAATCAATCACATCTACACAGATGTAGCCCGCTGTATTGAGCATCAATCTTCACAATCACATTAACGCAGCCACAGAAACACATGAACACACGTCACAAATACATGAACATCCTTCATAACTACATGAACGCCTGCCAACCATATGAACACCAGTCATAACCACATGAACACAGAACACAATCACATAAACATATGCCACAAATACATAAACATCCTGCACAGAGACACCTGCATGCTAAATATAGTCGAAGACCTACACTACCACATTAACACAAACTTAACAAACTCATGCCCCCCGGTGGCCTAGATAACCACATGGCCACCAGGTGGGCATACTGCACCAGCCAGACACGTTGAACATCCTACATGACAACATGCTGAAGATCATATGCTTGCTCAGCCTTCCACAATCAGATGAACACACCCACAAAAACCACAAACACATGAACATCCTGCAGAGTGTGCATGAACATCCTCCACAATATCATGAATACAATTTTGAAGGAGGAAAGCCCTTCACAATGGCATGAACACAGCCAGAAACAACAGAAACACCTGCCACAAATACATGAACATCCTATATAACTACATGAACATCATATATAAATACATGAATACTTGCCAAACATCCTATATAACTACGTGAACCACAGTTTAAACATACAGCCAACCTTGCACAGCCACATTAACACAGCTACACATACACATGAACATCCTGCATATCCACATGAACATCTTGCACAACATCATGAACACCTGAGACTAAACATAGCCTGCCCTTCACAGTCACTGAACACGGCCGAAAAAACACACAAATACCTGCCACAAATACTCAGCCCATCCTATATAATTACATGAACATCATATATAAATACTCCACCTGCCAAACATCCTATATAAATACACCCGCCAAACAAACATACAGACAACCTTGCACAACCACATTACCGCATGAACACAGAGCACAATCACATAAACATATGCCACAAATACATAAACACAGCCACAAATACATAAACATCCCGCACGTAAACACCCGCATGCTAAATATAGTCGAAGACTTACACCACCACATTAACACAGACTTAACAAACTCATGCCCCCCCCCGGTGGCCTAGATAACCACATGGCCACCAGGTGGGCATACTGCACCAGCCAGACACGTTGTCGCATCTTACATGACAACATGCTGATGCTCATATGCATGCCCAGCCTTCCACAATCAGATGAACACACAATCTTAAGTCTTCACAGTTTATATATCATACATGAATGTTGAATCACAAAACAAAGGCAAGTGCTGAAGAGCATATACTGTCCATCAAACGTAGATAACAATGTATCACCATTATCGCCATGTACCAATAATAACACTATGTAACATATAGTCGATATACGTAAACCGGTCATCCTCTGACCGCTATCCTTTAAACATCCAACATGGAAATATAGTCTACAGAGGGGCTTGGTAGAGTCGAGTAAAAATTGGCAGGCTTTCTTATGTCAGCTCCGATAGTCAACTTCAGCTCGTGCTTAGCAACCTATCTAGGCAACTTCAGCTCATGGCATATCCTTTCTCGCTCTTGATTTGCATTTGCTCTCAGTAATGCCCCGCATGATTGCACACGGTACTGATTGGTATTAACCTGTCAAGTCATGTTTCAACAACACACACAATGTTAACATCATAGGTATGTAAAAGAGGTAAAATAGAAGGGGTATATTAATGCTTTCCTCTTGGATTACCTTTGTGACATATGGGTCCATTCAACCCCACCACCGCTCTAAGAACTGTATAGCCATAATCCCAGTATCACACCTAATAATGAGAACATCCACAAATTTCTTGTTAATATTCCTAGACAAATCAATCAAATTAAATTCTTTCGCAACTTTTGGTTTGAATATTAATTGATGGACTCTTACTCCATGTGTTTGCCGCATCGGGATACGCTGGCTGTATAAATCTTAAATGGCATAGATAACGGATAAGCGAAGGGGTATATCAGTTTTGGAACCGTATTAAAGACGTATGCGTACAATTTAAACAATGAAAATATCATCTTTTGAAATCCTCCTTAATTGCTGTCTATGTAGCACCTTCCAATCATGCATGGGCTAATTTAGTGATTGAAGTGATGATTTGGGTGAAACATTGAGAACTAACCACATATTCTGCAAGTGGTGAAATAAACGCTGGTGAGGTCCCCGGGGTAGGGTCAAGAATATCAATACGCCTCTGGGTAACATCAATTGAGATAACAAACCATGTGGTATTCACCTCGAACGGAATTAAAAACTGCATGTCAATATGTGAGAATCAAATCATGCCTCTTGAACACGAACTTCAACCGCATACATATAATGTTTTATGCCAATGAAATGCGAACCAAAATCCGTTTATCGTAGAAAACGGACATACCAAATCACGGCGGGTAAAATCATACCCCAACTTAGCAGATTCAAAGCACTCTTTGAATTCCTTGACAAGGGTTGTTGTTGCCATCCTCTTAGTTAATGTCGACATCAACTTATCCTGATTGTATTAAGTTTAATGAACCATAATGAACGACTCAATATCAATATGCATGCATGGTTAAAATATTAAAATATATTAAAAAAAACAACAGTTAATTTGCTTACAACAGTCACATAGCCAAAGATGTATCTCAGGCGCATCCCATGCCTTGAAGTTTGATTGAGCATGTCCACCCAGCAGCCCATTAGCTGGCCATAAATAAGAACAACACTAGTATAAGTCTTTAGTAATAAAACACACGTTGAAAGAGACGTATTACGCGTACAAAGTACCTTCCTCGTCACGTGTTCTGCCTTGTAGAGACAAGCAAGATCACTGCGGGTTAGCGCGTGGCCATTCATACGAACAAGGACCTCCCTTATAAAACACACGTTGAAATTGTCTCAGTTCTTTTTTTTTTTTTTTGGGTTAATCTTGAAGGAGCAAAATACAGTGTTAACAAGAATTACAATATTACAATTAAAACCAACCTCGGCTCACGGCTTGGATCCCAAGCGAACTTGGCCAGTTTTTTTTCAATATCAATCAACTTTCCACCAACAGCCTTAACAAACTCATTCGAATCTAAAATTTTGCTTCTTCTTGTCCTTCTAAGAGGCGAGGGAATTGTTAATGTTGCTATGTCATACTGCGTGGTGGCAACAGAAGGCATCGGGGAGCTGCATGCCTCATCCACAGCGCCATCTACACTCCGGGCAGTCTTCCGGATAGACGGGGTAGCAGTCGTCTGCTCATCGTCCGAAGACGTTGGAGCATCGCAGAGGATCGGATTTGCTGTGCTCGTCTAGCCGGCTGCTCCTCCTTTGCCAAAACGGCTTAAAATCCTATTGCTTCTGCGGAGAGGGGCGCTAGGCCCTGCTTGCCTTTCCCGAGGCCTTCTAGATGCAGCTCCTTGGGAAGGGCGTTGTTGTTACGGGGGTTGTGGGGGGCTGTCAGCATCATCAGCATCCTGTGGGGGCTGTGCGGGGATGTCATCATCATCATCGTCCTCCTCTTCTTCCTCCTCCTCCTCTTTTGCTTCCTCTTCCTCCTCCTCCTCCTCCGACTCCTCCTGGTCTGCCATCTCAGTCAAATCCTGGGGGGATCCCTCCCCTCTCGCATCTATCCCAATGACTGAATCAGATGGCATACCACTGGCTCTGTTGGAGGGGCCCGCCACATCTGTCACATCCCGGGACGACCCTCCCCCCATGCATCCGCCCCCGCCCTATCGGATTGCACAGATCGTCGCCTCGGTGCACCGGCCCGTAAGGGGTAGTCGTCGCACGGGCAAGTGGCCACATTGCACGTACTCGCACGCTCCGTAAAACAAGATTCGCGCCGGCCAAGCATTGCTTGTACAGGGTTTCGAACTGCAGCTGCAAAAATCGAAAAGACCATTAGTTTGTGTCAACAAAATAAGAAATATCAAACGGAAAAACTTACAGCTGCAGCGGGGCCAACAACATGCGTGACATCCTCAAAAATGTGCCCAGCATTTGGATGCACGCGATCATGTGTTTGGGCCTCAAACATGCCCCCGAAGTCCATCTACAAACACATGCACAGTGACCAGCAGGAATCAAAAACTACTGACACAAAGACACCCTGTCCGAACATTCTAAACATAGAGAAATTGCTTCATGCATATGAATTATCTCTTACCTCTCCTCTCCCAAACCCACCACTTTCTGTTAGTTCTCTCTCGATTCTAGTCCGCACTTCTGCGTCGGACCATGCCGTCGCCTCTAGGAATAGTCCTTGGCGACCGATGGTAGATGACCCTCACCCTGGCCAAGATAATGCAATCGCAAATCTAACATAATCATATAGTCAGCTATATCCACATATGAGTGTCTTGCTCAATTAGGCAAATTTAATAAACACGAATTTATTTATGTCAACCAAACAAGAAAAATAAAACAATTACCATAAAAAAATATAGGCATCCCCCAACACATCTCTTCCTCGCCAGCTTGGCCGAGTGAATTTCAGCAGCATAATCGTTGTCGCATATACTCAGCCCAATTCAAGGTCCCGATGCTTGCCGCATCATGCAAATAACGAATAACCTCCTTATTCAGTTGGGCCCGTCCCTTAGGAGCGAGGAATGTGGAGACCGTAAGTACGACAAACTTTATCCTAAAGTCGTCCCCGGCCTCCATGGCAATCAACTCAGCCAGCAGCATCGTGCAGTTATCTAGCAGCTCTACAATGATGTCCCCCCGGCTGTCATCAGATGCAGCCAGCCCCGGAACGGTGCCATTGCCCGGAATACCTAGGCAGGCTTGTACATCCCTGGCTGTAATGAGTAGTCGGCGTCCCCCTTCCAATTCAATCGCGGACGCATTTGGATTGAAGTGGTCAATCAGCCAGAAGCACAAGTCGTACCGGGTCTTGCTGCAATTCAGCCGCAGCAGGCCCCCAAAGCCAATCTCCTCGACAGCTTAGCGCTTGGCATCCGTCATGTTTGCCACCAAGGCTTTCAACGATTGTTGCCGAGCATCGGATCGTGGCCTCGTCGTCGTAAAAACAATAGCAATTGATTGTTATGATTCGGAAGCATTAATAATGCGATAATGTCTAGCAAAAATAATTATCGTGCCAATCTCAAGTCACACAAAAACATGCATCCTACCTGGTGTGCGGTAGGTCTCCGCTGAGTACTGGAACTAGCCGTAGCTTCCTTGTACTGTCGGAAGGCCGCTTTCCGCCTCTCCTCCCACTCGCGTCTCTGTCCAGTCCCCATACCCTGCCAGATAGCTCTGGCTTCTATGCGAGCCTAACGATGTAAATCATCTCTTTAGTAACCACAAAGGCACTAAATAGCATTCAAAACTAATAATAGTATTGTCAGTAAAGCATAAGAAAGATAAGCACAGCGTGGAGATAGCCAAATTCTTACCCGTGCACGCCAAGTTCTGCCACCCTGGCTGCTAGATGCTTGGCTCCTCTCCATATAGTCTCTCCTGAAACGTCAAATGTCCTCGTAAGGCATTCTCAAAAAAGGACCTGAATTTTTATTGCAAATACAGCTCATAGAAAGATAAATAATTATTTCAAGTCCCTCAGATATCTACTTACAAAAACAGGACATATGCCCCCGGTGGCCTCTTGGGCAAGACATGCGGCTCTTCGGCTGTCTAGCCGCTCCCCGATGGTCCAGCTTCTTGAGCGCTTGTTGACGGTGCCAACCGCCAAGAAGCTTGGTGTGATTCAATTTTTCTTCTCTTTGTCATGATGCTGTATCATAGATATAAAAAAAGTGAAACAGGGGTTAGTGGGGATCGAGAAATCATGTGGCACATACGGAGCACAGACTTTGAGTCTATACTTCTTGATCTTCTAATGCAACAAAAACTATTATCAATTTTTTTAACATATACTGGAAATGGTGAGTAATGTAAACCTTGCATTTCTTAGAATATAAATTGTCACATGCGCACCTGGCACTAGCCCTAAGTCAATGTACACTAGTTACTGCATGAACACACAACATAAACACATGAACGAAATACATAACAACAAGAACATATTCCCAGATTTATCGTAGAAACCTGTACTTGTTACTACATATACCTTGGTGACAAATATATGAATATGTTCACAAAAACATGACTACTTTAGACAACCACATAGCAAAGCATGCTTTGCTCAATATGTACTAGTTGCTACATGGAAGTTTGAGACAAACAAACAAATGAACAAATCATGCACTATGTTAGCATGGACCTGCATCTCTTTGCCATTAATAACACTGGCACACAAACACATGAATTCCGAAACATAACTACATGAACACCTTACAAAACCACATTATTCACTACTTACTATAGGAACAAGTCACACAAACACATGAACACAGGCTATAAACACATGAACAACTTATGCTACCATTCATGCTAGACATAGGAACACATGAACAACTGACACAATTACATCAACATCATATACAACCACATGAACACACGCACCTGCCATGTATTTTCCTATATATAACATATGAATAGCGGAAGAAGATTGCAAAGAAAAAAACCCAAATGAAGGACCCTGCTGCATAATCAGTGATAAAACATATCAGAAAGTACCAATGACATAAATTGTGCTGAACGCGGTGTGAATAGTGCTGAGGGGAAAAGGAAAAAAAAAGTTTAAAAAAGAACCTATATAGATATACGTTTAAGTTTGAGATAAACACAAAAGCTGAGCGAGGCGGGATTACCTTTTAGTATGTGTTATACATTTTTTTGGATCAAAATTTCATTAGCCTATCATAGTTAATTGTACAACATTGGAGAAGACAGCTGAACACAAACACCCTCAAATTGTTGCAGATTATAGCAACAACGTAGAACATTGAAGAGCACAACACAACACAATCATATTCCCTTTTTTCTCCTGTCTGTCTTTATTGAGGGTGCACCTTAAAGGAGATCAATTACACGCGGTCCCGTCAAGTTCCGAATGATAAAAGAATACAGCGTGAAAAGGGGGCAAAAATCATGTCAATGTACATCCTTTTATCCAAAAATTATCAACCCCATGGCCATCTTGTTGGCATTGTTGGCAATGTTCAAGGCATGCTACCGATGGTGTATCAAGAACCACAATGAATGGCAATAGCCACACAGGCACATGAACTACATGAACTACATTCTCACACAAACACATGAACTTCATACACCACATGCATAATTGACACTTTATACGACGAAGATACAAGCATCAAATGAATTTGTACTGGTTACTATAATAACAAACTACACAAACACATACAAACATGACACAAATAGATGAACACCTTATACAACTATATACACTTCTGCACAGACTATCTATATATTATAGAATGTACAAAAAAGACCACCACACAGAGTCTCATCGGGAGCCACCACCCAGGCTCACCGGCTTACGATTATAGCAGATCGCTCGGAAATCAACTATTGCCTCCGCCTTTTTCTCCCAACGATTCCACACCACCGTACTCGGAAACATAGAAGTCGTGAAATGCAAAAATAAAATTTACCGGCATCAAGAACTGCGCGGTCCCGGTTGAAATATCTCGCTTTGTATGATCTCGACTACAATGTTAATATGATCTCGCAATATCTTATAAAAAAAATTTACAGGTTGGTTTTCTTGGAAATATGCTGTGCTCATGACTACAAATGACAATGATAAAATAAAATAGGAAAAAATCAACTGGAAGACAACAAGGAGGGAGAAAAAGAATGATAACCAATGCGAGCCTATTCTCTTCGACCTGTCCAATACTTCAAGGGGAAAGGGATGTACAATGATCCCGTAACATACCAACTAGTAAAGGATGTTTGTAAGCAACTTAATTGCCACCTCGATGTTAAACACATTCAATATACACATACATGGGCAGTTTAGAATTAGAATAAACTCAATAGCAGTTTTACTTTAACAATTTTGACAATATTATCACGAACTTTGAACGCAAAATATCATATTTTCTTCAGCATATACTTAAAACATAGAGAAATTGCCAAAGAATAACCCAGCTTCCAAAACCAATAAGCTAAACCACCCACTGCCTTTCGAAAATGCCGCCATCTACTTAAAACAAATGTTTTCCAATCTACTAGCCACAAAATTAAAATTCTTAACCCTATACAATCACTTAATACCAAACATTCACAAAACCACTTTTGCTGTAGAAAAAAACAGGGTCCAGAATACTGTGCATCATACCTGGGCTTCTGCATGGTTAACCATCGTCGCAAAGTGCGGAAAGGTTCCCCAATCATGCTGGAGCACAAATACTAATATTTACTACATTCTTTTGCATCTGCATCACTAAAATTACCGCGTACAACTAGCACATCTTTGTTAAACAATGAAAATACCTCTTTTTTTTGCCTAATAGAAACACTTGCTGGGATTATAAAAGGACAAGCCCATTCGACACCTAATACAATAGGAATGCTGTGCATCATATGTGGGCTTCTGATGGTAAACCATCATCGCAAAGCACCGAAAGGCTCCCCAATCATGCTTATGTTGACGCCCCATATACTTAGCACATACACTCATGCATACAACAGGTATAAAGACAAATGCATCGCTAACATTACCGCGTGCAACACGCACATCTTTGCTTAAAAAAATCAAACAAAATACCTCTTTTTTCTGCCTAATACAAACACTTACTGGGATTATAAAAAGACAAGCCCATTCGACACCTAATACAACAGGAATGCTGTGCATCATACATGGGCTTATGATGGTAAACCATAGTCGCAAAGCACCGAAAGGCTCCCCAATCATACTTATGTTGACGCCCCATATACTTAGCACATACACTCATGCATACAGCAGGTATAAAGACAAATGCATCGCTAACATTACCGCGTGCAACATGCACATCTTTGCTTAAAAAAATCAAACAAAATACCTCTTTTTTCTGCCTAATAAAAACACTTGCTGGGATTATAAAAGGACAAGCCCATTCGACACCTAATACAACAGGAATGTTGTGCATCATACGTGGGCTTCTGATGGAAAACCATCGTCGCAAAGCACCGAAAGGCTCCCCAATCATGCTTATGTTAACGCCCCATATACTAAGCACATACACTTATGCATACAACAGGTATAAAGACAAATGCATCGATAATATTACCGCGTGCAACATGCACATCTTTGCTTAAAAAAATCAAACAAAATACCTCTTTTTTCTGCATAATACAAACACTTGCTGGGATTATAAAAAGACAAGCCCATTCGACACCTAATACAATAGGAATGCTGTGCATCATACGTGGGCTTCTGACGGTAAACCATCGTCGCAAAGCACCGAAAGGCTCCCCAATCATGCTTATGTTGACGCCCCATATACTTAGCACATACACTCATGCATACAGCAGGTATAAAGACAAATGCATCGCTAACATTACCGCGTGCAACATGCACATCTTTGCTTAAAAAAATCAAACAAAATACCTCTTTTTTCTGCCTAATACAAACACTTGCTAGGATTATAAAAGGACAAGCCCATTCGACACCTAATACAACAGGAATGCTGTGCATCATACGTGGGCTTCTGATGGTAAACCATCATCGCAAAGCACCGAAAGGCTCCCCAATCATGCTTATGTTGACGCCCCATATACTTAGCACATACACTCATGCATACAACAGGTATAAAGATAAATGCATCGCTAACATTACCGCGTGCAACATGCACATCTTTGCTTAAAAAAATCAAACAAAATACCTCTTTTTTTCTGCCTAATACAAATACTTGTTGGGACTATAAAAGGACAAGCCATTCGACACCTAATACAACAGGAATGTTGTGCATCATACGTGGGCTTCTGATGGTAAACCATCGTCGCAAAGCACCGAAAGGCTCCTCAATCATGCTTATGTTGACGCCTCATATACTTAGCACATACACTCATGCATACAGCAGGTATAAAGACAAATGCATCGCTAACATTACTGCGTGCAACATGCACATCTTTGCTTTAAAAAATCAAACAAAATACCTCTTTTTTCTGCCTAATACAAACACTTGCTGGGATTATAAAAAGACAAGCTCATTCGACACCTAATATAACAAGAATGTTGTGCATCATACGTGGGCTTCTGATGGTAAACCATCGTCGCAAAGCACCGAAAGGCTCCCCAATCATACTTATGTTGACGCCCCATATACTTAGCACATACACTCATGCATACAGCAAGTATAAAGACAAATGCATCGCTAACATTACCGCGTGCAACATGCACATCTTTGCTTACAAAAATCAAACAAAATACCTCCTTTTTCTGCCTAATACAAACACTTGCTGGGATTATAAAAGGACAAGCCCATTCGACACCTAATACAACAGGAATGTTGTGCATCGTACGTGGGCTTCTGAAGGTTAACCATCATCGCAAAGCACCGAAAGGATCTCCAATCATGCTTATGTTGACGCCCCATATACTCAGCACATATACTCATGCATACAGCAGGTATAAAGACAAATGCATCCCTAACATTACTGCGTGCAACATGCACATCTTTGCTTAAAAAAATCAAACAAAATACCTCTTTTTTTGCCTAATACAAACACTTGCTGGGATTATAAAAGGACAAGCCCATTCGACACCTAATACAACAGGAATGCTATGCATCATACGTGGGCTTCTGATGGTAAACCATCATCGCAAAGCACCGAAAGGCTCCCCAATCATGCTTATGTTGACGCCCCATATACTTAGCACATACACTCATGCATACAGCAGGTATAAAGACAAATGCATCGCTAACATTACTGCGTACAACATGCAGCACATCATTGCTTAAAAAAATCAAACAAAATACCTATTTTTTTCTACCTAATACAAACACTTGCTGGGATTATAAAAGGACAAGCCCATTCGACACTTAATACAACAGGAATGCTGTGCATCATACGTGGGCTTCTGATGGTAAACCATCGTCGCAAAGCACCGAAAGACTCCCTAATCATACTTATGTTAATGCCCCATATACTTAGCACTTACAGTCATGCATACAGCAGGTATAAAGACAAATGCTTCGCTAATATTACCGCGTGCAACATACACATCTTTGCTTAAAAAAAATTAAACAAAATATCTCTTTTTTCTACCTAATAAAAACACTTGTTGGGATTATAAAAGGACAAGCCCATTCGACACCTAATACAACAGGAATGCTGTGCATCATACGTGGGCTTCTGATGGTAAACCATCGTCGCAAAGCACCGAAATGCTCCCCAATCATGCTTATGTTGACGCCCCATATACTTAGCACATACACTCATGCATACAACAGGTATAAAAACAAATGCATCGCTAACATTACCGCGTGCAACATGCACATCTTTGCTTAAAAATATCAAACAAAATACATCTTTTTTCTGCCTAATACAAACACTTGCTGGGATTATAAAAAGATAAGCCCATTCGACACCTAATACAACAGGAATGCTGTGCATCATACGTGGGCTTCTGATGGTAAACCATCGTCACAATGCACCAAAAGGCTCCCCAATCATGCTTATGTTGACGCCCCATATACTTAGCACATACACTCATGCATACAACAGGTATAAAGACAAATGCATCGCTAACATTACCGCGTGCAACATGCACATCTTTGCTTTAAAAAATCAAACAAAATACCTCTTTTTTCTGCCTAATACAAACACTTGCTGGGATTATAAAAAGATAAGCCCATTCGACACCTAATACAACAGGAATGCTGTGCATCATACGTGGGTTTTTGATGGTAAACCATCGTCGCAATGCACCAAAAGGCTCCCCAATCATGCTTATGTTGACGCCCCATATACTTAGCACATACACTCATGCATACAACAGGTATAAAGACAAATGCATCACTAACATTATCGCGTGCAACATGCACATCTTTGCTTTAAAAAATCAAACAAAATACCTCTTTTTTCTGCCTAATACAAACACTTGCTGGGATTATAAAAAGACAAACTTTCATGAAGCAATTTACCTGTAATTAAAAGCACATTTAAGTTATTGTGCATTATGTGTGGGCTTTCAAAAGCCTTTGAGCCATAGAAGCATGGATGTTTTCCACGCAAAACAAATGCCCAATAGTAGTTTCTCTGTCCAGTAATAATCTCACTCCCAAGTAAAGAGAAAAGTTCAATAATCCTTAACAAAAAAAAGAGATGTTAATGCATCCAATGAATACACAAACACTGAAAAAGACACAGCACAGGACAAGCACAAAGTTGTTCAGAATGTAGCT
Organism: Voacanga thouarsii; assembly: GCA_026120185.1. Lineage (NCBI taxonomy): Eukaryota > Viridiplantae > Streptophyta > Magnoliopsida > Gentianales > Apocynaceae > Voacanga > Voacanga thouarsii. Next base: position 763,332 of record JANUWF010003364.1, on the reverse strand, counting down.
GCATTATTAAGATGCATTCTCCATGATAGTGAGGGATTAAATAGGTTCAAAAGTGATGGATTTCTTAAGAAGAGACACGGATTTAAGAGATTCATTAATATCTAAAAGTTGATAAGCAAAGTACATGAACATATTTAAACATGGCAAAATGATGCTTTAAGAAAGCATGTATAAAACGGACGAACTTACAACTATCTATAAGTTGATAGACTGCTGTAAAGGAAAATTTTATGGAGTTAGTTCGAAAGTCATTCACACACTACGCAGGACAGGTTAAAAAAAGGAAATATTACACATTGTGATATTGTGGCCATGAATTTTTTTAAAAACCACTTGCAGAACATATTTTTTTGGCTAACAAGAACTCACCTTGTTTTTTAAAGTTTTTGGATTCAATCTTCCCAAGGTTTTTCGTCCCCTCTAGTTAAGATCACCTACAACAAAGTGTTACAATATTCCACGGTGAAACAAAGCATCTAACTCAGCTAAGTAGAAACAAAAATGAAAATATAACCACTGTTCCATTTCTATAAGGTTACTCTAGGCTATATGGATGTTTTGCTTTGGTTAGACAAAGCAAGCATCAAATATCATACATTTTCTTTTTCACATCAAAGGCTTCAGGTATATTCAAACTCTTAAGGCTTATAACAATCCCTTAGGTTAAAATAAGGTAAAACAACCAATCTTCTTCAATTAATGCAAAACACCATTCTCAGCAATCATGCTATGACAACCTTCATTATATACTCTATAACGTTTTATCCACTTATCTAAATCAAGTCAAATATACCTCAAAATGTTCCTAAAACAATAATCTACAAATTTCAAATCACAAGGTTCCAGAATTAAGTCCATTTTAGCAAACAAACAGCGTTTACAAACTGCTCAAACACATTTCCAGCTTTAGAAGAAATTTTACCTAGGAAATTTCTATACGCTGTTTCCGTGTAACCTGTAAACTCTAAGCTTTCTAATACATTATTTCAGTAAAAGAGTTTCATTCACCCCTTCAACCTAGCTCCATTAAAAGCTTCCAAATAGTTCATGGTATATACCATAACAAAATTGTATTTTCAGGAGCATTATGCAACCAGCTTTAGTTCATTTAATTTCTGTAGCTTTGTTTGCATTCAAAACCACCCAAAATCAGCTTCACAACTCTTATAATATATCATACCATGCTTTGGTTCAGCCATTTGAGTTTAATACCCTGCAATCATAACAATTCCATAGCTATAACTAAAGAACAGAAATTATAGGGGCATGTACTGCAGCGAAGAGCATCACCTAGACCACACTGCACAAAGAGCAGGTATCAAAAATGCAACCACTCATTTAAAAATAGTGATGCAGAAATCCATCCAACTAGGCCACTCTTCTATTATGCAAAACTTACTTCCTTTCTGTAGACCATAGTGCCCTTAAGTGCTTTCCAGGTCAACTAAAACCCAGTCAAAAACAATGAGACGTCAACTAGCACAGAGAGAGACTCATGCTCTTGCCACACCCGACTCAAAAATTGTTTCCAACATTTCTTTCATTCCATTTTCAACTTATCTTCTTACTTTACATAACCTCTATGTGACCTATTTTTGCCCTTCCTTTCACAGCATTTCATTCGCATAAAATGAACATAAAAATTTCACCAAAACATCTTTAAGCAAAACGGTTAACATCCCAACCCCAAACAATGTGTAATATGAAAATTTTTTCCAAATACTTTAACGATTAATATCCCAACCCCGAACAACACTTGTATTAAATGAAACCTTGTGATGCCCCGAATACTTTTTTGTTCTAAGGGAAATGATCTTACCTGAGCTTTGAAGATATCCACAGGTTCAAAAGTTGCAGAACTCCCTTCTTCTTCTTCTTCGTTAACGCTCTCTTATTGCTTCTTTTTTTTTTTATCCCAGGCTTCAAAAGAGGTTGACAGTGACGGAAGGTAAGGTGTTTTTTACAGTGATAAAAGAGAGGCAAAATACGATACTCGACACTGACTGAGACTATCCGCAAATGGTGAAGGGATAGAAGGTGAAAGACGCTGACAGTGATGGTGCGAATGAGCAACTCGGAGAGGAAAAGCACAATGGTTTTCCGGCGACGGGGGAGGTGAATGGGCAACAAAAGCTTCAGTCTCAAGCAATGATTTTTTCGCTGTGGGAGATGAAAGAGCAAGGCAAGATCGTGGTGTGAAGAAACTGAAACAGTTCGTATTGGTAACCGGGAAAATATCAACTCACGCTGCCAAACGTCTCATCGTCACATTTTTCAAAGAAAGGACAACGCGGCTTGGCTTCAGCTGTTGTAAAGCCAAAGCTCGGCTGAGGGCAAAACGACGTCGTTATGCCCTGTTTTTGAGTTATGCGACGTGGCCGCTTCTACGCTATAGGATGCTGGGTGCCTTAATCCCGGCCCCGAATCCGTAAGACTGAGCTTTTACCATAATTTGGGACAGAGTGTAAATAAAGGCCTTTTAAAAGAAACCGCACCCCCCCCCCCCCCGCATTTTTTAAATTTTTTTTTAAATAGTATGCGTGGATTCAAAATTTCAGGAGGTTATGAGAAGGAGAAGAAAAAGGGATGCGGAGTGACGGTGGTTCTGAGCAATGGTCTTCACTTACAGTTATTTTTTATATTGTTTATATCTGGTTTCTTTTAACCCAAAAAAAAAAAAAAAGCCGATTGATAATCTAAACGAACGTCCTCAATATATATATATATATATATATATATATAATCATATTTTATCTTATTTGAATCTTTTGAGAAATATAAAAATTGTTCACACTAGGTTGGTGCCCGTGCATTGCACATGATAGTTTAAGTAATTTTTTTAATTTTTTGTGTTTAAAAATAATTCAGATAAAAAGATAACTCTAATATTTAAAAGAACAAAAAATTCAAACAACTCTGATTTTAAAAAAATAATAATTCAAATAACAATGATATTTAAAAAAAAAAACTTCAAATTTTTGGAGGGATGAAATTTATAAATATAGAATAATACTTTTGGAGTTCTCAAGAAGATGAAAAATGATAAATTAAAAAGAACAAAATTCTAGGAGGTTCAAAAAGGCTAGTATAATGATTAGTTCAATGAATTTAAATCAATCAAATGAATGTATTTTTTTTAAGGAAATGTCAAAAGTATTTTAGATTCATTAATTATTTGAATTCAATTTAAATGAATGTATTTTTTTTTTTTTAGAAAATGTCAAGATTACCTGGATTCAAAGAATCCAGTTAATTGAAATGAAGGTAATACAATATTTATGAATTAATTATTCAGATAAAGGTCTGGATTTAATGCATCTAGATACTCTTGACATTTTTTTAAAAAAAATACATTTATTTGAATTTTTAAGACAATTTTTACATTTTCTTTTAAAAAATAACCAGAGAAAAAACTCTTTTAAATTCAATAACTCTAATAATTCGATTTTAGAAAAAATATTAAAAATCAAATTTCAAAACCAAAACTGAATGAACACCCCTACCAATTGGATTGAATGTTATTATGACTATTTTACTTTTTTTAATATAATAATAAAAAGAGAATATGATTCAAATTGATGATGTAATTAGATTGAGATTAATTTATTTAAATATAATAAAAATTATTATGTGTGGAGTTAAGTAAGATTTAAAGTGAAGTTAATGAAAGAATATAATATGTTGTGAATATATGATAGATTTTGAGAAATAAAAATATATAATATAATAATTTTTTAAATTAAAGTGAAATTTTAAATTGAAATGGATTTGAAAAAAATCCTTGACCAATCACAGTCTTAACATATTATCATTTAATTATTAGTATTCTAAATTAATTAAAATAATAATTTACTATATATTTTTTTTATTTCATTTTAGTTTTTCTCTATTTTTAATCGATTTTCTCATTAATTTTTTAAAAAATTAATTAACTCATTTAATTGCAAATAATGTATTTAGCATTTTTTTTTTTTTTGTTCTAATGTTACTAACTAATCACATCTTGTGTTCTTTTGCAAATGGTACCACTATAATATTTCATATAAAATGATAAATTTTATTGTAATAAATCTTCTTTTAGAAAATTGAGAGTGACAAAAAATAAGAATATTTTTCTTAATGAAAAAAAATACCTTAATCAATTTCATTAACTATTAGCATTGTGTAATCAAGTTTTGTTGATTGTAATGTTACACCTTCTACTAATATTATGAAACGGATCCCACTTCATTTTTTTAATATATTTTGTTTATTTAATACAATTATATAGACAGAAAATATTTTCATGTTTATCAAATGTTAAATCACTATCTAACTATAACTCGTATAAAAAAGATATTGTGAATTATTTTTATTTTAATATATTATTAAATGAGAATGTAAACCAAACTCATAATCTATACTTAACAAAATAATGTTTTGAATTATGATATGTTTATTAACTTGTTTTCCTGATGCCTAAAAACACTCGTTTTCTTAAATCTTTAATTGAAAAGGAAAAAAGTTTAATTAAAACAAACTTTTCAACCCAATTTTAGTGAGAGAGAGCAGAATAGACCAATTTTTAATATCTTTCATTGTGAATTTGTTTGTTTTTCTTTTTTCTTGTTTGGGGTTGTATTTCTCTCTTTCCTTAAGGATTGTGATGTATTTCGTTCGTTTACTGATTGAACTTGAGTTCATATTCGAATTCGTTGTTTATTATTTGATAATATTCGATTTCATTTATGTTTGAGTTTAAAAAGTTCGATTCATGTTTAAATTTTTTTATTTTATATTTTTATTCTAAAAAATTATAAAAATTATAATTCAAAATTTTCTTAAAAAATCAAATCCAAGCATTTTCAATTTCAATACATTATAATGATAAAAACAAAATAAAATCCAAATATTTTCAATACAACATAACTACATAAAACAAAATTATAAAAAATTAAAATTAATTAATAATTATAAAATACTAAAAATCTCTCTTAAAGCAATTTAAAAAACTCCATAAAAGTGTCTTCAAACATTCCTTATCAATACAAAATAAATATAAATATAAATATCATAAAATATAAATAACTATAAGATAATTAATATAATATATTTTTAAATATATATAATATATTTACAAATATATTTAAATTTGTTTATTTATTAACTAAATCTAATATTTTATTCAAACTCAAATAGAATATTAACCAAACGAATCTTATTCAAAGAGACACAAATTTAAACAAAGTTATATTTATGAATGTTCAATTTATTTATCTAATAAGAAAGAAATTATGAGTATATCAATATTTTCGGGTTGGATTGAGCCCAATCAAACTTTATCTAGACTTTGACACGAAGCCTGTAAAGCAGCAGGCCTTAGAGCCTCAATTGGCTCTAGATTGGACTTTAATAGTAGAAACCCTTATTTATTTCTCTTTCTCCAATCCCAAAATGTCTTCTCTCTCCTCACCTTCTTCGCCTCCTCAACTCTATCGCCTTGTCATGCCCCAATCTCCACCACCTGTGCTTCTCGACTGATCCTGTTTCTCTCTTCTCCCTCTTTACTTTGACCATTTCTTGCCCTCGACTCTCTTCTCTCTCTATCACCCTTTCTAGCCCTCGCTTTGAACTGGCTTGCTCGGCTCTACTTTCTGAAAGACCTTTCAATCTTCATCTCAGGAAATTCAATAGAATTCCAAGCCCTTGAATTCAATTTCCCTGCCGATAATTAGTTGGCTGAAAATCTTCAGGCCGAATTGAATTAGAGAGTCTCTGCTTATCGGAATGTTAGGCAGGTGACTACGACCTTAATTGGCTATGGAAGAACTGTAACATTCTCAAGGCATTGAAACTGAAGAGCTACGAGGGTGTGGGAGACAATGCTTCTTTTTCAGCTTTTATTAAACGACTCAAGGGTCTTCAAGAAGTGGAGTTGAGGACTTGCAAGACAATAATTGATGGAATTTTGATGAAACTTGCAGAAAATTCTGTTTCTTTAAATTCATTATTGATTTATGACGGTGGTAGTAAGGATGGCTTGCTTCAATTCATTGCTTATAGCAGGTGTCAGTTGCAAAAACTTGATTTAAGGCTACCCCTTGATCTTGATAACGATCATTTGATAGCCATTGCTGAGAATTTCAGGTGTTTATCAAGTGTAAGATTGCAAAGTTGCTGTCTTGTTATTGGTGAAGGGATAAGGACTCTCAGGAGAGCTATGAATGTGGGCTTATGGAATTGGCTATGATAAACTGTGATGTAATTGAAAGAGAATTCGGGTTGTTGGCCACCTTAGGACAGAGTTTGAAGATGTTGCGAGAATACATTACATGACAAAGAGTTCACATCAATGCTGATATCATGTAATAATTTGACTGAGTTGAAGCTGAGAGGTTGTCATAGGTTGACCAGTGCAATAAGGGGTTTGGTGTCTAGGAGTTGCAAGCAATTGTAGGTTCTTGACATAATGTTCTGCAGTCGAATTGGACCATAGGCTATTGAGTTGTTTCTTTTGAATTCTACACATTTGAGACATCTGATAGTTGAACAAATCAAGCTTTTTGCTGGTGTTAGGATACTGGTAACAAATAAGTTCATTGAAGTTGTTGCCTAATAACTGACTTGGTTGCAGAAATGCAAAACTATATATACCTGGCAAAAATAAAACCAAGAAATGCCCAGTTGCTTGTTCAGGGGCTAATTGTATATCTTATCCTTACCAGGGCACTTTTATACATTGTCCCTTACCATTGCATCACATAAATCTTGCAGTCACATTTGGACTCTTCCTTGCTAGGAAATTGTCCCTTACCAGGGCACTTTTGTACATTGTGATGCAATGCCTTGGTGCGATCTGTGGTGCTGGTGTGGTGAAGGGATTTCAGCCATCACTCTTTGAGGTTAAAGGCGGAGGTGCCAACATTGCAAACCATGGTTATACAAAGGGTGACGGCCTTCGGGCTGAGATTATTGGCACTTTCATTCTTGTCTACACCATGCTCTCTGCAACCGACGTCAAGAGAAATGCTAGAGATTCCCATGTTTTTGTGTAGTCTTCGGAGACTATTTATTATGTGATTGAAGATGAATGATCCAATGAATTCTCTTCTATTATTTAACATAATGCAAAGAACAAAGTCGTCTCGATTAATAGGAAGTGAATCTGAAGAGGTTTGAAAGGATTAGGAGTATGGATTCATTGAAGGGACGTTTGATTATTAGGAGTTTCATTATATTTCAAATTGTCAGCTAGCTGCTCAAGACAATGCCAAGTGGCTGTCTTAGGAGCTTCTACAGCTCCTATTTATATATATATATATATATATATATATATATATAATATTATTTCAAAAAAGACATTTGTTTTATGATTTTAGCTTTTTGGACTTATTGAGACTTACACTTTTCTTCTCCTATTTTTACTTAACTATATATAATAGCAAATTACCTTTCCTTTTTTTAAGAAACTACTAACAGTTGTGCCATCTTTGCTCGGCAATATTCACCAACAACTAATTGAACGATTTTCTCAACTAAAGTGATATTTTATTGTACTATTTCACCTCTATACTATTTGTTTAGATAGAAGTGTATATAGAAAAAATAGGGAAATATATACTATATACAAATTTTAATTTTATTTTGCTTTTAATATTCTTTTCCTATTTTAAAAAGAAGCTCGTATTATTTTATAAAAATATTTCAATTGTGTCATCTTTGCACGACTTGCACCGTCCTCTCATTCAACAGGCCATCAAATCTGGGACAAAGTTATGCAGTCCCTGGATCTTGTCGAAAGAGAAGAATTAGCCAACTTAATTCTAAAATCGATCATCAAACTTTTCAAATTTAATAAATTATTATTTGTCACTTTTTTTTGTTGATTTTTATTTTTACTGATGTGATATTTATGTATAGAATGATAATTTATGATAAATTTGTCGCTCTTATAAATTTGATTTTCTTTTACACTTGTGACGTATCGAAAAACTGGGGGGGAGTTACTTGTGAAATGCATGAGAACAAGCATTTTTCTCCTTTTCTAATTTAAGGTTTGTTTTGGTTCGTGAAGGGAATGGGGAGAGGAAAGGAGAGAAAGAGTGGCACATTCTATTTCCATTAGGAGAAGTTAATGTATTTACTCTTATCCTATTTGGTTGGAATGAAAATAAGAAGAAAATGAAAGGGAAGAAGAGAGAGAATAATTAATTTAATTTATTATGTTATCCCTCATTAGCTATTTTATTAAAATTGTTAATGTCAAAAATGTGGTCAATATTATTATTATTACTCTCACTTTATTTTCTCTCTCCCAATCCCTCTAAATTGGGAGGGGAAGAAATGCTGATGTGAAGGAGGAGTAGTACCCCTCTTGATTTACTTCCCCTCTACATTTACATCTAACCAAATGATATAAATGTCTCATTTACCTTCACATTTACTTCCCCTCCTCATTTAGGCTAAGTTTGGTTCGTGAAGGGAAGGGGAGGGGGAAAGGGGAGGAGAAGTGGAACATTTTACTTCCATTAGGGGAAGTAAATATAATTACTTTCATCCTACTTGGTTGGGGTATAAGGGAAGTAAATATGATTTATATCTCATGGTTTAGTTGTAAAGTATATAGAGAGGAAATAATTATTAAATTACTATTATACCCATAAGGCTAATTTATAAAAAATTTGCAAAGTAGGCCTTTTTAAAAAAAAAATGTTATATATATATATATATATATATATATATATATATATACACAGTATTATTCATTCTCAGTGATGATATTACATTGAGAGTAGAATTATTAACAAGAATATTCTTTTACTATTATTAATTTTTTTGAGAATATAATAAATTTCATAAATTAGAAATCTAATTATCTAAAATAATCACCTTTAACTACAAGTCTAATTGCTATAAATTATTTCATTGATATATTTAATTAAAAAATACGAGTATGATGTGAAGGCAATTACCATAACATACTCTCAGGAGGAGAGAAAAAAATCAACAATTTCATGAGCCTAAAATCAAGATATTACATTGAGGGTAGAATTGTAATAATAGAAATGTCATAGGATAAGAGGGTCTTTTAACCCTCATTTACTTTCCAAACTCTCCAAAATAGATAGGAAGAAAAAGCTGATGTGGAAGGGAATTGGATCCCATCCACATATACATCCTCTTCAAATCACTCCAACCAAACGAAGTAAATCACACATTTACTTCCTATTTTACTTCCCCTTCCCTTTTCCGTCCCACTTTTATTCGAACCAAACTCATTCTTATTTCTACAAAACAATCCAACCAAATTAAGCTAAGTTTCTTTTTTTTTTTTTTTCAATCTTTTTGTTACAATAATTGAATGAAAATTCTTTCATAGGTCACAATCGCACGACATATACCGTGCATATGAGCAGAGACAAAGGATACGGAATCACGGGGCCCATTAGTCTCCTGGTTGCAACTTATTGTACATTTTCCTATTGTTTGTTTCCTCTTTCTTTTTTTTTTTTTTTCAGAAGAGTGAATTACATTTTTCTTTGGATTTGTGGACGCTTTGCCTCCTAAAATGCAGAAATAAGGCACTATAGTATAATTTTAACTTTGATAAAATTAACTATCGTAATTTAATTATTGAGTATCTAACTTATAATTAAAAAATTAAATCTAAAAAAATATAAATTATAAAATAAATTTTGAATCGATCAGATTGTCATTTGGTTAAGTTTTACTAAAAGCTCTTAAAGTTTGAATTTCAATCTTTATAACTAGTTGAAATAATTTTATCACAATTAACACCTCTCATTTACTTATAATATCAATAAGTTAATTGTTGCTGAAAGGAAAAAATATATAGGAGTAATAATATTCTAATGTTAGTCAAATTAATGAGAAAAATATTTTTCTAACATAGACATGTTGGATCGATCAATTAATGGATATAATTATTGACTCCAGTAATTGCGATTAGACTAAGAGTGCAGTTACGTTCTTTTAGTGGAGTAGAACGTAATTAATAAATTATTTTTATTGACAAAATAATTTATTGGAGCTTAGTCTAATTGTATCCGGTCAGATCCCTTCAGTGACTCCTAATTATGGGACAACAATAAATTATAATTTATTTATAATTTATTAATAAAAATTGCAGAAAATAAAAAAATCGTATTTTAAATGGAATAGGATAAGTGGAGATAGTTGTATTCAACTATACTTTTCTTATTCTATCAGGATTTGTATTATGAGATAGAGTCCAATATACATATTGGGAGATAACTCTATTTCAAACATACGTGAGAATCATCGTGGTGGTTATCTGGAGTTTTTTTTCTCAGTTTTTGTGTGAGTCCACCCTCAACAAAGAGAGAAACAAAATACGATTAGCAATTTTCTGGTCCAAGGAGATTACATTGAAGAAGATTTGGGGGTCTGGAGCATTACCAGAAGGCCGAAGACTTCAAGAATCGTATTGGTGGAGACGATATCTACAAAGGTATGATTCGTTTCTCATATTCTCGAGATTTAATCTGGTTAACACATAAGCATGTCGATCCTATTAACTATCAATTGGTATCAGAGACAGGTTTTGATATGTGTTTATGTGTTAAGATTAAATTTTTTTATGCATATATTTAGTTGAGCGGTGTAGGAATAATGCATATATGTTCATGGTGAATGATTTGATTAATTCTGTTCAAAATAATTTTATGGTTATAGTTTTTGATTCGGTGAATATGTATAAGTATTATCGAGTCTTGTAACAAAAGGGGTGGATTACGTCTTCATGTTTCCCTTTTGAGTTTTTTTATGTTGTTATTTTATGTTAAAAAAAAATTGTAATTGGCGGACTGAAGAGGAATTGCACCTTGGTGGATGAAGAAGACAATTGCGCACAACACGTCTGCGAATCTGTGATCGCTGGGGGCTGGCCTTGGGCCAGTAGATTGGACCATCTGCAAGCCACTCCCTTTAATTAAAAAGAAAAGGGGAGAAAGTGGCAAAGGTGGGATTTGATCTCAGGACCTCAAACTTGGATGTACAGCATTCTAACCACTAGTCCACTGCAGAACATGTGACTCAAAATTGTTGCAACAAATTGATATTGCAGAAGATTGAAGAATTAGCTATATTGTTAGCTAATTATTATTTTCAATTGTAATTTTGTAGTTTTATTTTTGAGTTTAGGTTGGCCATAAAATTATTTTTATTTTTATTTTATAGTTTTAGTTAGCATTAACACCGCTCTAGGTACTATTTAGTTATGCATAAACAAAATAATATTTTTATTAATTTATTAAAAAAAATTAAGTGTGAGATGGTTAATTTTAATTAACCTTTGGCCTCCCCTATTAGCCCATTAGTAAAATTAACGTTTGCTTCGTGCCATTTTAAATGGTCTCCCTATAGGAATGCTACGTTTTATTGGTTACTAGATTAGGCATCAAAATTTTAATTATTTTTTAAGTTTAATTCATTCATAATTACCCTATAGGTGATGTGATTGGATTGGAAACTTTATAAAATAAAATAAATTTTGAATATAGGGGTTACACTTAAATCAAAGACATTATAAGGACTTCCTATAGAATATCCAAATAATATCTATGATGGCCAAAATATTAATAACACTAAAATTAACATTGCATTTTGATGCAAGATATATTAATTTTAGTGGGATGATCCAGGCCTAACTATAAGTTATATTGTTATCTCCTATAGAGGTGCATATTACTTTGGAGTTTTAGGTTGTGGATCTTGACCTAACTATAAGTTACATTGTTATCTCCTATAGAGGTACATGTTACTGTAGAGTTTTAGGTTGTCATATTTTGATAGTAGTTTCTATTACTACTTAAAATATTATCATATTGATTATGCATCATACCATTTTATATTGATCATGCATCATGATATGATAAATGGCTCATATGTTTTTATTTTATTTAATTTCAGAAAAATGACTTCCAACACTTTATCCCAAATTTTAACAAAGAACCAACTGGTTGGAGAAAACATTAATAAGTGCCGATTATGTATTTGCTTTGGGTATGTGTGTGTATATGTGCATTTTTTTTAATAATTTTGACAAAGAAAAATTATTTCAATTTACTTTTTCATAATTATTTTTTTTAAAAAAAATCATATTGGCACATTAAAAGGGTACATTGCATCAAATTTATATATGCGTGTTCCTTTCGAAATTTATAGATGTCTCGATCCACTTAATGCAATTAACTCGATTAATTAAATAAACTTTCTTAAAATATATATCAATTATATCTTTTTACAATAACTTACTTAATGTGAAGTCGTATGTGTAATAAAATAATCTCAAAGCTCAAAAGGTTTCAAATTTCTTCAAAGCTGTAAATGCAAATTCGCCACAGAGTAATTTAGTCAGATTGTAAATGTTAGGTTAAATGTAGTTGAGTGTTTTAAAAACTAAATGCAAGAGAAAAAAGAAAAGAAAAAAAAAGCTTTTCTTGTGTCTTTCCATTATTATCCTCTATTGATATTTAATTGTTTATAAAAAAAAAAAAAAAAGAATCTGCAAAAAGGGTTGGAACTCTCTTCGACAAATGGGCTCATCAATAACATATTGTGTGTGTGTGTGTGTGTGGGGGGGGGGGGGGCTTCCAAGGTATCAATAACTAAATATGAAATTAATGAGTCTCCCACATTCTTTAACAATAATCTTTAAAATACTCATTAAATTGCAACACATAATTAAAGATATGTAAAAATATATAGAAAAGTTACTCCAACGATATAAACAAGTGTAAATTTGCAAAATTTCTTCTTCTTTTTTCTGTTTAAATAATACTTTGAGTCGGATTAATAAATTTAGAGTAAACAATCAGTATAGGGGTTAACTAGCGTGCTTGTGTAGTAGAAGTCACATCCAATCACAAACAATTAGCATATATATAGCGAGAATTTTCTTATAATTTGTTATAAGATTATTGCAGAATTTTCTACAGAAAATAAAAATAAATTATATATTTTTTAAAATATGTAAATTTAACTCTATTCAAAAGGTATTTTATAGAGGAATGATTGGCTAAAACTTATAAAAAGGTTGATGTGAAGAATACTTCAACACTCCTCCTTACGCCTAGGATTGAATATTTGGAGTACGAAGTTTATAGATTTGGATATGTGTGGATGGCCTAACATCCGACTATGACTTGAAAAAATGCGAGTCTAACTCCACTTAAAGATATTGTAAAAGATAAATTATTTAATATTTATAAAAAATAATATATCAAGATACCTAATTGATATAAAATAATATATATATATATATATATATATATATATATATGTTAGATAAAGATTTAGCCATTTATTTCAGAAGAAGTAGAAGAAAATGACATATTCTCCTCACACATTACAGGATTACATTCTTCAGTCCCCCACAATCACATAAAATGGTAAGGGGAAGAAGGGATGAGGGTAAATATCCAAAATGATTGTGAATTTTAGCCTATTTAGCAATTTCATGTGAATGTACATTCCCAGATCGAGGGACATAAACATATTTTCAGTGGTCTCTATCTCTGAATATAGTCTTCACGGCATTTGTGGATCATTTCCCAAACCATTCCTCTGTCGAGTGAACACCAGCAATTACCTTTATGACATTAAGAGGGTCACCTTAAAAAATGACTTCAGAGATGTCGGCCACATCGGCGATCAAAGCAGCATTAAGGGCAGTAAGAGCTTCAGCAGCAAAATCTTTCCTAGTCCAAACCTAAAGAAGTTGTCCCGTATGGTCTCGAAAAACACAAGTGGAGATCGCAATCCCATCTTGAAAAGCAGTGTCAAAATTGACTTTGACATAGGGGGAGGGAGGAGCCTGCCAAGACCGGGGCAGATAGGAGGTTCGCCTTTCCAGTGTCGGGTAAGACTAGTATCCCAATAGACCTTCGCTGTCCTACCAATATGAGTAGAGAGCATATCCTAGTGTTGAGAATCCTCCCCGGCATGCAATAGCTTTCTATATCGCCACACCTGTTTCATCAACACCATAGCGTAGTTAAGAAATTCTCGCTTAGTTTCACTTGGGAAAAGGAATGAGTTATCCAAATTAAGCAATTCTTTTATCCAGTCTTCCACTTTCCAGGTTGAAAAATTGTCTATTCTAAACTACCATTTTGAATGCCATCATAAACATTTAATTAGGGGACAGAGAAGGAAGATATGCTCCAAACTTTCTATTGCAGATTGACAAATGCAACAGGATTGATCTATTATGTCCAAAACTCAGGCCAATCTAGTCTTTGTAGGTAGTAATTGAGAAACTACACACCATAAGAAATACTTGAGATGATTATGAAGACGGGAAGACCACAGAGTTTTCCACAGAGTGCAGGGGAGAGGAGAAGTAGATGATAAAGAGGTTGTATGGGAGAAGGAGGGGTTAGGATTGTGCCTCAGCTGATGAATAATTCTGTAAGCAGACTTAACAAAAAATCTCCTTGATTTGGAGAGAGCCCACACCAGTGAGTCAGGTTCCTCAATTCGGGGAATAGAAAAAATCTCCCGAGTAATGGATGGTGGAAACAGATTAGAAATGAGATAAAAGTCCCATACCTGTTGATCATAGAGCATGAGGTCTTGAACTGAACTCACATGATGTTGAACTGTAAGAATAGGGGGAAGTCGATGAGTAGTAAGGCCTGGGATCCAAGGATCTTCCCAAATGTTCACCTACGAATTATGACCAATTCGATAACATAATCCAGCTTCCAGTACCTCTTTACTCTTCCAGATACCTTTCCAAATCCAAGAAGACTTGCTAGGACAGATGTCCACATCCAACAGTCGTCTGCCTTGAAGGTATTTAGATCGGATTAAATTAACCCATGGTTGATGAGATTCCGTGTAAAGTTGCCAAGAAAGTTTCGAGAACAATGCCAAATTATTTTCCAAAGCTTTCCAAAATCCCAGGCCTCCAGTTTCTTTAGGTGAACAGATGGCATCCCAAGATTTGAGGTATAAGTGTCTATCTGAACCTTCTTTAAATCCCCACCAAAAGTCACGCATTAATGCATCCAATTTGTTGCAGATGGATGATGGAAGGATAAAGCGTTGCATGACATCACTACAAGAAAATAGAGAATTAGCGAGGGACATTTCTGTCGCTAATCCGTCGCTAAATAAAATTAGTGACGGATTAGCGAGGGAAAATTCCCCCGCTAATTTCCTCCTCGCAAAGGCAAAAATTTGCGACAGATTCAAAAAGCCGTCGCAAATAGCGACAGATTAGCGAGTTATTTTTTCAGCAGTCAACGACTGCAGTAATGGATTTTTGAAACAGATCTACGAGAGATTTTTATTTTCCATCGCTGATCTCTTTCTATTTAGAAAGGGATAAGCAACGGATTATTTTAGTAATTAATAAAAGTTGGGAATTTCCGTCGCTAATCCCAAGCTAATTTACGAGGGATTAGCGACGGAATATTTCTTTTTAATGTTTTGATTTAAGTTGTCCATCGCTAATTTGCGAGGGATTAGCGATGAAATATTTCTTTTTAATGTTATGATTTAAGGGATCCATTACTAATCCCAAGCTAATTTTCGAGGGATTAGCGACGAATATTCAATTTAATTTCCTTGAACCCCTTGCTAATCCCTCACTAGTACTGTGTAATTTTAAAATATTTTTTAAAAATGTTTTAAAAATGCCATGTAATTGAAGAAAATTCATCTATCAAAATAATGCAAAATTTAATTAAATTAAAAAAAAATCACCAAATAGTCATTATTAATAGATATAATAATGACAAATGTGAATAATATATAAAAATGTTATCTAAATATCCTAAATAAATATAATAATGAAAACATATGAATAATACATAAAAATGTAGTGTATATATCCTAACTACGAAGCAAGAATCAGTGTGGATGTTGGAGCCGACGGAAGGGTGGGGGTGGATCGGAAGGGCTTGGCTGATGATCTGGATGTGAATCTGGAAGACTGATGATGAAGTTCTCTTCATCCTCAGCATTGTCCTCCTGAACAGTTGGCATCGGCGGTGGCGGAGGTAGATTCACATTCTGAGACATAAGCGTCAGGTACTCAGTCAAGCTCTGACTGTGGCTCCGATATACCTGTACCTGATGCTCAACTCTCTCCCGCCTCTTCCTCTCAGTGTGTAACTCTCTCTGTAGCTGGCTCACATCCAACGAGGTAGAAGAAGTCGATGACTCAGATGAAGCTAGCTGCTGTAACCTCCGTCTCACCCTCGCAGACTCGGAGCCCAATCCATAAACGTGTCCCTTCTTGCACGCTCTGTCATCCACCTCAACGAATAGCGTCTTCTCGTTGGGCACCCTACTCGATGCGACCGTGCTCGTAGAATCCGTTTGGGAACCCGATTGCGCGTGATGCTCAATAATAGCAATGACAGTATCCTGTCGAATTTGGGACAAGGAAACACACATAAAATATTTAAAATTAACGATCAAAATATAAATAATATTAAACTTAAAAACGTATAAGATTGTGTATTCTTACCAGCGTGTGGCGCGATCGATCACTGACATATTGGCCCTTCCTCGGCCCGTCCTGGAACGTATGCGTGCGTCTGAAGAGGTCAACGTAGTTGAAGTCAAGACCTAACTGTCTCCGCTATCATTATAACAAGAAATGACTAGATGTTAGTTTTTATGATTGACTAAATGTGAAATAGTGGATATACCGAACAGTAAAAAATTTTACACTTACCATCCGCTCCTCATGCTCAGTAAAAGAGATAGATCCTCCTATGTGGGATGCCTAACCAGTGGATCTGTTCCGCTTAGCAGCGGAAGAGATATGCTGCTACCTATTGGACCCCCAATACTCCGATAAAGTAGCCCAATGGTCTGGGGAAATCCACCTGGGGCAGCTACCCCCATGCTTCTTCCGAACCTTGGACAATACATTCGAAAGTTTAGCCTTACACTTCTTCTCCCAATTAACTCGGATCTGTGCGGCATGCTCGGGGCGCCAATAGAAGAAAGACTGCAAAATTAAAGTAACCGTTACAAGTAATTACAAATAAGAAAACATATTAAAAATAATAAAAAGACTACAAGTAATAATTACAAATCGAACTCACACTCCAAAGATCGAACTACATGTTTCGAACATCAATCGGAACCTGTGAGAAGGTAGCATAGGCTTCAGTGTAGTGTCGCCTAAAAATCTCAACAATCTCCCACACACATTGAATCAAATGTGTGAACCTGTTCTGAGAAAATAAATTTTGTAATATTAGACAAGTTATAATTTTAAAAATTTAGAAAAGCGTATAATAAATAATTATATAGCCGACTTACGAGTCACCAATTGGCTCAATCAACAATCGCGTGTCGTCAGTAGTTGGAGCACCAACTGTGGACCCTGAAGAACCTGGGATCGGGGTAGGGGCCTGCTCTAATCGGGCCTCTTCCAGAGGCAATGGCTGTGGAGCAGGTATACGTGGGGCGATGCTCGAGGACGGTATCTCATCCGTCCTCGACGACTTATGAGTCACTGACCGATCGTCGGATGAGGTATCAGAAGCCATATGTATATGGAATTATTTAAATACATAAAAATTGTCATATTTTGGGATAAGAAAAAGATAATAAATTTAAAAGTATAAAGCAAAGTAAAATGCTTGTAATGTAACGATAGCAGAACTACTAATTATATCTATACATCAGTTAAACTTGAACCTAATCTATGGACTTCTGTCATCATCGGATGAGTAGCCTTCCACATCGTCGTCTGTAGAGGATCTTGTCTCCCATTCTTCTTCCTCGTCATCGTTTTCGTTGTTCGGTTGTGCTTCCTCTATTATTAAACCCGAATCTATAAAATCGATTGTATCTCCAATACCAGACTCATTTGTTAATCTTCCAAAGTTGTCATCCTCAACACATACATTGATTGCCTGTGCATCATCTACTTCCTCCTGATATGGTGCCTCGACAACGGGTGCATTAATAACATGTCGAGCTTTCATTTTACAAACAGCTACACAATCAGATTTTGGTCTTTTGCTCCCCGAGTAGGATAGGAAATACACTTGAGTTGCTTGTTGAGCTAACACAAAGGGGTCATATTTTGGGTAATTCCTCTTGTAGTTGATGTCAACAAGTTTGTAGTGAGGATGAATTTTAACCCCCCGATTTAGCGTTGGATCAAACCAATCACCCTTAAATAGGATAACTTTTAAACAAGGAGTCCCAGGGAACTGAAGTTCGACAATCTCCTTCAACACTCCATCATAATCTTCGGCACTATCTCCGTCGCCTTTAACACAAACTCCGCTGTTAATTATTATTTTTTCCGAATGACCAATTATGTGTATGGAACCTAAAACCATTTATGAAGTAGCCATGGAAGTATTTCACTTGTCTCGAAGGTCCCCAGGCCAAACTTTTTAAGTGTTGTTCAGTCACTTGATTTTGTGGATCATGAACCTAGCAAAAAACAAAGCGTTAAAGCACCTTCGATATCAATGTAATTTATTTTAAAGTCTCATTTTGGATGTGTTCAACTCACATAAGTCCTAAACCATTCTGCAAACTCCGACTCTATTCTCCTATCAACTCCAGGGTCTGTTATACTCGGCTCATACAACTACAAGTCATTTTTGAATTTCCTAAAATGACCAAAACGAACACATAAGGATACTCGTTCAAAGTATTTCCGTATAAAATCTAGCAATGTAAGGCAATAGCGGTATACTTACATAATGTATGGTTGAACTTCTTCACAGTTTAGGTATATGTAATTTGTTGCAGCCTTAAATTCATCCGGTGTAAGATACCTATTGTGAATACTTCCCAAAACCTTCCCTGGAACGGCATATATAGAACACACAGTGTCACTTGAGTTTGTATCATGAACGCCCTCATCATTCCTAGCCGTAGCTGTATGTCGAGTCTGCACATGCGGCTCAAAATAATAGGAGAAGAATGTAGATGCCTCTTCAACTAAGTAAGCATTGCAAATTGATCCCTCCACTCTCGCCTTATTTTTAATTTTGGTCTTCAAACGATATAAGAACCTAATACATTTTTTACAGTTAGAACTGATTCACATAGTAGATGTATATATAGATATAATAATACACAATATTTTACCGCTCGAATGGATACATCCATTTATATTGAACAGGGCCACCAACCCTGGCCTCATATGGCAGGTGGACCATAAGGTGCTCCATCACATCAAAGAAGTTGGGTAGGAAGATCTTCTCCAACTTACACATGAGTAAGGAAATATTATCTTCCAATTGCTTCATATGAATTGTGGAAAGTTTAGGCGAACATAAGTCACGGTAAAAGAGACTGACTTCTGCTAAAACGTTCCAAATTGACATCGGGTGTAATTCTTTAAATACAGTTGGAAGCAATCTTTCCATAAACACATGGCAATCATGGCTTTTCATACCCGATATTTTCAGCTCATTCAAATCAACACACCTACTTAAATTCAAAGCATATCCATCCAAAAGTCATAAATCTCTAATCCACTCTAGTAGAAGTCTCTTTTGTTCGGGTGTAATAGAGTATTTAGCCTTTGGCATTAATGTCTTCCCGTCACCCAAGCCAATCACGTGTAATTCAGGTCTATAACAATATACCAACAGATCACGTCACGCCTTCACATTGTCCTTTGTTTTTCCCTTTACATTCATGACTGTGTTAGAGACATTATCGAACACATTTTTTTCATTGTGCATCACATCTATGTTATGATGGATTAAGTGTGTTCTCCAATATGGCAAATCCCAAAAGATACTTCTTTTGGCTCAATTATGGTAAATGCCTCTGCCATCATCCCTACCAAGCTCCACAGCTATCTCGGTTATTTTTGGTAAATGGCACACTCTATCCCACATACCATCTCCAGAAGCGCGTTGTATAGGGTGTGCTGTCTCGCGACCTTTATCCTTCCTGAAAGACCTAACATCTCTTTTATATGGATGATCTAAAGGCAAGAAATGCCGGTGGCAGTCAAACCAAGAATGTTTACCTCCATTTTGCAAGTGAAATGATTTTGTCTGCTCCATGCAATACGGACATACTAATCTACCAGCTGTGCTCCAACCACTTAGCATCCCATATGCCGAGAAGTCATTTATTGTCCAAAGAAGTGCTGCTCGTAGACAGAAGTTCTGTTTCTTTGAAATATCATATGTAGAGACTCCACTAAACAACATCATCCTTAATTCATCTATCAAAGGTTGTAGACAGACATCAATTTTATACTTCGAATTCCTAGGGCCCGGGACAATGACGGTAAAAACATAAATGGATCTCTCATGCACATCGACGGAGGTAAATTATATGGAGTAACAATAACAGGCCAACAAGACTATTGTTTTCCTGACATTCCAAATGGTAAAAATCCATCTGTGCATAACCCAAGATGCACATTACGAACTTCAGCTGCAAATTCAGGATGATTACGGTCGAAGTGTTTCCAAGCTTCACCATCGCGCGGATGGCTCATAACGTCCTCTTCCGGTTGACTCTCTGCATGCCATCTTATGTGTTCCGTTGTTGTGGAGGATGCAAATAGTCTATGCAGTCTAGGTGTTAATGGGAAGTAATACATTTTCTTGAAAGGAACGTCTTTCTGTTGTTTGTCCTTTCCTACTTTCCTTTTCGCCAGATATCTGCCATGGCCACAGAATTTGCAGTCCCTCCTAACACTATCGTCCTTCCAGTAGAGCATGCATCTAGTTGGACAGACATCTATCTTTTGAACAGGTAGCCCTAGACCAGATACCAACTTCTTTATTTGATAGAAGTCATCCAGGAGCTTATTACTACTTGGTAATACCTCATTTATCAATTGCATCACCTGATTAAAGCATTTCTCCAATACGTTGTTTCGGATTTAATATTCAAAAGCCGAGAAACAACTGATAACGTACTGTGATTCTTGCATCCATCCAATATCGGAGTTTCTGAAACTCTCAGCATGTCATAAAATTTCTGCGCATCCGGGTTTGGTGGTTTCTCAACATTCTCCGATGATGAAGGTTCAGTTGGAAATTGATGTCCAATTGCATCAATCACCATATCTTGATACGGATTGTTAGAGCTTAACACGACTGCAGTCGTACAAGTGCCGGTTATTGATGTAATTGGTGACGGATTAATATCCTCACCATGACTAGTCCATCTTCGGTAATTAGTAACAAACACAAATCTGTACAAGTGCAGCTCCACTTCATCTGGGGAAAGGTACGCCTTGTTTTTACACTTTCTACACGGACACCTTATAACTGAGGCTGGACCAGTTAACAAACAATATGCAATGAATCGCTTGACCCCTTGTTCAAACTCAGATGTAATTTCTTTAATCCCCTGTACGTGTCTTCTGTACATCCAACCACGATCATCCATCTACATTTAGGCCATAACCATGTAACTTATTAGCACGTGTATAATTCGAATGAAGAACGATGGTGATTGTGAAGGTCGAGGACCCTAGTATACTCGCTATGAATTATGAGTAAAACTATGGTGATTTTGAAGGTCGAGGACCGTAATATACTCGTTATGAATTATGGAATAAAAATTGAATAATGATATCGAAGAAATACTATCAACTATCAAGCTGTGTATTCTAAATCCTTTATAAAAAAATTGACAGAGTTTCCCCTATAACATAGGCTCACCTTTTGCCTTTTTCAAACTCAATTTTGCTCACTCAAGTTCTTCCCAACTCTTCTCAATTTAAATGAGTTAGCTTAACTTGATAAAGTCAACCAAACTCTAAAGAATAAGAAAAAAGGATTCTAAGGAGTAATTAATCAAGTACTTGGTAGGTGTCAATTAAATCAAGGAATTCTAAGTAAGATGATGCTACCACAGTTTTAAGAGAATCAAATTTAACAAGTATCAACTCATTCAAGGAAATGATTTCTCAAGGCTAGCAAATTCAAGAAAATAGATCAACTTTACAATGAAAAGAACATATGGAAATACACTAGGTAAGAATTAATAAGAATCTATTGGCATGCAACCTCAATTTTTTTAAAAAAAATTTAACAGAGTTTCCCCTATAACTTGAACGTTTTCCCACCACAATTCACAGAACATTCATTGTAAAAATTACACAAAGCACAAATAGCTTCAAAACATTTAATCAACAACACCAAATTTGAGGGTAATCACCCATCACTCACGGGATTCTAAAGATGCAATTGGAGGATTTTCTTACCTAAAAATAGCTCATCTGTCCAAAACAATCAATGAAGAACTGTATGCCTAACCTGTGCGTAACAATAACATAAGGTTACTGTAGAACAAATTATAAGTGTAACATAGTCTCGGCATCAGATGGAACAAAATCTTAATTAGTTAAGTAAACAGAATGACATTAAAAGGCATTATCCATCAGTGAACTTTTGAGTTCAAAAAGGCCAAATGAGGCTAAAACAAAGGATTAAGTCGAAAAGAAGGTTTACGTGGTAAAGTATGCTTAAGTCCAAAAGAAAGTTCTTCAACATAAGGCATTATCCATCATAAAATGATTTTTTCAAAATATAGCACAAAAATCACACCAAAGCAATTCACAAGTTCACCACCACACAAATCTCCAACAAAACCATATCACTATATTATAACATAACAAGTACCACAAAACTATTCACGTGTTTATAATTCACTATTAAACATGCATCATAATACATCTCATTTAATTCACTTCACTACTTGATATGAACATCATAAAACCATCCTAATTACAGCCATGATGAAAGCAAAAAATCACATAATTACCACAACTAAAACCGACTGCATAGAATAATAATCATGCTCAATTTTTAAAAAAAAAAAAATTGACAGAGTTTCTCTTATAACTTGAATGTTTTTCAGGCACAAAGCCACATCAATTCACCCAACATTGATTGTAAATGGCTCACAAAACACAAATAACCTCGAAATAATTAATCAAGACAATAAAGGATTCTACACAAGAAAGCTAAAACAAGAAATGAACATATGAACAGAGTCATTCTCATGCTTTGGGAAAATATCAACCAATGCTTAATAATCATGATCATAAAGAAAACCATAATTTGGTTCAAGAAAACCAAAAGGATTAACAACATCCATGTTACATATGACTGTGGCATATTTTGGAAAACCACTAGCACAAAACGATAGTTATAAAATATGTGAGACTCACCTTGTATAAGGCTATCACTAATTATACCTAGCACTCGCAATTAAGCATGCTTTGGGGGTAGACACACCTACATCAAATTCATTGCCCAAATAGACATGGATATTAATAAGCCAAAACAGAAACCCCTAATCATGTTCATACTTTACTCACACTATTTCTCTCATTTCTTCTACATAACATTCACCATTTAAACCTTCATAAACCTTTTTTAATGCATATAGAAGTGTGATTTAAGATCCCATTTAGCGTAGCTTCTCTAAACACGTTGAAATAGGGCACATATAAAAGAGTTCAGAATCAGCATTTTGTTTTGGTAGCCCTACTGTTTTTAGTATAATGCATTCATTTGTAATCCAAACATATTGAACAATAATGTATTCATTACTCTAATAGCCAATGTAACCGGCCTGACTCGATCTACTAGCAATGTAAAAGATTTTAAAAATCTGAACATTCTTCTACTCTCTTACTCAAAAGTCTAGTAACTTTTGTTCATTAAAAAATGGATATTTTTTGCATCAATCAGCACTTATGCCTCACAATTAAGTCTACATAGTAAGTTTCAACATATATTATATTTTCTGATAATAATTTTTTTTTAGTTCAGTTTTATTGATTTTTACACATAGCAAACGAAACATCATATGCACTGCAAAATACACGAAAAGATATCAAATTCAGAGGAAAACTCTAATTCGTTTAGAAAGGATGCAAAAACAGATGAACTCTAACAAACTGTTTGTTGACAGATACAAAAAGTAAAAGTAAACCACGTACTTATAGCACAAAATTGCAACAAATGAGAGCTGCAAACTTCCTCATTGAAATTTCCCAAGCCAAAAAATTACTGCATAATTAGTTTGCACATTGGTATAACATCTTTTTTCAAAAAATTCTACAAATTAATACAGGTGAAACACCCAAAAATTAATAAACACAAGCACCAATCCACAAATACATACGTACACAAATGCACATACAAATATATAGAGAGAGCTTTTAGTGGTATACCGTTGAAAATTATAGTGTGAAATATTGATATACAAGTGGAGGCCATGGATAAAATAAGAGCGAAGAGTGGGGTCATCAGAAAATCGACGGTGGAGGTTGCTGCGGAACTTGTGGGCGTCGGAGGGTAGACACGGTGGTCCAGCTGGGTTAATTAAAGTGCAGCCAGCCTCGACAAGCATTGAGATAAACGTATGATTGTCAGAAGATGCAGAAACAGGGTTAGCCCGAGATTTGTGATGATCTGGACTGCTGGAGGTTGTTCTGGGGATTTTGGGATTGGGGGTTTGGGCAAAAGGAGGAACAAAAGCATTGGTGTTGTTGTTTGTTGAATTTCTTCGTTTCTGGGAAAGGAACATTAGCTATTAGAGTAATGAATGCATTTATAATATTCTTCAGTTTTCATCAGTAAAAATTTACATTAAATTGAAGCTCTAAATTCCCTGAATCTTTTCTGTACTAAGAGTAGGAGGTTACCTTAAAAATGGACAAAATATTGCACCTTGAATGCCCTTAATCAAGGCTGTTTCGGCAGTGGCGCCGGCGACAGTCGACTCACGGCTTGATGAAGGTCGCTGGTGGTTCGATGGCGGGAGGGAATTGCAACTTTAGTCGGTCTTTCGGTGGTAGTTCAGCCAATGAGGAGGTAAGGTCACCGGCGGGGTTGGAAGGGATTTGAGAGGGGTTAGCCGGAGAAGATGGAGAAAATGGGAAAGAACACAACGAAAGGGAAGACAGGACACGGCTTGGTTTAGTCGTTGAGCTTTGCGAGAGAATTTTCCGTCACTAATCCCTCTCTATTAGCGAGGGATTTGTGACGGAACCTAAAAATAAAATAAATATAATCCCTCGCTAATTAGTGTGCGATTAGCGAGGGATTCATTCAGTGACGGATTAGCGAGGGTAAACCTCAGTGGATTTTTAATGCTTTTCTAATCCCTCGCTAATTGCGTCATATTAGAAAGGGATTAGCAAGAGATTTTTTGAATTTCAAATTCCGCTCAAAAAATTCCGCGTTGCTTTAAAGGTATAAGTTTTGGGTCCCTCGTTGATCCCTCTCGAATCCCTCGCTGGAATCCGTCGTTAATCCATCGCTATTTAATGAAGGATTAGTAGTGGATTGACATTTTCCTCACTTTTTTCAATACTCTACTGAGAAAACATATTTATTTCCAGCAACACTTAGCTATTTCCTACTTAGTTACGGATTAAAAGCATGAAATATTTCGCCAATGAACAATTCTAAATAATCATCATGGTGTTTGTTTAGGTTTAATTAACATTGATCCTGTTACGCTTACTAATATATAAAAAGTTTAATTAGTATTGATGTATTTTCATATCCCAAAATTGTATTTATTATGCTAATCAAATATAATAAAACGTAATATATAAAACTCCGAGTGCACACGTAAACTCTTATAGTAATTAAATGTGTGTTCATATTTGTATAATTATATATCGACCATATGATCGATGCATCAAATATATATATATATATATATATATATATATATATATATATATGGTATATATATACATATAAAATGATAAATGAATTATATATATACTACACATGACGAATTTGTACGGAGGTATAATGTATGCATATTATTTAATCATATTCTATACTTCTTAACTTGCTGATGGTAATTACATATATATTGAATGTAAATACATTGGTTATAATTAAACAAATAATAAAGAATTAAGTATTCATAAAGATATTACATAAAAAAATTTACCACACACAAAAGTATTGTGAGGAAAAAATTTGAGTATTCACAAAATGGAGAATCCCTCGCAAATCCCTTGGGAATTAGCGAGGGATTAGTGAAGGTTTCTATTAGCTACGGATTAGCGAGTAATTTTTAATATCCCTCGCTAATTAAACTCCAATCCATCGCTATTCCCTCGCAAATTAGCGTGGGAATAGCTTGGGTAACTTCGAAAAATCGAAGCTAAAAATTTACCGCGAATTTTAAGTAAAAATAAAATATCTGTAGAAAATCCCTATCAAATTAGCTATGGATTATAATGGGATTTCTTCGTCTACCGCTAATTTGAAAGGGATTATTGTTAACGCTGATCCGTCGCTAATCAACTAGGGATTAGCGACGGAAAGTTAATCTATTGTCTGTCCCTCGCTAATCCTTCGCAGATTTAGCGAGGGAAAATTCCCTCGCTAATTTCCCTCACTAATTCTCTGTTTTCTTGTAGTGCATGAATAGGGAATGATTGTGCAACATTCTTAATTAACATGGATCGACCAGCATGAGATAGAGTGTTTATTTTCCAACCACTGATCTTCTGTGGTAGACGTTCCACCATACATTGAAATGCCACGACTTTGAGGATCTCTTACAAAAAAGTGCCCCTAGATAAGTACTATTATGAGCACATTCAGACATGTGAAATATTGTTCGGATGGAATATCTAAGTGAGGATCGCACATTCCTGCTGAAATGGATCCCAGATTTATCAAAATTGATAGATAAATTAGACCATTGGCAATACATATTCAATAGATTCTGTACCATCTGAGCCTTTAATTCAGTCGCTTAGCAAAAAAGGATCAAATCGTCCGCATACATAAGATGGGAGATATAAGGACAGTTTTGTCCAATTTTAACACCATGCAATAATTGGTTAGCCTCAGCAGTAGTGAGCATTCTAGATAGTAGATCAAAATATAGTATAAATAGTGATGGAGATAACGGATCCCCTTGACGAAGACCCCTGAAACTTTTAAAAAATCCAAAAGGGGAACCATTAATCAATACTAAAAAGGAGACAGAAGATATACACTCTAAAATTAGGTTGGTAAATCGATCAGTAAAACCATGATATTATAGAATCCTGATGAGGAGGGACTATTCCACCTTGTCATATGCCTTCTCCATATCAATCTTAAGAGTCATAAGACCCAAGTTACCTCTCTTAGTGTTTAGATGATGCATTATTTCACAACACATAATCATATTGTCACTCATACCACGAGACGAAATAAAAGCACCTTGAGAAAGGGCGATAAGACTGTTCAGCAAAGGTTTAATACGACTGCCAAAATTTTTTAGATGACCTTATAAACCACATTTCACAAAGCAATAGGCCGAAAATGATCTACTTTGTAAGTAGAATCCCTTTTCAAAATAAGAGAGATGAAAGTATGATTTAGAGACTTAATCATCTTTCCATGAGCAAAAAAATACTGAATAGCAACAATTACCTTTACATTAACAATATACCAGTAGGTTTTAAAGAAACAGGGGCTCATACCATCAGGACCAGGACTTTTACCAGCCTTCATTTAAAAAACAGTTTAACAGATAAAATCAACGTAAGGAATAGCACACAAAGCCTCATTTTGTACATTTGTAATAGAAGGGGAAATAAGATTATTAATATCAGTAGGGAACTGAGGAGCTATAGAAGAAAACAGATTATGATAGTATTGTTCAAAAGCTTGACCAATACCAGCCCAATTTGTCTGTCATTCACCATCAATCGTAAGAAGAGAATCAATTTGGTTAGGTCTTCTATGAACAATGGTTGAAAGATGAAAGAATCGGGTATTGGTATCACCGTCTTCCAACCAAGACACTTTTGCTTTATTCCACCAGAGTAGTTGTTCTCTTTGTATTTGCTCATCCAATGCTTCCTGTAGAGACTGTTCTTTTTCCAAGACAAGAGAGGATTGAGGAAAAGACTGAAGGATATCAATCTCCCTACGAATTCCCATAGTATTATGCTAAATTAACCTAAAAACTTATTTATTTCAAGATTTCAGTGTATTTTTTGCATTTTTAATACTAGATACTAGAGCTGTAAGAGGCGATCCCTAAACTGGAATAGACCAAGCTGACAAAACAATGTCATAAGAAGAGTTTTCACGTGTCCACATAGTCTCAAATCGGAAAGGTCTAAACAACCGTTCAAATGGAGGAGAAGTATCAAGAAGAAGAGGCTTGTGATCTGAAGAGATAGCAGTAAGGTGGAAAACAGATGCTCGTGGAAACAAAATGCGTGAAGACTTATTTACAAGACCCCTATCCAGACGAACCTGAATGTTCGCACTTCCAACTCTTTTATTATTCCAAGTAAATGGAAAACCAGTGAACCCCAAATCTATTAACCTAACAGTATCCACAAATGATCTAAACCCTCCAAATAAAAGAGCATAAAAGGGACGTCCTCCATGTTTTTCAGAAGAGAGAATTATGCTATTGAAGTCTCACAAGATCAACTAAGGTCTAGAAAACCCTCAACCAATATCTGAAAGATCCTTCCAAAATTGTTGTTTCTGAGAATGCACACAAGGACCATAAACACTAGTAAGTTGCCATGGGGAGCCGAGTTGTGCACAAAATATTAAGCAAGTAATCAAACTATTGCTAGAAGCAATAATCTGTAGATCAATATTTGATCGCCAACACATAGCTAAACCACCAGCATAACCAATAGCAGGAACAAAATGAAAATCAGGAAAGCCAAATGTAGTCAAAACCTAAGAAATTCTTTTAAAAGAGGAAGATTTGATTTCAGATAAAAATAAAATATTAGGACGATGCGAGTTAATTAATACTCGCAGGGTTCTTACTACCTTGGATTGAGAGAGTCCTCGTAGTTCTACGCAAAGACTAACATAGAACGATAGGGGCATGAATTGGCTCGCCTCTTTAGCCTCAACAAAATTAACAACAGAAGAAAAAGACACCCCTGCGCCATCTTGTTGCTCCACATTTGAACAAACCAATCCCCTACGGGCAAGCCGTTTAACATGAATGAATCTCCTACGGATAAGGACTGCATTCTTCTTTAACACCAGAGGTGTCTGTTCTAGGGGGGCTGAATATGGAGTAAGTGAAGAGGATGAAGTCTGAGTAATTTGGGATGTAAGGTGAAGATGGGAGAGAGAGGAGATCATTCCACACTCTTCTGGACCAAGAGAATCTGACTTATAGTACGAAGATGAATCTGTTTCTGGAGTAGTGCGACTAGCATAAGAGGATGGTTTACTCTTTTTGGCAAAGGGTAGACTAGTCGATGCTCTTCTTTTACCCAGTTGAGCTAAAGTAGACCCCTGTTTAAGAGGTCGAGGGATGGCCAAAGACCCTATCTGAATATGTTGGCTGCTTAAGGACATGCATGGGGATTTTTTGATAATGATCGATGACATTTGTCGATCAATATCTGTAGAGTGGTGAGCTTTGATGGTTTCTATGGTTTCAGAGATGGGGCTCAGTTCATACTCAGAGGGCAAGGTAGTTAATCCCCGGATGTGTAGGGAAGCAGTCGGCGTGGTAGTAGTTGAGGATAAGACAGTGGTTGTGGTAGCAGGAATGGGAATCGGACAACAGGTTGAATTTGTACATAAAACGTTTTCATGCACAAAGGGCACAGATATTATTCCTACATTCTGAACTGAAGAAGATGACATAGGAGTAGTGACAGTAGTTGTGAGGGCAGTTGAGGCAGGTACAGGAAGCAAACAAGAGAGTGGCTGTTCCAGTGGGGGGGTGATCAAGGTGGTTTTTGGTGGCTGACCGTAGGTAGTAGGAGCAGGTATTAGTGGAGCTTTATTCAGGTGGATAGATGTGACTGGACTCAATTGGGTGCTGGTTCCGGGTTGAACTTCATGATGATGAACCTCACCTCGATGCCGCAGGGATGGTGTTGAAACAGGTTCAAAATGGGGAAGCTTTAGTTGATCGTTATACCTGGAAGAGTAAGGGCTGACTACTCTCATCCAAGGGCCAAAGGCATAACAAGGATCAAGGGGACCAAGAATACCATCTGATGAGTATCGACAATCTCTTCCATCATGTCCAATTCGTCCACAAGCATAGCAGAAATCCGCAAGTCTTTCATATTTAAAATGAATCCAAACTGGAGAATCGTTTTCCTGTTGCAGGAAAAACCCGATTGATAAAGGAGAGTTGATGGATATTGCAACTTGGATGCGTAGAAAACGTTGAAGAAATCCATTTGAACTATGAGTTTTATCCATCAATAAATAGCAGCCAATATATTTTCCAGTGATCTGAGCATTGTCTGCAGACATCTGATTTGGTGGGAGATGATGCACTTGAACCCAAAATGAGACTGAATTAAACTCCAGTTCCTCAAAAGAGAGGTGAGATGGCCATTCTCTCAACACAATGTGAGCACCTTTTAGATTCCAAGGACCTGAGGAATGTATGAGTGTTTTGTCTGAACTTGAAGCAAGCGAGCAAAGGAAAATGTTGACATCTAAGAAGGAGAAAACCGGTGGTTCCCTCAACTTCCAAGCCGCATGCAGAACAGCCCGAACTGTCCTCAAATCAAATCTCTTGTTTGATGGGATCTTGAGGACATTGTCCGAATGAGGAGACACATTCTGGTTATTTGAAGAAAGAGAGAGGGTACCAGTAAGAGTTGTGATATCAGCTTCAGTTGTTTGCATTGCAAAATGTAATGGCAGAAATATCAATTGGGAAGGAGATTTGACAGAAATGGATAATCAAGAGTGTTGGAAGGAGTAGCAAGTAGTAGTGGACTGATCGAAAGATGTTATGCATACAGATAAACAAGTTCTAGGAAGTAGAAGAAGTATTTTGCTGAGATATCAGCTTCCGAATCTTTCATGGCAGAAAGAAATGTACGAAGCAGCAAACAATCGGTTGAAAGGATGGTGGAAGGATTAACAAGAGAAGTGGAAGGATTAAGCAAGCAGTAGTGAACTAACCAGACCACTATGCAAACTGATAAACAAGTTCAAAAAAGAACAAAGAGTGAGTTCTACTCAGTAAAGAGAACAAGGAGAAGGAGAACTTTAGAACTTTAGTCCCTTCGTATGGTTTGAGTTTCGTGTTAGACCACGAGTAGAAGTGCATGGTCTTCTGAGAGCATTTTAAAAGAGGGAAAATCATTTCATGGGACCTTAAAGTAAACACAACTACATGTTACCCACATGTTGGGTGGCTAGAATTTAACAGCAGTTGGTAGAGAAGTTACCCAACAAGAATCAGCACCACTTTTTGGGGTTGAAAGGGTCCATCCTTCTCAGTGGGGTGGGAATCACCACTTCATTTATCTCAGCTTCATTCATTCGTATGCCCACCACCACCAAGTAACCAAATTCAATCCTCAATCATATCGCACATTCATAATATTGCCATTTCTCTTTATCAAAATTCATTTTTCTTCGGGAATATGATAATGTGGCATGCAATTTAGTTAAAGGATACCATTGGAACTAAAATTGTGAATTTTTGGAATTTGTGAAAATGAAGTTTCCAAACCGGTTTCGAGATGCTACAAATGTTTCTGTTCCTGTTCCTCCAAACACGATCCTTATTTCATGCTGCTGTCTATAAGTGAAACGATTGATTTAAATCGTCAGAAGAGCTAATATTTAAGGAAGACATTTTTTTTTTTATAATTGATGCTTAATTTTGTTTCCCCCTTGAACAATAACATCGAGATTTGAAAATTTATTAAAAGAACCTCTAAAAATGAGAAGGAAAAAAAATCCGAGTTATTATTTTATTTTTTAGCCGCTAAAATAAAAATCTAGAAATTGAGCTTTTACAATATTTTTCTCTTTTTCTGTAGGACTTGAAGCAATTATTGTACGTCGAATTAAATAATTTAGTAAATGCACCAAATATAATTTAAAAAAACGAAATATGATCAAATATCATGGTAAGATCCGCCATGATTGCTTACCATACAAGTGTCCAAAATATGATCAAAACATAGATATTACTTTTGTGCAACGATATCTCAAACAACAACCAACTATAATTAGATGTTAATATTTCATTATCAAATCGTCAAGAATTCAATTTGGCCCGATATATAGTTAACACTCTTATCTCTACT
This sequence comes from Voacanga thouarsii, assembly GCA_026120185.1. Taxonomy (NCBI): domain Eukaryota; kingdom Viridiplantae; phylum Streptophyta; class Magnoliopsida; order Gentianales; family Apocynaceae; genus Voacanga; species Voacanga thouarsii. The sequence continues at coordinate 731,285 of JANUWF010003364.1, read as the reverse complement.
ATTAAGTCGAGACTTAAATCCCACGTGTAACAATTTATTTTTTAATAGTTCATATTTTTTTTTCCTTTGGACGTTGTAATATGATTGCGAGAAAAAGGTTTCGACTCGTCCAAATCAAAGCAAAAGCAGGCATTTATGATTTGTTATATTGTTCTTAAATGGTGAGGATAAAGATAAAACTGAGAAGTACCCTAGCAAGCAGACAATAAATGAAGAGCAGAAGAAAAAAAATAAAGAAAAAAATAAAAGAAAAGAAAAGAGTCACACTCAGAAGAATCTCTCCTTCGAAAGATAAATCACCATTCATATTAATTGAGATTTCTTGGTAGGACAGAAGATAAATTCTTGAACTTTTTCATGTCCACCTTAAAGTTTGCACAACTTTTCTACAAATTTAAACTACGAATTCTAACGTTATATATTTATGAATTCGCACAAACTTTTGATTAATAACAAATAAAGCTTAACCAGAAAAAAAAGAGAGGCAAGAACTGGCAAGAAATTAACTCTTGGAGATTGAAGATGAGACTCTCTGTAGGGAAATCTTCTTGTTTCAGATGTCAACATGACAGCTCTGCACCAGCTGATATTTAATGGCTGCTCCAACAGTAATGCCGCCATTGTTCTTATTTCCAAGGTTTATATAAGCTGGACAATTAGCATACAAATGATATCTTCCAGAAATAAACGTACCAACTTTCCACCTGATTCTTCCGTTAACTTTGATGTTGATCAAAACAGTTCCAGCCATCTGATCTTGAGTTAGAGCATCAGAGAAGTATGGAGCAATAGGGACTGAGTTTCCGTACAAAAATGGCGACCACACTGTGATATCCTTGTGTCCTTGGTAAGAAGCAGGCAGCAGAGTGGGCAGTGTGATTTGCTGGCCGCGGTAGGAGGCGTAGACGTCGACTCTGTCATAGTACATACCGATGCGGTCGTTAGGATTCCGGGAATAGAGTGTAATTTGGAAGTTTGAGGTGAGGAAGTTGGGAGCCGAGATGTTGAAGGCATAGACGGTGACATCTTGGAGGATGAAGCGAGGTTTTGTGGGGCGGAGAATGAGCCAAATGAGGAGAATGATGAAAAGGATGAGGATTATTAGAGCAAGCAAGCCTGCGAATATGTGGCGGTGGAGCCTCTTCTTCTCCTCTTCGTGGTGGCCGCAGTCCTTTGCCGTCATGCTTCAATGGTGGTTCTAGCCACAAGAATGTTTTGGGGGAGAGAATGGGGATTGGCTTAGGTTGGTAAATGGCTAGTTTTCAGTGTGATGAGATTTTGGAGAGCTTTCAATTATGGTTGTGGTGTCATATATAGAGACGAGAGAAGATGACGAGGCGAGGGGGGAGTGGGAGGGGGTGCCGAGGAGGCTTGAGTACCATGAATGCTTGTTTGTTAGAATTACAAATTAAATATTTTATTATTATTATTATAATATATATATATATATATATATATATTATATTTATACTCTTGAATATTATATAAGAATTATGATACTTGGAGTTTGATATAGAATTTCACACTTAAAAGGAGGGTGAAAAATGGTTTTGTACATAGCTAATTCAGGTGCAGGGGGTGGCTAGGGAAGGCCGGTGCAAATAAAGCCAAAAGAGATTTGTTTGTAGCAGGGCAACCTTATCTTTAAGGGCATATTCGTCTACACAAAGGCTTCTTATAAGGGATTCAATGAACTATGGTGGGGGGCCATTGTCGTTCTTTTTAACTCTTTGATGACATTTCACTGTGTTTGGTGGACAGATGTTATTAGGAAAGGGTTGAATTTGATTATTTTTAGAAGAAAATGCGAATAACATTTAAATTACATTTTTATTTCTTATTAATTTGTTTTGGAATTCAAATTTAAAAATTCAAGATGTGGTCATATATGTCTTTTTACCATATTCACGTCTAAACTCCTCTAATTTAAGAAGAAAAAAATTATTTATTTACATTTTTACTTCACCTATTATTTGTTCCAATTAGGGGTTGACCATCCTCTTTACCTTAATGTACGTAATTAATCTTTTTGCCCCATCATGTGGCCACTGGATTTTGTTTTTCTAACTAATTAATTAGGCCCGGAATCAGAGACGGAACTAGGTCTCTTTTCTTAAAAATTTTTAAAATTTATTATTCCCATAATTTCTATTTATGTGTCACAGCTAACTATTTTACACAATTTTAAAAAATTAATTAATTTTTTAAATTCATACAACTTTATTTATACATTTCAAAAGTAACGTTAAATTTAATGTTCTCCACAACTATTTTCTTACTTTGTTTATTTTTGCTTTATTTATTCAACTCTCTCTAAAGTTATTATATTTTCATTTTTCAAAACTATTTAATATAAAGATATAGTAATAAAATTAACATTAATAGTGCCTAAATTTTTTCAATGTCACCTATAAAAAGGGATACAAAAACTTTTCGATTGTGACAGATAAATAGAGACAGAGAGGGAGTAATTTATTTTAAATTTTTTTATATTTTTATATTTTTATTAAAAATTTATAATATTATCTTTTTAAAATTTTTTAAAATTATAATATTATTTTTTAAAATTCTAAATATCTGATTTCGTTTCTACCCGTACGATGAAATATTTGTTTCTCTTTTTTTTTTTCTGTTATAAATGTACGATGAGAGTGGAGAAGGGTAGAATTATCAAAATGATATGTGGCTGAGGATCTCCCAACGACATCAAACAGTCAACGACGAGTCAATTTCTGACTGTGATATGAAGCCAAGTGTGCATGCAGAGCACCCAGCTGAAGGAAGGTACAAATTACACTGTTTCCTATAGTTTGATTAAATTTTTATTTGTAGTTTCCTTTTGTCATTTTTGATGTTAGGTTTTCATTATTTTCCTTCTCCAATCCCTAGTTTTGTACACTAGTCCTTTAGTTTAATCCTTTTGTTATATATATATAGTCACTTTTAAATTTTTTTCTTGTTTCAAATTATATGCTATTTTATGAAATTAAAAATGCATTTATTACTCTTTTCAATTATATATATTTATTATTTATTACTTTATTAAACTATAGTATTAATTGATTTTTAAAATTTCAAATCAACTCTATAATTTTCAATAAGAGTAATTCGGTATTAATTTTCTCTAAAAGCTTTATAATATTAAGAAAATTTTTAATATGTGTAATTTGTATAATAATAATAATAGATATTATGAAATAAAGAAAGTATTAATTTGGTTCAAGAAAATGTTATTATATAGTATTTCCTCTTTTTTTTAAAAAAAATGCTACTTTTAAAAGTTTTTATTTCGTAAAATAAAGAATATATTTATTATTTTTTTCAATTATCTCTTTATTATTTATTACTTTATTAAAATATAACATTAATTGATTTTCAATTCTTTTAAAACTTTATGAACGTTAGAATTTTTTTAATGTGCGTAAATTATACCTAAATTCTTTTACCAAATTTCAGCTACTTCAAAGATAACTTAAGCGACACAACAAGAAGATTAATTAAGTGACCAGAGAAAGATTAAGAAATAATGCCGGTGATGACTTAGGCATGCAAAAATCACTTTTGCTCAGAAAGATTAATAATTGCTTTAATTTGATTAATATTGTTGTATCAAACATGGAACTTCCCTTTAAGTACAAGTAATGAAGTGCGCTTGTCATCATGCGTCATTTGGAACGTTGGATTTGCATGATCACGGATACGGAATAAAGATGGATAACAGGTTGATTCCATCGTCGAATTGTTCATTGGTCCCAGTGAAGCTTCCAGGTAGTCCCAAGAATATACTCTAACCACAATAAGCTGAGAAAAAGTGAGGATCTCTGTGCTGGTGGGGGGGTCGGGGTTTAGTTGGGGCTGCGTATGGAAGGAGGTTGGAGAGGTAGCTGCCGTGGGTGAGTCTGTGATCTCTTCCATATTCTTCTGTACCCCAAAGTTTGAAAATACAGCTCAAGATTGAGTTAATAAAGTCGGTATTTTTTCTTCAAATCAAAGATTGGGATTTCAATTCTCACGCTCTAGTATGGGATTTCAATTTTCCCCTCCTCCTAGGAAGGCCTAAAAAAACTGGTTGATTTTTGTTTTTGCATATCCTTTTAAGTTATCCAACATTCGGGCTAAAAGCATTGCATAGAAATCATGTAAAGTACAATTTAATTGTGAAAAAATCGACCATATTGAGACTAAGGGAAGGGCCAAAATCCCCACAAGAGTCTGCAGTAGCCGGTAGAGAAGTTTTAGTAATGGATTAATGCCTAACAAAAGCAATGCCGTGTAGAAGTAGAAGGGTCACCGGTCGTGATAAGCATTAGATAATTTGATTCATTGATCTTTTGAAAAGAAATGACTAAATTAATAATATGTAAAGTTGAGGGGTAAAGTCATGTAGGTTTGACACTTCAACAGATTTAGGTTTATTGATTATTTTTTTTGCTAACCTCTTGATGGCTTTACCAGAAAAGTATTTGTGAAATATTTTGTAATATTTTTTCTTAAGTATATTAATTAGATATGGCTATTGGTCTCAAGATTTTGGGTTTATTTCGTAGGTTTCGTTTGATTGTTATTCTTCTTAGAGGAGTATTTTTATGAGAATGAAGTGGGATATTTATAGGGTTGTTCCTCGGTTTGATTTCTTCAGATTTAGTGCTATATTTATAGCAGATGTTTCGAATTCCTTGCATTTTTTGGGATTCATCGCTGAACTTTGTTTGACGCGTGTGCTCTTCAATCCTTCAGTGTTTCACCCCTGCTTCTTGAACACGAATTTCTTGAAAATTGAATTCACTTCATCTACACCCCTCCGTTCCTGCATCTGTCTCGCTTCTTCTCCCAATATTGTTGAACCCACGGACTTCTCCGGATCTTTTATTCACGCAACTAAATGTCGAACCTTTTGATATTCCCAGAACAAAGAAACTCAGATGGCCGTTGAAAGCTCTTTTGCTAAGAGATGGCTTCCTCTTGAACAGTTAACGATGGATTCATTATCAGCTCCAAGCAAAAGAACAGGAAATAGTAGTACAAGCATTGAGGGAAACGGAGCAAACCAAAACGAAGAAGAAGGTGACCTGGTAAAAAGAGCAGGAGAGGAGAATCTTCCATCCGAGCGCCGCCCTCCAACGGAGAAAACCAGCGCGGTGGTCCTCCGTCCTTTCTAATCACTAATTCCTTTAACACAGCAAAATAATCTTCCAAAGTCAGGCGCCGCAGAGCCTCCGAATCCGTTTGAGATCCACGTCGAGTTTCCCTAAGTGACTCAGCCATAGCAGAGTTGTTTTGGAGCCCGCCGCTGTCTTTGTGAAGTGAATTGGGCTTCGTTTGTCCTTCATGTAGTCGTTCATAGGAGACAACTGATTCCCCGGCAGTCACCGGCCGAAGAAAAGCGGTGGGTGACAATCTACGGCCATGGAGAACGGGTGACGATAAGCCGAAAGCTAAAGCGGCGGCCATGGAGATAGAATAGTCAGGGCCTTCTCTACCGGTTTAGGACAATTTTTTACCTGTGTTTCTGAATTTAGATGCCAAAAGCCCTTTGAAGTTCTTGAATTAGATTGGCTCTCCTAGGAAGTTGAAGAGATTTGGGGAAAAAGAGAATAGAGGGAGGGCTAATGGTTTTGCTAATGGCAGTGGTTGGTCCGACTGCAGCCCGAGCCCAAAAACGGTCTTGAAAACGGGTAATTTGCCGGAGAGTTGTTGGAAAGTTTCTCCAAAGTTGAGATTTTTAAGGAAAGATAGTCCAAATGGTGCCAAATGTGATAGCTTCAGGGTTGATTCTGCGATTATTGATTCACTGAAGTGAAGCTTGCTGAATTCGTGGTTTTTTGCTGGGGCGCATGGCTTTCCAGAGCAAGAAACTCACCAATGACCTTACTGGTAACGAATGCTTCACCCTCCATTTAATTTACCATTTATTTTTTTTTCCAAATATAATTTTTTTATTTCTTTGGTTGTTGGTGAATTGCTTCTGTTATTTGAGTTATTGAGTTGACTTTCGGGATTTGCTATGCATGAATTTTACAGCAAACGCTGCAGGAAAAAAATTAGATGTAATTAAAATGTATAATTGCATTGGCTTTGTGTTTGTTTGAATTTTTTTTCCTTCAATTTAATTGATGGCGCGATGCTTTTATTTCTGCAATTTTTATGAACCAAAACAATGGAAGGTAAATAACTGGAAGCAGCATTCATTACTGGTAATTTAAAGGGAAATTTAATGTGAAACATGTTGCTTGAACTAGGAAGAATTACCAGGCCGACAGGTACAACAGTAGTATTGTGCATCTCCTACTCCAAAGCTGTACCTTCCCTTTTTTTTTTTTTTTTTTTTGAGATAGATTGTTGTAATTTTACCTACAACAGCATTTAGACTCCATTCTTCTTTTTAAATCTGAACTAGACTCAATTTAAACACATAATCAAACATGGGAAAATAAGAAAAGGGGGGGGAGTGGTAGGGGGTGGTATTCATGTGTTTTTGGCTATGGTTTGTGAGTTTGTTCGCTATAATTGTTGTCTCACTGGAGTCATTGAATGTGCTTTTGTCCTTTACTCATTTTTTTCTGTAAAGCTTGATGTTTATTCTGGTTTTACCCAATCGATCTGCTGTATTTGGCTGTGGTCACATTGAAGTCCTCTAGGCATCTGCATATTTAGTACAGTGAACCCTTTAGAAGATAAATGGAGGTTCCCAGATTGGCAGACATCCATATAATTGCAATTATATTGTTTAGTATATATTTCTCTGCTATTGGCTTTAATAACATTGAATTGGTTGATACAGTTATCTGATTTAATAGTAAAATTCACTGATGTTCTGATATGGTTTTGATCGATTAGTTGATGAATTGGAACTTCGAATATGTGCTAACTATAAATGATGGCTTTGCTAACTGTAAATTGGAACACTAACTGTAGATGAATGATTTTTAGGTTATTTGCCTTTATATTTTGCCTAATTAGTATGATATCTTTCACGTCATACAGGACTATAGTGTTAATAATTTCTCTTAAATCTTACTTTGTGGTCGTTGTAGGCTCTTTTTCCAGACAATACATATGGTGTTGATAGCGATGGTGATCCACAAGTGATTCCCAAGCTCACCTTTTGAAGAATTTAATGTCCTCTCTTCTCCTGTCCCTTTTTCCCCATGGAAGTTTCTGGAAATTTTTTCTGGGTGGGTTGAACATTTTTCTTTGAAATATTACCTTTTTGTTTGTTGTTTTTATTCCACAACAGGAAAAATCGCCATTTGCGACGGCCAAAAACCGTCGCAAAAATGACGTCGCAATTTGCGACGGCCATGGGAAACCGTCGCAAATTGTGACGGTTTTGCGAGGGCAAAAAAAATTCGTTGCTATTTACGACGGTTTTGCGAGGATTTTACGACGAATATTTTTGGTCAAACTTCACCAGAGGAACAATTTTTGCGACGATTTTGCGACGAAAAAAAGTGACCCTCGCAAAACCGTCGCAAATTTGCGAGGGTTTTGCGAGGGCTATGGTTTGGACCCCGCAAAACCGTCGCAATTTGCGAGGGTTTTGCGAGGGCCAACCTTGTGCCCTCGCAAAACCCTCGCAAATTGCGACGGTTTTGCGAGGGACAATTAACCCCAAGTCGTGACTCTCGCAAAACCGTCGCAATTTGCGAGGGTTTTGCGAGGGCCAACCTTGTGCCCTCGCAAAACCCTCGCAAATTGCGACGGCTTTGCGAGGGCACAATTAACCCCAAGTTGTGACCTTGTGCCTCGCAAAACCCTCGCAAATTGCGACGGTTTTGCGAGGGACAATTAACCCCAAGTCGTGACTCTCGCAAAACCGTCGCAATTTGCGAGGGTTTTGCGAGGGCCACGACTTCACTCTCGCAAAACCCTCGTAAATTGCGACGGTTTTGCAATAAATTTTTTTATTATTATATTTATTTTAAATTATTACCCTATAAATCAACCCCGAAATATTATACAAATAAATATCAACAAGTATGTTCATAATCCAAAAAAATACTATAAAAAATTAAAAATAAACCCAAATAAATATAATTAAATATTAAAATATAATATAAAATACATAATAAGTATCTAAAAAAGTAAAATAATTCACAAAAATAAGTAATAGTGTATAAAGAGTATAAAATAAATATAACAAGTCTATGTAAGCAATGAAGGAGCAAATTGCGAAGGAGGTGGAGGAGGGGAACGAGAGCCACTACGTGGGCCCGGTGCTCATCAACTGGATCAAATCCATCGTCAACATTTGGATCTTCATCTTCGATATTAGCAGCCGCAATGCGCGCTTCTATCTCTTCTATGGATGGCATAGATGGTGCAGGAATACCCATTTTGTCCGACATAGCTGCCATCCAACCACCAAATGTAGACTGCTGTTGCCTCATGAAGTCCCGGTACAAGTCTATTTGTCGATTGAATCTCCGCCACTAATTTTTTCATCTGATAGAAATCATCAGGAATCGTATTACTGCTAGGCACAACCTCTTTCATCAATTGCACAACATCGTTAAAGGCTTTACGCGAGAGGTTATTTTCAGACTTAATGTTTAATAACCTTGAAGCCAGTGAAAGCTGCGAATGTTGTGTGCATCCATCCCATATAGGAGTCTCTGCCGCCTTTAACATATCGTAAAACCTTTGTGCCTCCACATTAGGTGGCTCTTCAAAATGAACTGCTGATGGAGCTTCAGGGGGAAAGTCGGGTCCTGCTACGTCTAAGACCATTTCGCGAGACCGATTTTCTTGATGTGAATCGATTCTCGGGATTGAGGTAGACACACTTGAGGGACACTCGAATGGCTCACCATGACATGTCCACCGGTAATACCTAGGCACAAATCCAGGACTTCCACAGGTGGAGCTTAACTTGTGCTGGATCCAGGTACTTTTTATTCTTACATTTTGCACACGGGCATCTAATTACGCTTGACATTGCATTTGATAAGGCAAATGTCAAAAAAGCCTTAACCCCTTCCTCAAATTCAATAGTGATCCCTTTTACACCGAGCGTGCCTTCTATACATCCAACTACGATCCTCCATGACGTCTAAATGAGAGAAAAGAACAATCAACTCAATAATTAAAATCACCCCTTAAACAAAAGGAAGAGAAGTATAATTACATTTTCCTTTCTATTATCTAACAAAAAGAGGTCCAAAACATAGAATTTACAATTGCTATCGTTGGATACGATTACACCTTCAATATATACGTTTTAACCAAGTATTTAATCTTAATTGAGGAATTTGATTAAGATTAAATACTATTAAAGCTAATTATATTCTTATTTTACACATTCCAATGGTTAAATAATAACATTTTATTTATTTTCATTCCAATGTTTATATTTGTTTAAACTCTCTCTATAACGTATATTATTCCTGCTATTATTAACATCGACCTATATATGAAATTATTATTATTACTCATTTCATTACTCCTATTCTTATTCTTATTAGCAATATTATTTTTAATAATAATGCTATTATGGGATATATACTCATGCTCAATCGAATAATACACTCCAAGATAAGGGTAGTTATTCTATTCCACATTAAGTAGCGGCGATTTTGAAAAAATTTTGACAGAGTCTCCCTGTAATTGGACATTTTCCAGGCACAAGGCCACCTCAAAATTATACAATCAAAATGCAATTGCAAACAACAAAGACAGATCATTCATTTATACAAAAAAATAAATAAATAAATAAAAGGATAACTAGGGGTAATCACCCATTACCCAGGAGGAGTAATCACCCATTACTCACGGGGAATCCAACATTTGAATTTAACAAAAAGGCAATTTATATGAACAACACGCACATCCTACATCTTCATAATCTAAGGAAACGGATTTCTCACATAAAAGAGCCTTCAAAGCATTCTACTAGAGTTAAATCTTCCACTAGAGAGACTAATATATTATTATAATCAAGTAATAAGATTACTAAACTAATTAGAAATCAACCTTCCTATTATGGCATCATAACCAATCAAATTAATTTATAAGGGTTTATATAGCTAAAACATAGTTCTCATATAATTTGATCAAAGTAGTAATTTTTTTATAACAGGGTAAAAAAGAGTGCACTATAAGTATAGATCAAAACACATTGAATGTTAAAAAAGGACAACAATTCCAACTAACAATTTAGCAATTCCAGTTCACAATTCCAAATTTAAATCAATAATCTCACATCAAACCACCATCATGTCACTCACAATCTCCTCAAACTCAACCCCAACATCAATACAACTTTTATACATCAATTCAAACTCTGCTCATTCACAAATAATCGCCCAAATTTCAAAGCTTCGGGGAAATGCAAATCTGCCCAAAGTTTATAAGATAATGAAGTAGCTCAAAGAGATAAATTCTAACTACTTACCCAAACGAATCGACTCAAGAACAAAGACACAGACGATAGCACGAGAATGGCGAGCGCCGACCGAGGGGCGGGTCGAAGGGGTAGGAAGAGCAGGGGGAGTTGAGCGGGGGGCGTCACGGGATGGGCGCAGGGAGGGGGTGCGGGGGTGTGGGGGAGTTGAGGGAGGGGGCCGCGGGGGTGTGGGGGAGTTGAGGGAGGGGAGTTGAGGGGGGGGCTGCGGGATGGGGGGAGTTGAGGGAGGGGGCCGCGGGATGAGGGAGGGGGAGCGGGAGGGGGCGCGGATGAGGGAGGGGGAGCGGGAGGGGGCGCGGGATGGGGGGTCGCCGGCGGGGAGCGGGAGGGGGCGCGGGATGGGGGGTCGCCGGCGGGGAGAGGGAGGGGGAGCGGGAGGGGGCGCCGGATGGGGGGTGCCTTGAGGGAGGTGAGGGAGGGGAGTTGAGGAGGAAGAAGGAAGGGGGAAGAAGGAGGGAAAAAAAAAAAAAGAGGGAGTGAAAAATTTTGGAAATTTTTAATTTTTTTTAAATTTCTAGCTATTTCGTCGCAATTTGTGACGAAAAAAATAAAATCCTCGCTAATTTCTCATAAATTAATACGAATAATATTATAAATCGATCTATACATTATAATTTTTATTATTTTTTAGTGATTCTAATAATAATATTATTATGTAAATTATTTTTCTTTATATATTTTAATTTATACACCACTTAATCAAATAAATAGATAAAAAAATTAGAATATGTATATATATAACTATATAGTATAATATATATTAATATGTTCGAGATGAATAACATTACAAATCGATCTCTACATTATAATTTTCAATATTTTTTTTAGTAATCTCAACAATAATAACAGTATTTGAATTGTTTTTCTTTACATATTTTATTTTATACACTACTTAACAAAATAGATATATTAAAAAATTGGACATATGTATATACATAGCTAAATTAGTATAATATATATTAACATGTAGGAGACGAAGAACATTACAAATTGATCTCTACATTATAAATTTCATAATTTTTTTAATGATATCAACAATAATAACAGTATTTGAATTATTTTTATTTATACACTACTTAATCAAAGTGATAGATTAAAAAATTAGACATATGTATATATATACCTACATGTTATTGTATATATATATATATATATATATATATATATATATATATAAAACTAAACAGATACTTATATACATTATATACATATACTTATATATTAGAATAAGTATATAACATAACATAATTAACTATATACATTTACTTATGCAATACATTAGGTGTATAACATGACATAATTACATATACAAAATTATAATAAAATGCACTAATTGAGACATGTTATTAAAAATATTTCAATAAATTTGTCAAAATACACCATCACATAAACACATAAAGAAATTTAAAAAAAATTAAAACCCTATTTTGTTGTAAAACCCTCGCAAATTAGTCGCAATTAGTGACGTATTAGCGACTTAATTTGCGACTAATTGGGGTTTTGAGATTTTCTATACATTTTGCCATTTATTTATTTTTTAATTAAAAATATTGATCTGTCGCAAAACCCTCGCAAATTGCGAGAGCCGAAAATTCGTCTCAAAACCCTCGCAAATTGCGAGAACTTTGCGACGGATGTTCAAAAATTTTTAAAATATTTTTTTAAAAAATAATCGATCGTCGCAAAGCCCTCTCAAATTGCGAGGGTTATTGCCGTCGCAAAATCCTCGCAATTTGCGAGGGTTTGCGATGAACGTTCAATTTTTTTAAAAATAAATTACCGTCGCAAAACCCTCGCAAATTGCGAGGGCTAACTACCGTCACAAAACCCTCGCAAATTGCGAGGACTTTGCGATGGACGTTCAAAAATTTTAAAAATATTTTTTTAAAAAATAATTTGTCGTCGCAAAACCATCGCAAATTGCGAGGGTTATTTACAGTCGCAAAACCCTCGCAATTTGCGAGGGTTTTGCGATGGAAGTTCAAAAAATTTTTTAAAAATATTTTTTTAAAAAATAAATTGCACGTCGCAAAACCCTCGCAAATTGAGAGGGTTTATTGGCCGTCGCAAATTGCGAGGGTTTTGCGATGGACGTTTAAATTTTTTTAAAAAATATTTTTTAAAATTAAATTTCCGTCGCAAAACCCTCGCAAATTGAGAGGTTTATTTGCCGTCGCAAAACCCTCGCAATTTGCGAGGGTTTTGCGATGGTCGTTCAAAAAATTTTTAAAAATATTATTTTAAAAGATAACTTGCCGTCGCAAAACCCTCGCAATTTGCGAGGGTTTATTAGCCGTCGCAAATTGCGAGGGTTTTGCGACGGACGTACTGAAAAATTTATTTAAAAATATTTTTTTTAAAATAACTCGCCGTCGCAAAACCCTCGCAATTTGCGAGGGTTTATTGGCCGTCGCAAAATCCTCGCAAATTGCGAGGGTTTTGCGACTGACGTATCTGAAAATTTATTTAAAAATATTTTTTTTAAAATAACTCGCCGTCGCAAAACCCTCGCAATTTGCGATGGTTTATTGGTCGTCGCAAAATCCTCGCAAATTGCGAGGGTTTTGCGACGACGTATCTGAAAATTTATTTAAAAATATTTTTTTTAAAATAACTCGCCGTCGCAAAACCCTCGCAATTTGCGAGGGCATAAATACCGTCGCAAAACCGTCGCAAATAGCGATGATTTTGCTACGAATTGCGACGGGTATTTTGGCCGTCGCAAAACCGTCGCAAATTGCGACGGTTTTGGTCAACTCGCTACTTGTTTGAAAATCGTCGCAAATTGGTCGCTATTAGCGACGGTATTGAAGCCGTCGCAAAAAATTCGTCGCAAATCACGATTTTTCCTGTAGTGTTCACCCTAAAAAATATGCATGTTGCTTGCTCAATTGATCTAAATATGTCTATTTCTTATAGTATATATTTTGGATGAGGATGATTTTAAAATGCTGTTTTTTATTTCCATTGGTCATTGAATGCCAACAGATGGTGGCAATATTGGGTTGAATTATTGTATTCCAATCCATTCTTTCATTTCATTCATTTTGGGTTTCAGAGATAGATTTAGTGTTTGCAGCATTGTATCTCCTCGTTGGTATCTATTCATAAGAAGCCCTAAGGATTCATTTGCAAATTGTACTGTGGGGGTAAAAAAACACATGCTTTTTGGGGCCTCAGGCAACTCATATCCACCATGCTTCATGGTAGCCTTATTATAATTGAAGAATTCCATTGGCAACCAAATATTTAAATTTTTTATGGAGTATAGATTTTGGGAATTGCCAAGTTTTTGGTGTATGTGGATTTATGATTTTTAATTTTTAAGAATTCTTCCTTCTGATAATTCTAGCCTTCTAGGATCAGTGATATTCAAATCTTTGCTTGCTATTTACACTAACCTATGTTGGATGGTAATGCATGAAATATAGATAAACAACATATTCATTGGTACTTTTATAGACCTAGGAAATACACTTATTTGGTCGTTTAATAAATTAATACTGTGTTTGAAGGTAAAAGTCTCAGCGTCATTGAGAGTTGTTCCATGAGTTATCAATTTACTAAATTCAAATAAAAAATGAGCTTAGGAAGACTTTGCTTGGACACTCATGGAAAGTATGTCCATAAACCATTTGCATACCATAAACCATTTCGTGAATTCTAACGTACCAGGTGTTCTTGAGCTTTTGTACTCTATTAATTGTCTCAAAATATGGACTTAGGAGCTTTGTGAGGATGTCAGTCCTCTTGAGAATTTGCAGTTGTTTGATCAAGCATTAGAAGGGGTTTTACAAGTGTTTAACGCATATGTGAACATGATGATAAATGCATTCCCCGGTTCAACTGAGACCGAGATGGACAGTTCTGGAAGTAGAATTGTGAGGATTGCAAAAACTGAAGCACAGCAGATATCCTTATTAGCCAATGCCCTAATGCTAGCGGATGAACTGCTACCACGTGCAACTATCAAGCTCACTGCCTTGCAGCAGACTTTTAAAATGGATGATCAGTCTCGCAGAACTTCAGATAAACAAGTTCGTCTTCCAGAGCAAAGGGAAATGAAGCGCAGACTCCAACGCTTAGTTGATCAACTGCGAGACATTTTTTGCCGACAACATGCCCTTGAGATCATTTTTACAGAAGATGGTGCTGTTAATTTGAATGCATATATGTACCTAAGCATGGATGGAAATGCAGATGAACCAGAATGGTTTCCATCTCCAATATATCAGGCAATTGTTTTGTGTGATGTGAATACATTTTTTGAAAAATTTTGGTTCTGATTCTCAAAGCAGACATCAAAGAAGAGTTTAAATTGATAAAATTCTAAAGTGATAATGCATATGGTACTCAGTGTTGGAACTACTGTTTTATTATTCAATGAATTTCAATATTTAATGTAGGTGGCATTTCTGAAACACAACGTGATGTTCATATAAGCATTTATACTTAAGACAATAGTCTCTAGCATTCCAGATGAAAGCAATAATGATATCAAATAATATAGGGTAAAAATTTATATCTCAGGGTTAAGCTCCAGTTGTGTTGCTTTGTTATTCATGCTGCCATTGGTTTCCCAGATTGGATTTTTTTTTCCCAGATGAACGCAATTATTTTTCTCAATTGACATGTACTGCATACTTTCTCTTGAACTATACGTAAAGACAAATGGAAGTGATTATATATCCCTCAATCCCTGAGATTGACCATTTTAGGATTCAATCAGTAGTTTTGTTTTAACAATCCTTTACCAGAGATCGAATCAGAAGTGATTATCCAAAAATTTTCACAAATTTTGTGTCTTTTTAAAATTAAAATTTTTAGAAATAATCTTTTCCAATCCTATCTTTTTTCTATTTAAAAAATTTCAAAAGTTATAACTTTTTTCCTAATATTTTTTTGCTAACATGTTTTCTTTAATAAAAGAGGAGATAAGAATGAATTTAATTCAAAATTTAGCACCCAATAAATAATATTTTTTACATCTTTAAAACGAAATATTAAATGAAAATAGCTCATTCTAAGGTACATGCAGCCAAAAATTGTTAAAATTGTTTACCTAATACAAATTCTTTTTCTAAAGTCAAATTCTTTATTTATGTTTTTTAATAGGGGATTTTACATATGTATCTGATATATTTAATTTTTTTAAAGAAATATTTTTTATATTTATGTGACATACATCTGACGTGGAATATAATTGACATTAATCAATGGATACAATTATATGTTAATCCCCAATTTTTGTCATTAAAATTGTTTGACTTTAGAGGAAGAATATGAAAAATCACATACAAACACTAACACAAAAAATTTAAGTTATAAAATACTTGATACAACTTAAAAAATACATTAAAAATTCTAAAATAAGCCAATCAATATTTAATTATAAATAAAATTACAAATACAATAAGTATATCTTACATGAATAACAATTTAACAAATGTTACTCCGTGCATCGCACGGGCATCACACTAATTTATGTGTACTATAATATTCCGATGTTATTTTTTACAATATAAAGTTACCAAATTTATATCCTTTGATTGAGATAAAAATAGAAAAATGTATGATGTTATATAAAATATTGGACTAAATATATCTTATTTGATTTGATAGTTTCTTAATCAATTTTTTAATTTATATAGTTATTTTAAATAAAATTTTAATAAAAATATACAATAATTATATAATCTAAATTGAGTTTATACAAATTAAAAATTTAGAATATGCATTTTCTATTATAAATATTTTAATTTATCTAAATTATTATATGTCCTCCATATGTAAAGAAAATTTTGTGGAGATTTTCTAATAATATTTACTTTTGGTTACTTTCCTAATCCTTGCAAAGAAAACTTGTGACTTTGAAATCCTAGCAGGACCTGCACCAATTTCAACAAAATGACATAGACAAGGGCATCAGTGTCGGTAGATGTAACAACCATAGCGTTTGAAGTCCTCCACCCTTTGATTGAGATAGTCCTGGCAGAAAGATAATGATCACGAGGGACAAACAAATTGGCCCACCCATAGTCTGATAAACAGCTAGCTGCGGGAGGTGCTGGTGGTGGTGGGGAGTGGAAGGCTTGGGTTGGGGTCAATATTGTGCTATCGAAACGGTAGTTGTGAGTGGTTGCATTGTTGAGGTTATAAAACAACCTCAACTGTCCAAATTTGCCTTAGCTTTCAAGACAAACAGAGAGACAATCATGAATTTGCCAACATATGTAGGACCTTGTATGGTGAAAATCAAGAACCCTTCCAAACATTTTTCTCTCACGTGTCTTTTACGTTATCAAATTTATTGGGATAAAAAACTATGTGATATGATTTATTAATAAATATATTAATATTTTTATTATACTATTTCATTTTTTAAATATTTTAAATAT
Source organism: Voacanga thouarsii (assembly GCA_026120185.1). NCBI lineage: Eukaryota > Viridiplantae > Streptophyta > Magnoliopsida > Gentianales > Apocynaceae > Voacanga > Voacanga thouarsii. The sequence continues at coordinate 714,482 of JANUWF010003364.1, read as the reverse complement.
TTAATTCTAATTTATTCATGTACAAATTAATCTCTTCGATGAATGGTTAACATGTATTGTATTTTCATTTTGATGACATTTTTCCAAATCCTTAATCTCAACTAGAATTGTTGGCACTCAACAAGGGCACACAAACCCCACCAATATAAAACACAAACGCATAGGAAAAAGGCTTCTATATGCAATCGAATTCAAATTAGAGGTGTAATTTTAAAGAAGCTGAAGGTTTGTAAGAGAACCAACCACATAAGGCAAATCATCTCCGTACGTGTTCACGAGCTCTTCGGTCGCCATCTGGGGTAGAGCCAGGGATTAAACCTTGTGGGGACAACCAACAAAGGGGCATATACTAGAGGATCATATTGTAATTTTCAAAAGTTTTTTCTTGGGCAAAAGGTACACTTTATACAACTTTGTATGGAGAAAAAACAAATTTTGTGATGTCTATATAAATCATTTTTGCATAATTTGGGGGAGGGGAAAGGAGGGCACCCGATAGTCCCTTCTCCAATTACTAGCAATAACCATCAATCCTCGTATCCTATAAAGTAAGAACTTCATTTTAATTGCAAATAAATGCTTCCAGTATGATAATTTTTCCACATTAAAGGTGAATTTCATAATATACGGTAAAAACTTTAGTACATCTTTCCTAGATCCAAGTGTAAAGGCTTCGGTAACAATTGCATTCTAAGTCGTGCTCTTTTTCTTCCCATTAATGTTAGGTGGTTTCATCTCCTAGGCCAAATATCAGACTTTTTCATACCACACAAGCTAAGGATATCCCTGCACATGGTGCAAAGTCGAAGAGTTCCAATATTCTCCTACAAAAGAAGAAGAATTCCTTCACCTTTTTGCGCAGAAAAAGTTGCAAAATTTGCTTTCTTGAGTAGAGGTATTCGTGGTAATTTCTTCATGAAGCCTGGTTCTCATACTATGGACAAAACACAAAAGAAGTAAAGATCAAACTTCAGCCATGCAAGATTCTTAAAGAAAATATTCCCGAGGGGAAATGGAAACAACGACAACAGAAATGGAAGAAATGAATCTTTCAAGTTTGAGTAGAAGGTGGCAAAGAACCCAAAATAAAATTTCCTTGATTTTTCTTTCTTGGAGTTTCCCCATGCTTAGGGGACTTTTGATTATTTCAGAGAAATTTACTTTTGAAGTATAGAGATTGTAAATTTTTATTTTTTTAAGAGAAGTTTAATCTTTATTTAATACGTTAATATTTTGATCTAAGTAAAAAAGAGAACGTAACATTTCTCTTTTTTTTTTTCAGTTCATTTCCAATAGTAAAAGAATAAATGTAAATGAAACTTATAATCTATATGATAAAAGAAGAATCGTAACTAAAAATTATAAACCTTGTAACAGTCAAAGCACAATCTTAAAAAATTTGGTAAGAGAGTATAAAAGAAAAAAATTAATGTGGTGAGGTGTCTTGGCCCAATGAAATGCTAGCCTTAGCCCATTACGTTTCATCTTTTGGGCCTCCGAAGTTTGCACGCATCTAAAGCCTTCTTTCCCTTTTCTTTTCGTTTTTTCTCTCCCCCGCCCCCTTCCTTTTTTTAACCCTTTCAGCAACACGTATCCTTCAGTGGGACTAGTGCCTGCCTTTGTAAAACAAAAAAATTGGATGACCAAGTATTATCGATCACTTGCTTATTATCTTAAATTATCTGTCAAAAAAAAAAAAGAAATCATAGAGTAAGAGTAGGCCTCTAAATTAGGGATGGCAATTGTCTCATTTTAAATCGGGACCTGACTTTACTTGGTCCAGTTGAATTGAAAATTCTTCGATTTAAGTTAGAACGAAATCGAAAACGAGCTTAATTCTTCGATCCGTCAACCGAGAGCAAGCCAAGGACGGAGATTGTATGATCTCGCCCCCGATCCTAGCCTAGACCCGCCTAATCCTGTCCCTGCTTTATATATAAATATTTATTATATATAAATTATATATGTATATATAAATAGATTATATGTGTATATATGTAATATGAATAAATTATATTTAATATATATATATATAAATAGATCATATATGTATATATGTACATGCAGTAGAAAAATAACACCAATCCATTGAAATATAGTATGCTACAAGTGAATATTTGTGACAAAAAATTAATCGAATTTTAGGATAATTAACTTTTTTAATCCAGTTCATATAATATCTTTTTCAAAAGCTAGAAGAATTGCATCCCAAGTACATCAATGAGTAGGCATGCGAGGCTTAATGTCAAAACCTTAAAGACAAATGATTAATTTATCCATTTAAAGTAATTTACGCAAAAGACTCTCTTTAATAAAATATATCATTTCTTGTTATGGAGCCCGCAAAAGAATTGTAAATATTACTATACAAACATCAAATGTTGGATATCTCAAGCGTATACATATGTAATTTTTCTATATATACATAAATATGTATAATATATATAATAGATATATAATTTACTTATATTACATATTCTGTAATATACTTTACTTATCTTATGTAATATAAGTAGTTCATATATGTTGAATATATATATATATATATATATATATATATATATAAGATTAATATTATACTCTATCTTGTAGTATTAAATTATTACAAGTAATTTATCTTATAATATTAATTATTATAGATCAATGTAACGAAGTATTATCAAAACATTTCAAAGCTTATTTGAAATAAATATGTTGGTATGAATGAAAATATTAAGTAGTGCAAAAAGTTTAATTAATTACGTCCACAATGATATTAAAAATAAATCAATTTTTATATACCATCCACCTAAATAACTCATAATTTAATAATACTTTCTTGGCATTCTAGTTTATTTTTCTTGTTATAAGAAGTAAATATTCTAACTATTAGAATACTCTATAGCATTATTCAAACTAATAATAATTATTAAAGATTCACATCATTAATAATATTATTGTAGAATATAATAATTAACAAATGATATAATTATTTTAAATAGAATAAAACTTTTAACCTTCAAAATTTAGTAAAATTTCATTTGATAATTGACTTTAGATCTTGCTATTGAACTAAGCAAATCAAATTAATCTAATCTAACCTAAAGCCTCAAACATATCATTTTTGTATTATTAAAATCTACAACATATAAGAAAATTTTATGCAATATATATAATAAAAAAACTTTTAGAACGTATTTAAAAAATTTGAATAAAAATATATCAAAAGTAAAATAAATTTAAAAACATTCTCAGAATGCTGAGCCCAACCAAACCCTGCTTTCTCATTAGGCCAGGAATGAAAATTATTTTAGCCCCATAAGCCAAGCCAAGGGATCTTTCTGGGACGGGAAAGACGATGATAGAAGGGGAAGAATTAGGAATTCCAGTCCCGATCCGGCCCGATCTCACCCCATTACCATCTCTACTCTAAATCGGTAGGCCCATTTTCTAACTTCAAGACTGGGTTCCCTTGACCAACGAAGAAATCCGATCTTAAAGACAATTCCAAAGTGAAAAAGATCATCGTCGTATCGTATGCTTTCTTGCAGCCTGGCAAATTATGTCGTATTTTCAAGCGCGGGTTGCAATCCCAAAGAATGTTCAAGAGAGAAATGACAAGCATATCCACCAGCCGATGAAAAAGTTAAACAAATCGGAATCAGGATTTTACTCAAATAACCACCCCAAAAAAAAGGGGCATCATAAAAATTGAGGGCTAATATTGAAGGAAATTTAGAGCACAGCAGTAGCATTGATATTTTGCCTATACTTCACCCTAGAGATCACAACTATTTTATCTTCTCCTTGGAAACCTAGATAGCAACTCCAATTATAGACGGCAGCTGCACAAGAAAGAAAACGTCATAAAAAAGCTTTCATATTCAAGCGCAACCAAACACCAAGCATATTCCCATACACAATTAAAGGAATCATCTTTCCAAAAAAGCTAAACTGAACCAAACAATTGATGCTACAAAACAGACAACCGTAACCACTGCCCCGCACACACTCCCCCCCCCCCCCCCGGCTCTTCATTTTTATCTACAGCATGGAACCAGCGAAACAAAAGTACATGATCCAAAAATAACTCTGAATGGACACACTGATGAGATGCCATTCCTCTAAACTAAAGGCAATAAAATGCAAGGACCAGGAATTTCCTGCCACTCAATATCCTATAGTTGCCTATGATAGCGAACCACCACCGCCTAAGATTACCCGTGGCATAAAATGTCTCACTACTATGAGAAATAACACTCAAATTAATTCTTCCAATCCTAATTCACTTGCCACTAAAGTACCAACAAATTTGCCACCACTTCAAACTATTTTAACTGTATCTCAAGACTTGCCAAGCCTCTGGAAGCTGTTTTTCTAGGCTCTGAAGCACAAATCACCTTTATTATAAAGGGAGAACACAACAAAATGAAACTACAGAAAACAGATTCACATTTTTTCTTGTAAATCCTGTAGTTTGACATATGTCTACATCTTTGTCAAAAATCTCAACCTAAGAACTCAAGTCTTTGGTTGAATCTCTAATTTCTGCATAAACACATTTATTGTAGGGGTTTACTAAGATATCAATGCAGCCTAGACCACCAGTAAACCAATTACCACAAGCCTACTCAACTGCCTAGAAACAGCTGTAAAGAACTTGATTATACATGCATCTTTAGTTCACCAAACAGATGAGCAACATTGTGCACAGACACTGGCATACATCCTTATATTCCGAACCAGATTCCTAGTGCCAAAATCACCCTCCCTTTGAACAAAGCTATATCACATTCCATCTCAAAATTAGTCTCTTCAAACAAAGACATATTATAAATGGCACAAGATCTCCACATATACTGGTGCTAAAATGGGTAGTAGCCAGTGCACAAAGCAGGATAAAGAGTATGGAGTTGTAAGCTCTCAGAAATTGATGGTCACTGAGGCTGTCTTGTCAGACATGAAAGCTATAAAGTTGGAACACATTTTGCATGAGTACGACTTTGTGAAGGCCGTTTTGGAATACTTCATCTGATGTTCAGGTGCCAAATTTGAAATTATTCACCAACAGCATTTTGTATGCCTAGCAGCTCCACTGCTATCAGCATAGGTTCTCTTCAAAAATTATCACAGAGGTTATAAGAGTATGAAGCCAGTTCTAAAGAATTACAGTGAAGATAAAATTGAGTTAACAGTGATACTAGCACACATGCTATATCAATTGTAAAGGCAATAGGTCTTCAATATTGTCCTGACTAAACAGCAAATGGCCAAGGACAAATACACGCTGGTGGTAAAATATGAAATCACCAAGTCATGCAGAAACCTAGTATAAAATTTGCATTTGGGGGGCGGGGAGGATTGAAAGAAAGAACATCACATCATCTTATTCAAGCATGTCATTGATACATCATGCATGGATTACATGCCATATCTTTAGCACAATCAACAGCCACAAAATTCCCAAACAAATATCTCATTATAATTCAGAATGAATTGAAATTATTTAAATTTGTTGGGAGGTTAATCAAACAGAAAAGGCTTTAGTGTTGTAGCTTCTCTGCCTTAGTTCTGTTGAGATCATATAGTTTTAGGTTCTTTCTCAGATAACATTGCAACAGGTATTCATATTCACCAATACTAGGAATATTTACTTCCATTTTCACGTCTTTGAGGACCTGCTGGTCTCCTCTGATTCTAAAATAAGGCCCAGCATTACACCTAACTCTTTCAATATCTCAAACATCTCTTACAAAGTTTTTCATCTTCATCACAAAATTAGTTCAAGAATTTGAATTTATGCTCAGATTCTCAATCCCCTATTTGTTTATGCAATCACCAAGATAAACTGATTGCATACTTCTGTTTAAATGCAAAAGCCTAATGCAGTTACAAAGACAATTGATTGGTGGACATATATTACTTCATTAGTAGAACAACATACCCACAATTTCCCTAAATTCAAAAAGTACCAATCAACAGCATGCATAAAGTGGTAAATAAATCTGAATTTACAACTTATTTGTCTCATCCAAATGCTATAATTAATATCATCATTAAACAAGAAACAGTAATATGCATATAGCGAGCTATCTGAAATTCATCTTTATATTAGATTCATATTACAATAATTCTCAACATCACACTTATCCTAATCACATATGCCAAATAGATAACCATATTTCAGCAAGACAATTTGAAGACAGAACAGCTTTTCTATCATTCCCATAACTGTACAAAAACAATTGAATATGAAGACTTTGTTTAGAACCCAAAGGAAGCAATTTCATGATCACAGGTTTGGATCCACAGGAGCTAAGTGAGAAATTACCATGCTGCTGTTAACAGGGAGAGTCTGTTTGAATAAAAAATTAATTCCCCTTCTTCACTCAATTTCCAAAAAACCCCTAATATGCAGCCATATGGATTTCATTTAGACTCGGAATTTGTTTCGCTCTGCTTCTTCTCCTATTAAATTTAAGAAGTAAATGGGGCCTAAATTTAAGATCAAATCCTAAATCAGAAAAATAAGCCACTTTATTTATAGAAAAATTCAAATATTCAAAGAGATTAATATAACCCCACTAAAAATTAGACAGACAGCCCTATTACTTTTGGCACCGGACAGCTACAAAGGTTATAAAACTTGGACATCAAGAAAACTCAAAACAACAAAAAGAATATTAAAATTACCAAATATGCAATCCTAACACTGATCAAACATACATGAACAATTTTACAATGATTAAATTGTTAAGTCCCAAATCAGTTTGTACATCAACAATTAAATCCATATTTCCAAGGAGATTAGTGTCAATCATTTCCAAAATTACCATCACAACATGAATCAAATGACATAACACCATACTAGAGGGTAATAAACCTGCTGAAAATGCTGGTAAGTGAAAATATTACATGCTAGATTGCTAACTATCACTAATATAAAGCATAATAAAACTTGCATAAAGAATATGACTAGACGGTTTAATTCCTTTTCACCTCTTCGTAGCAAATCCCCAGCCACACTCAGAGACCAACCCGGCACTGCCTTGGCCCGCCGTTTAATGTCCCATTTTTCCCATTTGCCGAGAGCGCAACGGATAAATTTCCACAGAAGACCTTCAAAAACCTCCTCCTAGCCCTCCATATTCCGGCCTTAAACCTCACCGTCATAGACATCCTCGCATTGAATACAACATTTCCACTTTTACCCCTCTCAGAATTAATTTCGTCCGCAATATCCTTTTCTACATAACTCGACAAGGCGGCGAACTCCGCCTCCATGGACGTCTCGGTTTTAGTAGATTGCGAAAACGGCGGGAGGTTCGTGGACGAAAGCAGAGAAGTTCTGTAGAACATCTCGGACATAACGTAGTCATAAGCAAGGGAAATTTTCTTGTTGGGGTTTCGGACGGTGAAGTGCAGATCAAAAGTAGCAGTGAGTTGGAGATTGGAGGAGAGATTGAAGTTGGAGACAGAGAGTGAGTCGACTCGGAACTCTGGAAGGCGAGGGCGGAGAATGAGCCAAACAATGAACAAGATGGTGCCAGTAATGATGACGCCGGCAATCAGAAACGCGAAGATGCGACGGAGGAAGTTGGCGCGTTGGGTGGCGTAAGGATCAGGATAGTAATTTTGCGGGTAGTACTGTTGGTTGTTGTAGTGAGGAGGCGGTGGTGCGGCATAGGGGTAAGCTGTATTGGAAGGCGGTGGCGCGTTGCCATTGGGATTTGGGGCTGGGTAGCCCGTTACCGGTCTATTAGGATCAGCCATAGTGGAAACTAGAGCATCAGAAAAGAGCTGGGAGGCGGGGACTGCGGCTTCGCAATGAACGTGGACGGTGGTGGTCCTGGTGGAGATGGTAGTGGTGTGGGCAGTGTGCGCTCATAAAGTCGGGAAAGAATCAAAGGCTGACGTCTACAATACCTGTTGTCGTCAAAAGAAGGCTTCAGAAACATTTAAAAAAGTAACATCATTTCCGATGTTTTTTTTTTGATAAAATGACAATAAATATGAAATCCTCTGCATAAAATCCACTCCATAAATTAATTTCTAGCCAAAAAAAAAAAAAAAGACTTGAGCTGCAATTTTTCTCATAAATTTTTTTAATACAATTAAAAAATTCAATACGTATAATTCTCATATCTTGAGAACAGTTATTTACTTATAAAATTATTTTTTCAATTTAAATAAAACTTTTTTACAAGAGTTATAATGCAAGTACTACATCCAAAGAAAGAAAAGGTAATACATTTATTAATTTTGATTAGAGTAGAAAGAAAATAAATAAAAATTATTATATTTAATTATATTTATTATTTTAAATATTATCCTTACAAAATTAAAAAGAAAAATTTGTTGACGTAGAAGAGAGTTATTATTCCCTGTCCTAACTTATTTCTACTCTTAATTTAGAGCTTGTTTGATAAAATTAAAATTTGAAGAGTAAAATCTGAATATTTAAGTATTGAATTTAAAAAATTAAAATTAAAGATTAAATTTTAAAATTGAAAGTGTGAATTAATTATAATTTATTTTTATACTATATTTTATCATAATTTAGATTAAATATAAAAGAATCTTAATAATTATATGAGTATTAAATATTTTCAAACTTTAAACTTAAATAACTTTTAATTCATTTAAAATTTGTGACAAAATTTCAGTACATTTTAATCAATTAAGTGATAATAAAAATTTATTATCAAACGTATTTAATATTAATCGTTATTAAATGTACTTATTAAAATAAATACTCAATTAATTAATTTTAAATATTTAATTAAGTTATCAAATATGCCCTTATTCTTATCTGAATTTAAATTTTTAAGCATTTAACTTCATATTTATTTTTCATTTCCAAATAATTCCTCTTTAGACCCAAGCAATCCAAACATGGTAAAATGATGTTAAAATATAGGAAAATAATATTTTTGCATTTTTTATATATTATTAATCCAAAAAAAAAGGCAAAATTTGAGGGAAATGGATCTATATCATGAGTAGTGCCCAAATTTAATAAGCATTATCACTACCAAATGATTTTTGTGGAACTTTTTTTTTCTTTTTTTTTCTTGTGTCCAAGTGTGACGAGATCGATTTGACAGTAGAAGACCTTCTCGAGACATATGGAATAAATTTGAGGCAGTTGAGTCTAAGTGAGAGTCAATCTAACTTCTCAGGTAGAACTCTATATAAGTAGTATGTGACATTCATTTGTAAGACACAATTCACAAAACACACAAACTTTAAAAAAATTATAGAGAGTGATCATTGTATTCAACAAAGAAGTGGTTAAGATACACAAAGATTAAGTTTTATGAAAGTGTAGGTTAGGCAATAGGTGCTTAATTGCCCCAGAGTTGGCCTTACGCTCTTGTAATCCTAATTCTTAAATGATACTTCCTTTATTTTAAAATAGATGTTCACATAACTTTTTTTTTATTTTATTTCAAAATATATATTCTTTTATATATTTCTAGAACTAATGATTAGTTTTTTTTTTCTCTATTTACCTATATTTATTTTTAGTCAACTACACAACTTTCCAAAACTCTTTTTTTTTTCTTTTTCTTTTTGGAAATTTTTACCAATTAATAGCTATTATGTATTTTTAATAGGGATAGAATTGGAACCCTATCTAATTTACTGTATAGTTTTCAATACCTCTAATTTTTGTGCAAAGGGTTATATAAACATCTATTTTGAAACGAACGGAGCAAAGTTTATGGTTGGGCTATAAGTATCCATAATAACTTGTGTCTCATATTTTCCTTGTATTTCGATTGAATCACATATAGGTTGAGGCTAAGTGGCCTAGTGAAGACAAGTTAGGTTGCTGCAAACACAAAGCCTCCCTAAGTTCAAATTTGAACTTAACGTTGTGACATTCATAGTTTCAAAGCTAGGACTTGGCAAAGCCTGTGCAGTAAAGGTTTGTAAAGAGCCAGTGATATCAGAGCCTATAGTCGATGTTGTCGAAGAGTTTGGTAAAGGAGCGTAATGGCTAATCAATTAGAGCGGAATTTTCGAGAAATGGTGTTATTTTCATTCAGAATTCCGGTAGAGGGACTGCCTCAGTCAGAATTCCAGAAGTAGTGAGGTCGCATTCACGAAATGCGACCTAGTAAAATGTGGTCGCATTCCGTGTGGTCGCATTCACGGAATGCGACCTCAGCCAATTTTTCTTTCTTTTTTTTTTTTTAATTATGCAACCTTAAGGTCGCATTCGTGGAATGCGACCTTAATTAAGGATTGCTATACGGTTCTCTTTGTTGCGTTCATTGGTCTTCTCTCTCGGCATGCCAGCGGAATAGATGTTGCTCCAAGCTCTCCCATTTCCTCATGGCCTTCGATGGCTGAACAACAATGCAAGAATAGCTAAAAGCTCATCGGTTAGTATATGATCCGATATCTTCCGCACAATGACCCTAGTAGCACCTTCGTAAACCGCCCTACTCTTATTCTCGAGAATGATGCACAAGTTGAAAATCGCTGAGCAAGCATCCTTCATGGACAATGGATTTCCATCTTCTAAAAGCCCAATCAAAGGCTCCAGAGCTCCTAATTCTCCAATTCTAGACTTATTTGAATCCGGAGTCGATAACGTAAAAATAGTCGTAGCAAGATTCTTTCTTGTTTCAATATTTCCGGATCTCAAGGACTCAATTAGAAGAGGAATGACTAATGGACTCTCTCGCAATTGGCTTCTTGTTACTATCATGTATTGATAGATTTAAAACTGCAGTGATCAAATCCTCTTGTAGATCAAGATGTGTGTCAGCACTCCCCGATGAGAGTGGCTTAAGCAAACTAGGAATACCATCGTAATGTCTCCAAAAAGAGCTCGACAAGATGGTGAATGCTTTGTAAGTCGTCGAATCTCCTTTGCGACCACCTTCCGATCCGTAAAAGACGAGGAAGACAGTTTTTCAAGCAATGAGTTTAGATGCCCTCGATCAGCATCAGCGATAATCTCTCCTTCTATTTCTTGAACAGGGCTATGCATCTCTATGCCATTCTCTTTGCACCATCAGCAGATCATTTCCCTAAGAACGTGGTTAGGGGTGAGAACTGTATGAGAGAGAACTTGTTCTGATTGAGGGCAAGTTCCAATGCCCATCTTTTAGCCATTTTTGGATGAAAGGCTGATCGAAGGTCTACATCATAAATAATTAAGGTCGCATTCCTGGAATGTGACCTCAAGGTTGCATAATATAAAAAAAAAAAAAATGGTAGAGGTCGCATTCTGTGAATGTGACCACATTGCATTCATGGAATGCGACTTCACTACTTCTGAAATACCGGTTAGAGCTGCCCCTCTGTTGAAATTCGGAGGAAAAACAGCCCCATTTTTCAGAATTTTCGCAATTAGAGCATGCTCAACTAGAGGCGCTAGTGGCCTTATTGTTTGAATAGTGGGTATGGCAAACCTAATAGCTAGTCTCCCTTTCATTGGCTCATAGGATTTCTAAACTAACCAAGAGGATGCACAATTTGGAAGAGTGGTGTGAACGAACTTACCGAGCAGATAAGATCAATAGTAGTTGATAGCTTAGACTCTTGGGTGACAAACTTGACAACGTCTATCCTTATTCATATAGCATGGATGTCTAAGATTGAGAATCGATTGGCTCATGTAGAGTCCTAGAATGGAATTGGTAAAAGTGATACTGGCTCAACCTAAGAGGTGGAGAACCTTAAGGCAAACCTAGCCTTAATCAAATAGACCCTAGTAAGTGTAGTTGGGGAGAGGGCATTAAGTTGCCCCATCCGAAAGTGAAAGTGTTGGAACCAAAGTTGTTCAGTGGGTAGCAGAATGCCAAGGAATTGGAGAACTTCCTCCAAGAAATGGAGCAGTATTTTTAAGCTGCACATATATCGGCTACAGAAAGCTAACCATGATATCTATGTATTTGATTGTAGATGCTAAACTATGGCAGTGTACCCAGGTGGCAAATGAGTACTTGCCAAGGATTGATTCTTAGAAGAAGGTCAAGAGGGAATTGAGGGAACATTTCCTACTTACTAATACTTTCTGGTTAATACGAGAAGTGCTGCAGAGGTTCAAGCACATAAGTTCTATGAAGGCCTAGGTGAAATACTTTAGTTCACTGATACTAAATGTCTGAAGAGGATAAGTTCTTCAACTTTATGTTTGGATTGCAAAGTTGGGCCTAGATGGAGCTAAGATAACAAAGAGTCCAAAATATAGTACACGTGTTTATTGCTATAGACTTTTTAGTAGATTATGGTGAGTTGTTTGACACAAACCAAAGCTGGGAGACTGAGATGGACATGAAAATGCAGAAAAACAAACTAAAAGAGAAGAGAATGTTCTGAAGCAAAGGCAAGGACAAGAATTGGGATTATAAATCCAAGACAGGACCCAAAAACGAATGTTATATTTGCAGAAGACCTCATTTTGTGGTATAACACCTGAATCGTGTAGATAAAGACTTCAAAAATTCAAGGAGGGTTGGTGGGGTCTAGGTTCAAAAGGGCTAGGGTAAGACTATTTTATATATGAGAATGTTATGATTTCTGGAGATACAATGATTAGAAGAGGAAGGAAATTTTGAAGAGGACATATTAAGCTAAGAACAAGTGGGAGAGAGCATTATAGTCCTCATGTTAGTCAAGATTGACAAGAAAAGATAGAGTCAACTACAAGAAAGTCAGCAAATTGCGACGGATTTTTGCGACGGACAAAATTCGTCGCAAATTTGCGACGGCTCACCGACGGGAAAAAAGGAAAGAGGATGTAGTTAACCGACCCTCGCAAATCCGTCGCAAAATTAGCGACGGATTTGCGACAAAAATTATTTACGACGGATTTAGAGATTCCGTCGCAAATTCGTCGCAAAATTAGCGACGGATTTGTGACGGGAATTATTTGCGACGGATTTAGAGATTCCGTCGCAAATCAGTCGCAAAATTAGCGACGGAAATCAATTTTTTAATAAAAAAATTGTAGAAAAAAATGCTCTAGCAAATCCATTGCAAAATTAGCGACGGGAATTATTTTGCGATGAATTTGCGACGGATTTGGAGATTCCATTGCAAATCCGTTTCAAAATTAGCTACGGATTTGCAACAAAAATTAATTTTTTAATAAAAAAATTGTAGAAAAAAATTTTAAAAAATGCTCTTGCAAATCCGTCGCAAAATTAGCGACGAAAATTATTTTTTTAATAAAAAATTGTAGAAAAAAATTTTAAAAAAATGCTCTAGCAAATCTGTCGCAAAATTAGCGACGGATTTAGAGATTCCGTCACAAATCCGTCTCAAAATTAGCGACAGAAATTATTTTTTTGATAAAAAAATTGAAGAAAAAAATTTTTAAAAAATGTTGTAGCTAATCCGTCGCAAACTTAGCGACGGATTTGCGATGGAAATTATTTTTAAAAAAAAAAATTGAAGAATTTTTTTTAAAAAAAATTACTCTAAGCTAATTCATCGCAAAATTAGAGACGGATTTGATACGAAAATTATTTGCGACGGATTTATATATTTCGTCACAAAATTTGCGACGGTTGGTGTTTTCTTTAAAGTTTTGCGACGGATTGGTGTTTTCATTAAAGTTGCGATGGATTGGTGTTTTCTATAGAATGAAGTTTAAAAAAAATTATCGCTGTAAATAATTTTAATCTAAAATATTTAAAGTTACTTATTAAGGTTTTTTTGGTATAATTTTGTATACTATATACACATGAGTGTTATTATCATAGAATATGTCCATGATTTTCTTACTAATATTGTTTATTGTATAAAATATTTTTACATGTTCTTTATAGATAATTTTACAAATTGAGTAACAAGGAGTTTCATTAATTATTAAGAAAACTTCATTAATATATATATATATATATATATATATTTGTGATTATGTTTATATATGTGTACATATTTACATATGTATATGAATATGTGTGTGTATCTATACATATAAATAAATGCTTATGTGTGTATATATAAATATATAATATGAATGTGTGTGTGTGTACTTTAATATATATGGTGTGTGTGTGTCTATGTATAAAATATGTATATATATATATGTATATATACACACACACATTTGTTCATATATATTTGTGATTATGTTTGTATATGTGTGTGTGGATTATATTGTATATGAATTTATGCGTATATTTATATACATATATACATATATATGTAAAAATTATTTAATAAAAAAGATAGTATATAAATATATAAAAATATTTTTTTATTTTAAATAATATAGTTTTATATTGAATATAGATATACAAATTTTTGTTGTGTATTTCGTGGTTAATCTGTGATTATTTGTCACGAAATCATAAAATTACTATTAATTCCTGATAAATTCATGACATTTTTTTTTTTATTTTTTTCCAATTTTTTAAAAATAATCTACAAAAAAAAAAAAAAATTTGAACAATCACTTTTCTTCTTCCCCCTCCCTCCTTCTTCCCTCCCATACCCGCCTCCCCCTACCCAGATCTGCAATTTCATCGCGCGCACCACCCTCCCCCGCAGCCGCCACCCCCCGCCACCCCCTCCCGCCTGCACTACCCCGCGTGCCCCCTCCCCTGGCTGTCTCCCCTCCCCCTCTCCCCCCGGCCAGCTCTCTCCCGGCTCTCTCCCCACTCTCTCCCCTCCCTGCGACCGGCCGGCTGGCTCTCCCCTTCCCCCGGCTCTCTCCCCCCTGCCCCCGTCCCCCCCCCCCCCCCCCCCCCGCCCTCCCCCCGCAAGGGCTCTCCCCCCTCTACCCCCCGCGGGTCCCCCCTCCCCCACGACTATCCCCCCTCCACCCCGGCCCCCTTCTCCCCCCCCCCCCCCCTCTCCGCCTTCTTCCAACCACCCCCAGCCCCCCTTCTCCGTTCCCTCCCCCCCACCCCATCTGCAGACAATCCCCATTCTCCTATATTATTTTTAAATTTCTGCCCACAACACTTAAAACCTACTTCTTCATACTCCAAATTCGGAGCATTCTCCACAAATTGCAGAATTCAAGAAATTCAACCAGAGGAGACTAAGGTTGAATCCTCATAGCATATCAGAGGCCTTAGTCATCATTCAACATCAGTCTCCAAAACAAGTAAATATCATTCTTTTTTTAAACTCTTACATCGTCTTTGATTTTGAGAACGCTAGTAGCAGGTGATATTTTGTGATGGAGAATGGAAGAATATATTACATTGGTTTGTTTTCGTACAAGGATGGGATAAAAATTGTAATGTGGAGATATATTTGGTATAATAAGTAGTTTAACGTGATATATGACATGTTTATGAGCTTAACAATGAATTTTTTATGTGGTATGTGATGTATATTACAAGTAATGAATTTTGTTGATTGTTAACTACTATGCTCACTATTAATAGTATTTACTAGTATGACAATTATTAGTTCTTATTACTTGTTGACTAATAAAACTGCTATTCCATAATATTAATACTTTTATTCATATGTTTATTTAATATTATTATTGACTATTTATTGAAATTGCTATTTATTAAATATTAGGGGGGCAAAAAATTATTTTCAATATTATAACATTATTTTCAAAAAATTACTACTAATTTTTTTTATAACATTATTTTTTAATATAAAATTGTTTGATAATAATTACTATGTAACGTTTAGTAGTATACTGCACGTCAATAATTAGTACTTACTATTTTTTAATGGTAAGTTGGCTACCAACAAATACCAACTACATCTTTTTTCTTTTTTTTTTAACTTATATGAATGGATCCCCGTGAGTGATGGGTTATCATTCCTCATGAGTGATGGGTGATCATTCCCCATGGGTAATGGGTGATTACCCTTACAATAGTCATATTGAATAATTGTTTTGACAGTTAATATTTTTTTTTTCAATGTTGTTGATTTTGTGGTGGCTTGGTGCCTAGAAATGTCCAACATATAGGGGAAACTATGCCGAAATTCCTAATGAATTTTGCACTGGTGGTTGTGTTTATGGTTGTAGGTTTAATATTAATTTTGATTGTTAGTTGGTGGCTGAGTTGGTTGATGCTTCATGGTTTAAATCTAGTTGCTTATTAAGGTATTGTTAGAGAAGTTAATAATTTTAATTCTGTGCTAAGTATATTGGGTGTCTATATAAACATGATTGGGAAATCGATTAGTGTTTTGCGACGATGGTTCACCATCACAAGCCCACGTATGATGCAAGATATAGATGTATATATAAATTACTAAAAAAGTATTTCATGAAACATGTAGTTGTGTATTCAGGTATTTATAATTGTTGTTTATAGTAACATGAAGATGATTACCCTTAAGCTTTCCTAAACCTTTTATTGCGTATATGCATAAACTCACAGTTAAACCTCTTTGTCGCATAATATGTTGAATATATAGAAGGAAGATCGCAATTGGATGTATAGAAGGTGGTTGCCTGGTAAAGGGTTTGCTACTGAATTTGAGCAGGGGGTACAGGGATTTATTGCATTCGATTTATCGAACTCGAAGTATGGTAAATCGGATGTCCTTGCACAAAATGCAAGAACATGAAATTTGACTCTCCAGACCAAGTTGAGATCCATTTGTACAGATATGGGTTTGTTAGCAATTACCATCAGTGGATTTGTCACGGTGAACCTTACTATGTAAATCAAAGCATGTCTACCTCAACATCTAGTACAGTTCAAGTTGATTCAGGTTCTAGAAATCCGTATATGGAAATGATCATTGATGCGGCGGGCCCTAATTTTAATTTGGAAAGACCGTTAGATGAGCAAGTTGAAGAACCTCCTAACACGGAAGCACAAAAGTTTTATGATATGCTGGGGGCAGTAGACACTCCCATATGGGAAGGGTGCATGAACCACTCGGTGCTTTCATTAGTTTCAAGGCTACTAAATGTTAAGTCTGAAAATAACGTATCTGATAAAGCTTTTAACCAAGTTGTACAGCTTATGAAAGAGGTGGTCCCAAGTAGCAACAAGATACCTGATGACTTTTATCAAATGAAGAAATTAGTATCTGGGTTGGGGTTGCCTGTTCAAAAGATAGATGTATGCAGTAATGGATGCATGCTTTATTGGAAGGATGATATCAATTTGAAAGAATGCAAATTTTGCAGACATGCTCGGTATGTGCCTAGAAAATGCCGAAAAAAAAAGAAGGGTTAGGCTCGAGATCTCTATGAAAAAAATGTACTACTTTCTGATTACACCAAGGCTGCAGAGATTGTATGCATCTAAAACTACAGCTGAACACATGAGTTGGTATGCAAAGGCTAAGGTCGAAGATGGAAACATGAGCCATCCGAGAGATGGTGAGCCTTGGCAGCACTTTGATCGGATTCATCCAGATTTTGCAAAGGAAGTTTGGAATGTGAGATTGGGACTTTGTACTGATGGTTTCTTGCCGTTTGGCATGTCAGGAAAGCAGTATTTATGTTGGCTAGTTATTGTCACTCCTTATAACCTTCTACCATGGTTATGCATGAAAGATCCTGTGATATTTTTAACAATCATTGTACCGGGACCAAAGAATCCGAAACATAAAATTGATGTTTATCTTCAACCATTAATAGAAGAATTGAATCATTTGTGGACTGAAGGTGTTGCTACATATGACATAGCAAAGAAACAAAACTTCCAGATGCGTACTACACTAATGTGGACTATTAACGACTTTCCTGCCTATGGAATGATGAGTGGATAGAGCACAGCTGGAAGATTAGCGTGTCCATATTGTATGGGGAGGTCAAAGTCTTTTCATCTACAACATGGTGGTAAACACTCATGGTTTGACTGCCACCGTCACTTCTTACCCATGGATCACCTATTTCGACGGGATACAACATCATTTAAGAGAGATAAGGGCTCTGATATGTTCCAACCTATTCTACGTCCCACTGGGAATGACTTGTGGAGCAGTGTTTGTCAGTATTCGAAAATAATAGAGTCGGGAAGAGAACTTGGGAGATCAGAAGGTAGATATGTGAGTCATAATTGGGCTAAACGGAGTATTTTTTTAGATTTGCCCTATTGGCAAACGCATTTGGTTCATCATAATGTTGACGTAATGCATAATGAAAAGAATGTGTTCGATAATGTCTTCAATACAGTTATGGATGTGAAGGGCAAGACTAAAGACAATTTGAAGGCTCGTCGTGACGTTGAAGTATATTGCAATAGGCCAGAACTACATGTGTGTAACGTCGGAGAAGAGAGGATAGTAGTACCTAAAGCATGTTACACGTTAACAGTAGAACAAAAGAAAATATTGCTTAAGTGGTTGAAAGGATTAACTCTTCCAGATGGATACGCATCGAATCTTTGTAGATGTGTTGATTTTAATGAATTGAAGCTGTTCGGCATGAAAAGCCATGATTGTCACATCTTCATGGAAAGATTACTTCCGATTGCCCTTAGAGAATTCCTTCCAGCTAATGTTTGGGGAATTTTGACAAAATTAAGTCTGTTTTTTCAGGACATTTGTGCTCCTAAATTGTCTGTATCTCATATGATAAAGTTGGAGCAAGAGATACCGGTTCTTCTATGTAAGTTAGAGAAGATTTTTCCTCTAGATTTTTTCGATGTTATGGAACATCTCTTAGTTCATTTGCCTTACGAAGCAAGGGTTTGTGGTCTTATACAATATAGATGGATGTATCCATTTTAGAGGTAGTTGTCATTATCCAAATTTTACTATAGCTAGCTGTAGTCATTGCATAATACTTATTATCATACTTTGAATTATGCCAGGTTCTTGTTTCGTTTGAAGTTAAAGGTGAAAAATAAGGCACGAGTAGAATGGTCAATTTGCAATGCCTATCTTGTTGAGAAAACATCTACATTCTTCTCCTATTATTTTGAGGCACATGTGCAGACAAAACATGTATCCATAGCTCACAACGATAAAGGTGTAGTCGGGCGAGAAGTAAATGTAACTTCGTTGTCAATATGCAATATTTATGGGAAGATATTAGGAAAGATTCAAACCCAATTCCTCTCTCATGAAGAATACAAAGTGGCAAGAAATTATATATTACTTAACTGTGAAGAGGTCCAACCATATATTAGGTGAGATGCTTTCCCCTCTGGTTGATATTAGAAATAAGATCTATTGCTAATTGTGTCATTTTCTTCTCTACAGTGAGTTCACATCTCGTTTACAATCTTCAATCCCAAACATTTCAGAATTGGATGTACAGAGAAGGATAGAGAATAAGTTCGCAAGATGGTTTACAGATTATGTATGATCTTCTTTAATCAGTTAAATTTCTTTACACGTGAACATATGTTGTTAGTTAATGTATGCCCACCTGAACATTTCATATGCTTTATAGGTGAACAATCCACAAAACCATGTGTCAAATATATGTTTGAAGAATTTTGCTTGGGGACCTTCGAGAAAAGTAAAAACATATACTGGGTACATTATTAATGGCTATAGATTTCACACCCACGAACACGCCGAAGGAAAGAAAATATTGAATTCTGGAGTTTGTGTTAAGGGGGGTGAAAATGACTCAGTAGTCAGTGATTATTGTGGGGTTCTTAAAGAGATTGTTGAAGTAGAGTTTCCTGGTAATCCATCACAAAAAGTTGTCCTTTTTAAATGTGATTGGTTTGATCAAACAACAAATCGCGGTGTTAGAATACATAAGGAGTATAAGAGTGTTGATATTAATTGCAAGAGGAGCTATCCAAAATATGATCCATTTGAATTAGCTCAATAGACATCTCAGATATACTATGCCTCATATCTAGGATGCAAAAGACCACGATCCGATTAGTTAGCTGTGTGTAAAGTAAAAGCTCGACATGTGATTGATGCACCTGTGATTGATAAAGCTTACCAAGAAGAGGTGGATATTCACAATGCAATGAGTATTTCCTTAGTTGTTGATCTTAGTCCCTCAGCTCATGAAACGGGCACAAGTGATTTGTTGGATGTTCAAGAAGAAGGATTACTTAGGGATACAAATGAACTCGAAGATGAGGACGAAGACGAAGACGAAGACGAAGGTAACTGGAATATAG
Source organism: Voacanga thouarsii (assembly GCA_026120185.1). Taxonomy (NCBI): domain Eukaryota; kingdom Viridiplantae; phylum Streptophyta; class Magnoliopsida; order Gentianales; family Apocynaceae; genus Voacanga; species Voacanga thouarsii. The sequence goes on along the minus strand of JANUWF010003364.1, from coordinate 694,491 downwards.
ATAGCACAACAGAGATGGAAGAAGAAGAATATATATCAGAGGATAACTCGAGTGATTAAAGTACATTTATAATACGTTTGTGATGTAAAGTTTAAATAATTCATGATGGTTGCTTATATTGTTGATCAATAATTTATGTTAAAATTTCATGTTTTACTAATTTATTGGATGATCAATTATTATACCATTTTTTGTCCTTTTTATTAGCTTAAATATAGTTAAGTACGAGTCAATGCTAATTATTTTCTTTTCCACAGGTGTTCTTTGCATTTCCATAGGTATTCTTCCTTTTTTTTTTTTTTTTAAATACAGTTAAGTGTTAGGGGAGACTCTAACTATTTTCTTTTCCACAGGTGTTCTTTGCCTTTCCACATGTATACTTTTTTTTTTAAAATACAGTTAAGCATGAGTCAATGCTAACTATTTTCAGTTCAACAGGTGTTCTTTGCATTTCCATAGGTATTCTTCCTTTTTTTTTTTTTTTTAAATACAGTTAAGTGTTAGGGGAGACTCTAACTATTTTCTTTTCCACAGGTGTTCTTTGCCTTTCCACATGTATACTTTTTTTTTTAAAATACAGTTAAGCATGAGTCAATGCTAACTATTTTCAGTTCAACAGGTGTTCTTTGCTTTTTCAAAGGTATATTTTTTTGTCTAATATATGGACTGGATCCCCGTGAGTGATGGGTGATCACTCCCCGTGAATGATGGGTGATCATTACCCGTGAGTGATGGGTGATCACTCCTCCTGGGTAATGGGTGATTACCCTTAAGTTAATTGTTGTTGTTGACATTGACTTTTTATTATAGATGTCTTCTTTATTAGGATATAAAACATGTATAAAAGCTATATAAAAGAATACACATTTCATTATCTGATGGCTTTGATCCATTGACAAAGGAAGAATCATGCACTCGCCCTTCAAAATGTTTGGAAAAGGTTACAGACTTATGTGCAAGAATGAAGCCATTTTGAAAGAAAACAAAAATAACAAACCTTTTCTTTCTCAAGTTGTATAAATGGCCAAGTTTCTACATATTCCAGTTTATCTATTAGCAGTTAATTTTTTGTTATGGAGAATGTGTTTAATGGATTCAGGTTTTGTTGTACATGTTTTATGCGTATGATGTGTTGATGATACTTGGAATATGTTTGAATGTGGCATTAATGCCTGGAAAATGACCATTTCATAGGGGAGACTCTGTCAAATTTTTTTATAAATTTGCATTTATAACTTGTTCTACATATATATTACAAATATGTTTGAAATTTAAATAAATTTATTTCAAAATTAGGATGTCTGACGATGGACAGTCTTCTGGAGGTGTTGGAACGGACCAACATACCCATCCTCCTGACACCACATCACCATCACACGCACGACGCCTCTCCGTACCACGATCGATTTCCGATTCTCCTTCGCAATCAAGAGGTGCTTCTCCAGCAGACGCTCCTACTTCTGCATCACACCATATTGGATCACAAGCCACAGACGGCCGACCTATGATTATTCCTCGAGGAGATGGGTGTGTAATTTATAATTATTGATTGATTTCCAATTCAGCATATCTTCTTTAATAATCATATTACATTCCTTTCTGGTTATACAAAATAGGTTTGCTGGTTCAAATAAATATGTGAGAGAGATTCAAGGCATATTCAAGAAACAATTCAATGGTTCATACGCTACATACTCACATGTCCCAATACACGTTCGGGACATGTGGTTCGAGGAGTGGGGAGTATGTTTCTTTTATTTTCTTACAAATTTAATCTCATGTATATGTTATTGAAGCTTATATGCCCAGGTGTCATTTGTTGTATTTGCAAACAAATTTACTTTAAACTGTTAATTTAAACTTTAACGGCGATGGTTTACTATATTTGCAGAAGTTATTTTGTTGGGCTCCCGAGCATGGTCCCCAGATACGGAAAAATTGGGAAAGAAAGTGTGTAAAAAGGCTTTCCGATACTTTGTCGAAGACCCGAAAGAGCACGCCTACTAATTCATGTCCAACTTAGATTGATCTAACTCATTGGTGGAGATGAACAAACATTGGTTGGATCCCAAATATCAACGAGTCGTGTAGTCTGCAAAGCAAAATCGGTCTCGTACCGGTGTCACTCACACAAGAGGTTCCATCTCTTTCATTGAGCACAAGGAACGCATGGTAAATTCAATTTTATTAACTTTTGTATATTTCAAAATTGTCAGAATCATGCACTCGCATTCGAAATGATATTTTTTTCTATTAATTGAACTACAGAGGATACGTGAAGGGGACACATTTAGCTATCTGGACATGTTCAAAAAACTACATATGTTCCAGAACGGGGAAAGACAAGGTCAGTTTGTGGGCGAGCGTTCACAGAAGATATTGGTAAAAATAATTTATTCTTACATTACTTATTGTAATAGGTCTTCTTTTAATTTTTATAAACTTACGTTATTTCAGGAGGAGGCAAATGTCACCAAGGAGCGCTACTCTCACATAGAGTCTAGCGGGTCCGTCGACTCTGTTGCTATGCCAAATAACAAGGCCATTATCATTGAGGCAGCTGGCGGATTCAACAAGGGTCGTGTCTACGGGTTGGGATCAGAGGCTACTCGCATTAAGGAGTAGATGCATGCGTCTCATTTATTAGAATCATCTCCATCCACTCCTGTTGATGTTGACCAGATAGTTGAGACTAGGGTTCAGCAGAGGATTCAGGAGGTTGAGGATCGATGGAGGCATCGAGAGAGGAGTCACGAGGACAAGTACAAGCGCCGTGATGATAGGATTAAGAAGAAATTTGAACATAAAGTTGTAGGAATCACTTCTTGGATGGCAGTTATGTCCGAGAAGATGGGGGTTGAAATTTTCTACGGATTTGCGATGGATTTTTTTAATTTTTTGAAATTGCAATTAATCCGTTGCAAATTGCTACGGATTTGCGACGGATTTTTTTTTTTAATTTTTGAAATTGCAATTTTTCCGTCGCAAATCCGTATCAATTTGCTACGGATTTGCGACAAATTTTTTTAATTTTTTGAAATTGCAATTAATCCGTCACAAATCTGTAGCAAATTGCTACCGATTTTTTTAATTTTTGAAATTACATTTTTTCCGTCGCAAATCCGTAGCAATTTGCTACGGATTTTTTTAATTTTTTGAAATTGCAATTAATCCATCGCAAATCCGTAGCAAATTTCTACGGATTTGCGACAGATTTTTTTAATTTTTGAAATTGCAAATTTTCTGTCACAAATCCGTAGCAATTTGCTACGGATTTGCAACGGATTTTTTTAATTTTTTGAAATTGTAATTTTTCCGTTGCAAAATCCGTAGCAATTTGCTATGGATTTGTAACAGATTTTTTTTTTTAATTCTTGAAATTGCAAATAATCCGTCGCAAATTCGTAGCAAATTGCTACTGATTTGCGACGGATTTTTTTCACGTTTTATTTTTTTTCAATTATTCCGTCACAAATCCGTAGCAAAATATAATTTGGTTGACCAGAGATTTGGCCGTCGCAAATGTGTCACTATTTGCGACGGATTTAGTTTTCCGTCGCAAATAGCGACACTCTTATTTGCGACGGCCTAATCCGTCGCAAATCCGTCGCAACACTTGATTTGCGATGGATTTGTTACGAATTTGGCCATCGCAAATAGTTTTTTTTTTTGTAGTGGTCATAGAGACATTATCCAAGGAAATTCGCTAGACTAGAGACAATATTCAAAAAGAAGCTACAGAATATGAGATGACTTACTCTATGTCAATAAAGGCATAGCCTGCAATGTGCATGTGGGTGGTATGACTGAAATGGTTGTAGGTAGCACAAGTGAAGTGCTTGTGAGTGACACAAGACAACAACTCCCGACAAGATAGAACCAAGTGAGAAGCGGATACAAGCGTTATTATGAAGTTGGAAGAAGATTAGGAACTAAGTTGTTCAAGAAGGATCAAATCTTAAGTATAAGAGTCAGTTCAAGAGTGAAAAGAATGGGCAGAGATGGTATAGAAAGCAACAGGGTAAACAACAAGTTGAAATGTCGACAGGAATGTCAGCTTCTTTAAGTAGGGGAGATTTGTAAGGCCTTTAGGTATGTCAGTGAACCTTATTTTTCCTATTTTGTGTTTAGTGGCAGTGAAATACTAAGGAGTTAGAGAACTTGGGGATTGGGATAGTACTTTCAAACTGCACATATACCAACTGCAAAAAAAGTAACCACAACATTTATGATTTTGATTGTAAATGCAAAACTATGGTGACAAAACCATATGACAAGTGAGCACTTGCCAATGATTGATTCTTGGGACTAGCTTAAGACAAAACTAAAAAAGTAGTTTCTGATTAGTAGGAGAGGCATTGTGGAGCCTCAAGTCCATAGATTATGTGAGGACTAGTCACAAAGTTAAGTTTAAACCCAAATATAAAGAGGCCTCATGCTAGCAGCATCCTAATCCATTTTAACTAAGTTATTCAGTCTTAACTTATACACAATTTAACCAAAAAAAAACAAAAACAAAAACAAAAACAAAACAAATATGGAAAATTTGAGATGTAAGCAACCACATCAATTTTAGCCCATTGCGCGTGCAAGTGATTTAGACAACATGTTATGTACTGCACCCTCGAACTTAAAGGTATGATATACCTACCTTATTTCACTACAAGAAAGCAACAATTTAGTGATGGTCAAATCCGTTGCTAATCCGTCGCTAATTGAGTTTAGTGATGGATTTTGACCGTTGCTAAAACTGGCATCGCAAATAGCGATGGAACGAAAATCCATCACTGTTAATAACGGATTAGCAACGGCTATTTAAATAATGATATTTATAATTAAATTTGCAATTAAGTATGTCGTTAAATTTAGCTAAGGATTAGCGATGACCAACAAATTTTATTTTTAAAAAAATAATTAGTCGCTACCTGGTCTAACCGGTTCGGCCTGATAACTGACTCGATCCGCCAGATAATTTTTTGAGATTATGTCGGATGCGGGGCTCAAACCCACGACCTTGTTGTGGGGGAGCATGTACTCCACCACTAGACTATTCATATGCTTGTGATTTTTTGTTCTTTATATTAATTATATAGTTTTTTTTAAGATTAGCGACGCATTTGTAAGGGATTTGCGACGACTCAATTTTCCGTCGCTAAGCTGTCTCTAATTAGCAACGATATTTTAACAATTATTTAATATTAATGAATAATCACGAATGTCCCTCGCTAATTAGCGAGAGATTAGCTATGGTATATGAGTAATTAATTTAGTGTTAGTATTAATTACGTATGTCGTAGCTAATCCCTAACTAATTAGCCATGGATTAGCTACGACATTTGAATAATTAATTAGTATTAATATTAATTACGTATGTCATAACTAATCTCTCGCTAATTAGCGAGGGATGATAAGCCGTAGCTAGTTCCTCGCTAATTAGCGAGAGATTAGCTACGTCATTCGAATAATTAATTAATATTAGTGTTAATTACATACATCGTAGCTAATCTCTTGCTAATTAGCGAGGGATTAGCTATGGCTTATCGTCCCTAACTAATTAGCGAGGGATTAGCTACTGAAAAAATTTTAAAAAATAAATTTAAATTAAAATTTTTTGCTCACTATAGCTATTTCGTCGCAAATTAGGGACGGCAACAGCTGTCGCTAAATTCCGTTGCTAAAGTGCATTTTTCTTGTAGTGTTTGAAGATATTGATGACACTGTCAACGTCGCGACTTGTTGTGTACCCCATTGCTTTCTGTACTGCCTCCTCCTATTTTTTCGACTCTTATACTGACTCTTTTACTTAACACCTGATTCTCTTTCAACAACTTAGTTCTTGATTTTCTTTCGACTCTATAAAAATACCTATATTTACTTCTTACGTAGGTGATCATCTCAAAATGGATCTTAGTTCTTCTTTGTCAAGGGTTATTGCCTAGTACCACCCATAGTTACTGATAGGGCCTAAATTAGTCATATTTTTTTCTAGTTATTTAAGGCTATTTTGTAACACATTTTGTCCAATAACTAGTCAGATTCCTTCATATTTGAGATTTTATCCTTGGAAAGGTATTTTGTGCATTATTTTAGATTTTAGGGGTAAAATAAGACGAAAACGTCTCAAAACAGAACAGAGGCGGCGCCGGACAAGCCAGAGGAACTGGCACCGGTCACGTGCTGTTAGCACGCACTTTGAGATGATAAAAAATCAGTGAAACGAAGTGGAACAGAATCGAATTGGCACCGGCTAGGAGGCTAGAACCGGCGCTGGCTGCATTCTAAAAAAGATTGTGCGAAAATCAAGAAAAATCGACGAACAACTGGAGAAACAGAACACAACCGATGTCGGCTCTAGCTAGGATAGGCGGCACCTACTGTGACCTGATGAGGAGGTGGTGCCTTGATTTTTGCACGTATTTTTTGGCAATATGCAGAGTTTTAATATTTTTCTACTTCTAATTGGCCAAGAACCCTAAATGAACGAATTTAGGCACTTCCTAAGTCTATAAATAGGGGAAAAACACAAGAGAAATGGGAGAATTCATAGATCATAACAGAAAATCACTCAAATCAAAGATGATTGTGCAAGAGGGTCTACAAAGGGAGAAGAATGAGGCTTGTCTATGAGTGCTTTCTTTTAATTTGTTTTCTTTTTCTTGAACAATGATGTATTAATTGTTTTATTATAATTTGACATTGTTTTAGGTATTCATGATTTTTAGAGTTATTTGATCTTTTGATTAATTGATTGTTATTCTTGGTATTTAATTACTTGGGTTGATTACAAGATTAGTTGATTGTTTCTTTCCATTAACTTGCTTGGACAAAGGGGTTGATGGTGATTCCAATTCATTAGTTTCATATTTGTTGTCTCTTAATTTGCTTAGACAAAGGGGTTAATTGCTAAGAATAAGGTAATTAAAGGTTAATTGATGTCTGTTAGAATATTGATTCATTGGTTAATTTCATGTTTTAAGTTTGCCAGGATATGAAAATTTAATCAAGGATTGTGTTTAATGCATCTTTTGGGCGAATTAGTTGAGATAGGATATGTGATGCTAATTTGTCTAGAAGATAGTAATTGTATGGATTGGAAAATAAGTGAATCTATCTTAATCCTTCATGATGCCAAGAAAATAATTAGTTATGATAATAATTGGGTACTTTAAGATCATGTTTGTCAAAATAATGGTTTAAATTACATAATTCTCCATCCTTGACATGTATATATTCTTTTATTTTATTTTATTTTTATTTTTATTCTTTTTTACTTTATTGAGTCAGTTAAACAATGAAAGAAAAGTGATTAATGCATACTTGTTCCTTGAGAATCAACACTCATTTGAACCATATGCTATGTTAATGATGAGTACACTTGCTCATATGTGTAATTTGGGGTTAACGTTTTAATTTAAATTTGATTAGGAATATGCTTATTTTTATATGATTTTTATACCAAAATAAATACGCATCAGTTACATTACTCATATTACTTACAAGCATTGTCAGTCGTGCTACCCACAGGTAAAATGCATACTCTACCTTTATTGGTACAAAGTAAGTTATCTCTTTATTTATAATCCAACAATTTTTATTGGACAGTGTCTTCATGACTTTGCCTCTTGTCGTCCATTCTAACCAACATGAGGACTTCAATTTTTTTTTTTTCACACTTATTCTTGATTTAGTACCTTTCCCACTGAATTGTGTGCCACTTCTGGGCATTATGGCACCAACAACCATAATGGACTCATGTGTAGAAGAGACCTTCAAATGGTAGGCTTGATAATATTTATCTTTGTTTGTACAAAATGTATGTCTGATATTAAGAATTGAGTAGCTTGCATAGAGTGTCAAAATGCAGCTAGTATGAGTGGTGCTAGTTTGAATGTCCAAGAGGTCAAGGACCTCAAAATAGATATTATCTTGATTGGATGGACATTGTCAAGTCTGGTACTCGAGGATTTGAGCTATCGACAACTATAGACCTTAACAAGTCCGCCTGCTAAGCTTGTTCATGATATTCTTCCAAGTTGCTTACCAACACTTCTTGATTAGCAGGAGAGGCATTACAGAGTCTCAAACACGTAGATTCTATGAAGGTTTATGTGAAGAACTTCAGTTCATTAATACTAGATGTCTGAGGAAACTAAGCTTTTCAACTTTATGTCTAAATTGTTGGCTATGTAAGCAAAGAACTGAGGATGGTGGCTTAAAACTAGGTACAGACTAACTTGAAAGATGACCAAAGATTGCACAAAGTAAATAGACTTAGCTAGGTGTATACAGACCTAATATATGTTCTTGGGCTAAATGCCAAATTCATTAAATAGATTGAAAGACTAGTAAGTAGCACACGGGCGGCCCATTATGTGACTAAGGTGTCCTACCTCTAAAGAGAGTCTATAAGGTGACTAAATATTAGTTCTTATTATACATGATAAGGATAAAATTTTTAAAAGGTTGAAGCTTCCAGAGAGATATAATATTTTTTGATAAAATCTATCCCATGGTAGAAGACTTTCTTGAGACTTATAATACAAGCTAGAGGTAATTAAGTTCAAGTAGAAGTCAATCTCTTAATGATTATGGGACTTCTCTAGTGGAGCTCTATATAAGTAGATTGTGATATTTATTTGTAACACTCAACTCACATAACACACATGCTCGAAAGAGTTTAGAGATGGAGAAGATCATGGAAAGTGATTTTTATATTCATCAAAGGGGTAGAAGCCACTTTTGTGTTTAACTATACCTTTGGTTTGGACTCCCTTGTCAGTTGGTCTTAGTCCTTTAGCATGCAAGTGATTAGAGAGTATCTTACCCATTGCACCTCCGAATCTAAGGGTTTGATATACCTTTTTTACTTATAAAATTTAATATCTTCATCGACACCACAACTTACTATATACCTTATTACTTTCTATTTATTGTCTCTGTATATTCTTTCCATTCTTGAGCTAGCTCTTGTATTAAACACCCGATTCTTCCTGAACAACATGAGTCCTAGTTTTTTTTTTTTAACTTTGCAATAACATTTGTATCTGCTTTCTACCTTGATAACTAGCTCGACAAGAATTATGGTTCTCTCTCATTGAGAGTTATTACCTTGTGTCATACACAAGTACATCATTAGTGTTATCCCATAAGCATTTCATTCATGCCACCTATAGATATGTAGCAAGCTATGTGATTATTGGCATAGAGTAAGCCATTTCTTGCCCATAGCACCTTTTTGAACCTTGTTCATGATATAACAAATTTTCTTAGATAGTGTCTCCATAACTCTACTTCTCATTGTCCATCCTGACCAACATGAACACTTCAATATTCTCTCTCACTTTCTCAACTCAATGTCATTCTCACTGAATTGCTTTTTTTTTTTTTTTGTCACTATGCACCTAACAACAGTAACAGACTCATATGCAGAAGGGTACCAATCCTTTATGGATTCTTTGCATCTTGTTTGCACAGTTCAAGCACTCTGACATGAAGTGAGTTCCTTTGCAAATATAGCATTCATCTTTGTGTTCTTCCTTAAACTTAAAATATATATTCTTGTCTTTGTTTTTGTCTCGCGACATTCCTTTCCTTTTTAGTTTGCTTTTCCTTTTTGTGTCCATCTTCTTAGTTTATGTCAAGCAAATCACCATAGTCCACTCAGCTATATATCTACAACAACAATCGCTTGTACCATATTTTTGACTTTATGTTATCTCGTCTCAGCTCATCTACACCTATTTTTGCAATTCAAACATACAGTTAAAGAGCTTGTCCTCCTTGAACATCTCTAGACATCTAGCATTAGTAAACTGAAGTCCTTCATATTGGCCCTTATAGAACTTATGTGCTTAAGTCTCTGCAATGCCTTTTGTACCAATCAGGAAGTATTGGTAGGCAGGAACTTTTCACTCAGTTTTACTTGAGTTACTTCTATGCATCATTATTGATAAGTACTCATCTACCACACAGGTCTACTACTACAATTTTATATTTGCAACCAAATACATAGACATCTTGGTTACTTTTTAATAAGGAAATAATCTCTGTATATTAGTTGTATAATCTTGTAGAGCAAGAAAAATATTCTCTTAATTAGGTAGAGATTTTCTTCCTTTAATAGAGGCTAAATTTATTCCTGATTGACAGGACTGTAATCCTATATATATGTAAGCCTTCTTCATGAATAAAACACACTCACCTTCCCCATCAAATTCTGTCTTGTTCTGAAACTTTTCATGGTATCAGAGATATGAGTGGGGACGGGAGTAGTGATGAAAAGGGAGGCAGTGATGTCTCAACCAGAAAGATGATGTCTTCATATTTTCTTTCAACAAATGATAACCCAGGAAATATCATTACACAGGTTTAGTTGAAAGGAGAGAACTATGACGAATGGGCAAGAGCGATAAGAATGGCGCTCAGAGCCAAAAAGAAATATGGATTCATTGATGGTGCTATAAAACAGCCTACAGAAGACTCTTCAGAGATGGAAGATTGGTGGACTGTTAACTCCATGTTGGTTTCATGGATGTTAAACACAATAGAACCAAGTTTGCGATCAACCATCTCATATATGGAAATCGCAAAAGATCTTTGGGATGACATTGAAGAATGATTTTCTGTGGTGAATGAACCACGTATTCATCAGCTTAAAACTGAGTTGGTAGAATGTAAACAGCAAGGAATGGCAATAGTGAACTATTATAGAAGATTGAAGATGATATGGGAAAAATTGGCAAACTATGAGCAGAATCCAGTGTGAAAATGTGGGAACTGCAATTGTAATATTACTTCAGAATTGGATAAGAAACGAGAGGAAGAAAGGATGCATCAATTCTTAATAGGATTAGATGACTCAATTTATGGAACAATACGTTCTAACATTTTGAGTACTGAACCATTGCCAAATCTGAATCGAGCATATGCTATGGTGATTCAAGAAGAACGAGTTCACAATATTACTCGTGGAAAGGAACAACGAAGTGAGCACATGGCCTTCATAGTACAAACAGGTTCGACATCAAAAGGACGAACTGAAAATAAAAATAAGTCCATAGTCTGCACCAACTGTAACAAAACGGGCCACAATGTTGAGTCATGTTTCCAACTTGTTGGTTATCCAGGCTGGTGGGGAGATAGGCCAAAAAGCAGCGGATGTCGTGGACAGGAAGGATCAAAACATACCACTAACGCAGTTGGTAGGGGACGTGGTGGATCAATTCGAGCTAATGCGACATGTACACCAGGACTGGGTAATGATGCAACTGATACAGGAGGATTGAATGGACTGAGTGGTGAGCAATGGAACACGTTGATCAATCTTTTGAATGCACAAAAAGATGGAAATCAAGGAAGATTGAATGGTACGTATAACACCATGAGATGGATAATTGATAGCGGAGCTTCTCACCATATGACTAGAAGTCTTGAATTGATGAATAATGTGAAAGATACTCAATCTGTTCCGGGTGGATTGCCAGATGGAAAGGAGATTATGGTGAAGAAAGAAGGAGCTGTGATGTTGAATAAACATTTAAAATTGAACAAAGTTTTATATGTTCCTGGTTTGAAGTGTAACTTGATTTCTGTATCACAGCTGACTAAGGAAATGAATTGCACAGTTCTATTCACTAATACATTTTGTGTAATGCAGGACTACAATTCGAGGGTGCTGATTGGTGCGGGTGAGAAGCATGAGGGGCTTTATTACTTCAAGCAAATCAGAGGAGTGGAGAGTGCTATGGCTTTGAAAAAGGTGCGAAATGACAGCTTTGAAATTTGGCATCAGAGGTTGGGTCATCCTTCCAATAAGATTGTTAGTTTGTTACCTATTGTTGATGTTAGTAGTGATAAGTGTGATAATTGTGAAATTTGTTTTCGAGCAAAACAGATTAGAGGATAGTTTTTATCTAGTAACAGTAAAGCTTCTAGCATTTTTGAAATGATACATTGTGATTTATGGGGTCTTTATAGAACTCCAACTCTTTGTGGTGCACATTATTTCTTGACGATAGTTGATGATTTTTCAAGAAGTGTGTGGGTTTATTTGTTACGAAATAAATCTGAGGTGGGACAGTCTCTTCGCAATTTTTTTGTGTTAATACGAAGACAATTCAATGGAAATGTGAAAATAGTGCGTAGTGACAATGGAATTGAATTCACTTGTCTACATGAGTACTTTGAAGAGAATGGTATAATGCACCAAACAAGTTGTGTTGGGACGCCTCAACAAAATGGAAGAGTAGAACGAAAACACCGACACATACTGAATGTAGCTCGTGCTCTTCCTTTTTAGGCAAACTTGCCTATCAAATTTTGGGGAGAATGTGTGTTAACTGCAGCCTATTTAATTAATAGGACTCCATCGATGTTGTTAAAAGGAACAACGCCTTATGAATTATTGTATGGTCAAGCTCCATTATATGGAAATATTCGAGTATTTGGTTGCTTAGCTTATGCTCATAATCAACGACGAGAATGAGATAAATTTGCCAGTAGAAGCCGCAAATGTGTATTTGTTGGATATCCTTTTGGAAAGAAAGGATGGAATTTGTATGATGTTGAAACAGGTGACTTGTTTGTCTCTCGAGATGTGATTTTTGTAGAGAATCAGTTCCCTTATATACAAAAATCTGACGATGAACTAAGAATGGCTAACAATACACATGATGATCTTTTGACTGAAGAAGAATTGGATTTCTTCGATAAAATGCCTGAATAGAAGAATAATAATAGAGCCGATCAAGCAGTCATTGAGTCCAACAATGAGCAAGATCAAGGTATGACTACAGCCAGGGGGTACAACTGAAACTGAAACAAGTCAAGAATTGCAACCCGAAGAGATGCTTGGCCGTGGTCACAGGGAAAAACGTGACAATGTTTTGTTAAGGGATTTTGTCTTACATACTGTGAAAGTAATGAGCCCCTCTGCAACATCACTTGATCATCAGCATTCCTCAGGTAGTCCTTATCCTCTTACACATTATGTGAATTGTGATAAATTTTCTTTGTGTCATCGTGCTTTCTTGGTAGTAATTACTACAAGAGTTGAACCCAATTCTTTTGCTGAAGCTATGAAAGATGAACAGTGGAGAGATGCTATGGCAAAGGAAATACAAGCCTTGGAAGATAATGAAACGTGGACGGTAAAGAAATTACCACCGGGAAAGCATGCAATAGGATGCAAATGGGTGTATCGCATAAAGTATAATGCAGATGGAACAATTGAACGTTACAAGGCTCGATTAGTTGTTTTGGGAAATAGGCAAGTTGAAGGAATAGATTACAATGAGACGTTTGCACCTGTGGCAAAAATGACTACTGTCCGCACTTTTCTTACAGTTGCTGCAGCTAGGGGCGGCAATATTGAACACGATACGCCAACACGACATGAAAACGACACGGTTATAGCGGGTTAGGGTTGGGGTTTCGCGGGTTCGGGTCGAAACAGGTCGACCCGTTTAACTTTAAATGTGTACAGGTCATAAACGGGTTCAACCCGTTTTAACCTGTTTCAACCCGCAAACCCGTTTAATTTTTTTAATATTTATATTTAATATTTTTTGTAATACCCTACAAATTTCACTATAAAAAAATTAGATAATTTAATTTTTTACATGAATTAATTGAATTAAAATTTATTATATGAATTAATTGCATTGTTTCTGTGTCTATTTTGTTTAATTATATGAGACCTCTTAAGAAAAATAAATGATGTTAATGCGGCTATTTACTTGATATATAGTAAATGAATCACTCTTAATTAATTATTATTTAGTGTTTATAATAATAATATTATTACAATGACTTTTAGTTAGAGAAAATAGTTTTTTGAACAATCCAATTTTATTGCAAAACTACATTTGTTTAAAATTTTAAGATTAAATCTTATGAATTTATTAAGATCTTTAAATATTGGGTGGGATAGTTTGTTATTTTATTAATTTTTTATGATTTTATGGGTTGTTTTATTAGTTTTTTTTTTAATTTTATATGATTTAATTTAATTTTGTAAAATTTTTTGTGTAATGGTGCACAGATTGGTGGGTTTAGTAAGTATTTAGATTTAATAATTATATATTTAATTTTTGTGTCTAATCGTATCAACTCGTTTTATAACACGAACACGACACGAGAATAAACGGGTTGACACGACACGACACGTTTATTAAACGGATCGTGTTCGGGTTGGCCTGTCGAGTGTAATTATCTCAAGTTGACACGACCCGCCAACCCGAACACGACATGATTGCCACCTTTAGCTGCAGCTAACAATTGGGAACTTCATCAGATGGATGTGCAAAATGCATTTTTACATGGGGACTTGCAAGAAGAGGTGTACATGCGCATGCCTCCTGGTTTTTATGCTCACAAACCAGGAATGGTGTGTCATTTGAAGAAATCTTTGTACGGGCTACGACAGGCTCCTCGATGTTGGTTTGCGAAATTAGCTTCTGCGTTGAAGAAATATGGTTTCAAGCAATCTTATTCTGACTACTCTCTCTTCACTTTGCACCAAAAGCAAGTGCAATTCCATGTTCTTGTTTATGTTGACGACATTATTGTGTCAGGTAACGACCACTCAGCTATACAAATATTTAAACAGTATTTGAGTAGTTGCTTTCATATGAAGGATTTGGGAGTCTTGAAGTATTTTTTAGGCATTGAAGTTGCACGTAGTTCTGAAGGCATTTATTTGTGTCAACGAAAATATGCCTTGTATATTGTTTCCGAAGCCGGTTTACTTGGTGCTAGACCAGTTTCTTTCCCTATGGAACAACATCATAATTTGGCAATGGCAAAAGATGAATTTTTGCCTTATCCAGAAAGTTATAGGCGGTTGGTGGGTCGACTTATTTATCTTTCGGTCACCCGACCTGAATTATCCTATTGTGTGCATGTGTTGGCTCAGTTCATGCAGCAACCCCGCAAAGAACATTGGGAGGCATCCTTGAGAGTAGTTCGTTACTTGAAAAGGAAACCTGGTCAAGGTATATTGCTACGGTCACAAAATAATCTGCATCTTTCTACTTGGTGTGACTCTGATTGGGCGAGTTGTCCTCTCACTCGCCATTCTTTAACAGGTTGGTATATTCACCTTGGTGGTTCTCCCATTTCCTGGAAGACCAAGAAGCAATAGATTGTTTCTCGGTCATCGGCTGAAGCAGAATATCGTTCTATGGCTATGACTACTTGTGAATTAAAGTGGTTGCAAAGTTTGTTACTTAATCTTGGTGTCCATCATTCAACACCTGTACAGTTATATTGTGACAGTCAGGCAGCCTTGCATATTGCCTCAAATCCAGTATTCCATGAACGCACCAAACACATTGAGATTGACTGTCATTTTGTTCGTGATGCAGTTCATCGTGGGGTTATTCGACCAATGTATATTCCAACTGGTTCTCAGTTAGCTGATATCTTCACAAAAGCATTGGGTGGTCGTCAATTTGAACATATCCTTTGCAAGTTGGGCATTCTTAATCTTCATGCTCCAACTTGAGGGGGGGGTAATAAGGAAATAATCTCTGTATATTAGTTGTATAATCTTGTAGAGTAAGAAAAATATTCTCTTAATTAGGTAGAGATTTTCTTTCTTTTATAATAGGAAATAATCTCTGTATATTAGTTGTATAATCTTGTAGAGTAAGAAAAATATTCTCTTAATTAGGTAGAGATTTTCTTCCTTTAATAGAGGCTAAATTTATTCATGATTGACAGGACTGTAATCCTATATATATGTAAGCCTTCTTCATGAATAAAACACACTCATCTTCCCCATCAAATTCTGTCTTGTCCTGAAACTTTTCACTTTTTTTGTAATTAGTATATGTGCAGCTTGGAAGTAGTGATTTATATCATAAAGGACGTTTTCCAACTCCTTGGTGTTTCGTTGCCCATTGGATGATTTTGGTTTTGAAACTTTCATATTCGAATAGGATAATCCACATGCCTTATCCCTAGTTCTACTTACTAAGGTTCATTGGATCAAGGTAATATTTGTCTTGAGTTGCTCCATCTCTTGGGCTAAGCTAGCACCACTCGTACTAACTTTATTATGAGACTCTATACAAGCCAATCGATTTTCAATTTTAGACATCTGTTCTATAAAAATAAGGATAAATGTTATCAAATCGCCACCCAAAGGTTTGAGCCATCGACCATTATTGACTTTAGCAAGTTCACTTGCTAAGATCATTCATGCCACTTTTCTAAATTGCGCATCCTTCTACTCAGTTTAGAAACCCTCTAAGCCAATAAGGGGATCTAGATCCTAGATATGTTATACCCACTACTTTAGACAATAAGATTATTGATGTCTCCAGTTGAGCAATCTGCCAAACTCTTTGAGAAGACCTACTCTGGGCTTTGATATCAGTGGCTCTTCACGAACCTTTATTGTGCAAGCTCCATTGAGCCTTTACTCTGATACCACAATTGTTATAAAGTTTAGTTCAAACCCAAACTTAGGGAGACCTTATGCCAGCATCAGCCTATCCCCCTTTAACTAGGCTATTCAACCTCAACCCATACATGATTCTATTAAAATGCATGGAAAATATAAGACACAAGCAATTACAGGCACCAACAACCCAAACTTGAACTTTATCATTAAAAAACGAGGAAGATAAGAATATATGATTATAAAGGGTAACTTATAGCCAATTAAACATCCACTGCCTAACTTAAACTTTCACAAATCTTAGTTTACATTTTTGTATATCTCAATCACTTCATAAATGGCTCTTAAACCCTTTGATGAACATAATTATCACTCTCCATAATCTTCCTCCTTTCTAGACTCTCTAGAGTGTGTTCGTTTTGTACGTTGTGTGTTGTAAATGAATATCATAAGCTACTTATATAGAGTTTCACCAAAGAAATCCCATAACCATCAGGAGATTGATTCTAGCCGAAGCGCACACATTTAGCTCACGCTCACCTAGCTAAGACCATCTATGTTGTACAACCTTCATTCAACTTTTAGATTGGTCTGTACCTAGTCTCAAACCACCACCCTTAGCTCTTCACTTACATAGCCAACACTTGCATTCTATAGCTAACACTTGCGTTCTATACTAACATATACCAACACTAACCTTTGTGGTCATTCGTTAAAGTGCTTGGCACCAACGTTCTCGTCTAACTACTTTTGGTCTTGACTACCTTGTTCCTTCAGTCTCAGTTCTTTGGCGTATGGATGATCCAAACAGTATCCCTCACATTATACCTTCGAACCAAAGGGTTTGACATATGCCATCTATTCTATGCAAATAAGGATAGATATTGTCAAGTCCGCAACTCGAGGATATAAGCAATCGACTTTTATAGACCTTAATGAGTCTACTTGTTGAGCTCATTCGTGCCAATCCTCCAAGTTGCGCATCCTTTTTGTAACTTCAGACATCCTCTGAGCAACAAAAGGAACCCAACCCTTACATCTATCATGCCCACTATTTCGGATAAGGAGATTACTAGTGCCTTTAGTTGAGCAATCCGTTACTCTAATTAACTAGTCATCACACTCCTTTGCCAAACTCTTCGACAATATCCGCTCTGGGCTTTGACATCACTGAATTTCCATGAACCTTTGCTCTGTAGGCTCCTTTGAGCCTTTGCTCTGATACCACAATTATTGTCCACATAACGTTAATGTAAAGAAGATTACTAAATAAAAATTTGTTCTGTTACTTTTTATATCTTTTTGCCGCCTGTGAGCTCCACGGGTTTTGTCTGCGGTGTTCATTACCAGTCTCAAGCCCAGATAAAGGAGGAGAGTTGCGGTAGGCTTGTGACGGCTAGCGTAAAACATAGTCACATCTATGACATGAACCAATCGATTGACTTTGTGGGGGCGTTCCCTACTCAGCGACGTGCTGCACTTCCTAGACCCGGGTGTAGTGATAAATATGCGAGGGTTGCTAGGTCGTTGCCCGGAAGCAACGCGTCGTGTCGGTCCCCGAATGCGATGTCAAATATGCAAGGGTGTAGGGCAAAAAAGACAGTCTACAAGGATAGGATTCGTCTAGCTACATGGAATATAGGATCTTTGATCGGTAGATTGACAGAGCTAGTTGAGGTAATGCGGAGGAGAAAGATTAAAATTTTGTGTCTTCAGGAAACCAAGTGGGTAGGTGAGAAGGCGAGAGTAGTCGCTCTATGGGGTTATAAGCTTTGGTATTCAGGTAGAGTTAGAAATAGAAATGGAGTTGGGATTATTATTGATCGTAAGTTTATTGATGATGTGGTTGAAGTACAGAGGAAGAGTGATGATTGGCGGCGAGATTACTACTGTTATTAGTGCGTATGCGCTGCAAGTAGGACTCGATGATTCGGTTAGGCAACAGTTCTGGGATGATTTAGATGAGATTGTCCAGAGTGTACCGTGTGTAGAAAAGCTTTTCATTAGTGGTGATCTAAACGGACATGTAGGTACTGATAAGAGCGGGTTTGAGAGTGTTCATGGAGGTCAGGGTTTCAGAGCTAAAAACGAAGTAGGAACTGCTATTCTTGATTTTGCCTTGGCCTATGATTTGACCATAGCAAATACTTGGTTTAAGAAGAGAGATTCTCACTTAGTGACCTTTAGAAGTGGGTTAAATGCCAGTCAGATAGACTTCTTTATTATGAGGCGTAGGTTTCGTAGTGGGTGTACGGATTGTAAAGTTATTCCAGGTGAGAGTATAGTTACGCAACACAGGCTGTTGGTCCTCGATTTTAATTTTAGGAAAAAAAGTAAGCAGCAGAATTTTCGAGTTGACCCTAGGATTAGGTGGTGGAAGCTTCAGGGGGATGAAAGAATAGCCTTTGTCAATAAGGTAGTTGAGGCGGATAATTGGGCTTCTGATATAGATTCGGATCCAGATACTATGTGGAGAAAGATGGCTCAATGTATTAGGACAGTAGCTAAGGAAGTGCTTGGGGAATCTAAAGGAAAAATACCTCTTAACAAGGATGTGTTGTGGTGGAACAACGAAGTGAAAGAAGCCGTAAATAGTAAAAGAGAGTGCTATAGAAACTTAGGAAGGTGTAGGAGTGATGAAAATTTTGAGAAATATAAGGTCGCGAGAAGAAAAGCTAAAGAAGCTGTCAGAAACACAAGAGCCATAGTTTATAAGGATTTATATGAAAAGTTAGATACCAAAGACGGAGAGAAGAATATATATAGACTGGCGCGTTACAAGGAGAAGAAGACGAGGGATATAGGTATAGTGAAATGTGTAAAGGACGAAAACCACAATATTTTAGTTAAGAATGAAGAAATAAAGGAGAGATGGAGATCATATTTTGATAAGTTATTCAACGGGAGTCAAGTCCAAGTTCCGAGTGTAGGTAGCCTGGCGCTTTCGAACGAAGAGGTTAACCGTGCATGGATTCGTCGTATTCAGAAGCATGAAGTCCGTGATGCCCTTAAAAGGATGAGTCCAAAAAAAGCTGTAGGATCGGATGGTATACCGATCGAGGTTTGGAAGTATTTAGGAGATATAGGTATTACGTGGATGACAAGTTTGTTCAATAAGATATATAAAGTTAATAGGATGCCTACAGAGTGGAGGAAGAGTACTCTGATTCCTTTGTACAAGAATGAAGGAGATGTCCAGGATTGTGCCAATTACCGTGGGATTAAACTCATGAGTCATACTATAAAGCTTTGGGAGAGAGTGATTGAACAGAGGTTACGGGGTATTATATAAATTTCAGATAATCAGTTTGGTTTTATGCCTGGGCGTTCCACTACGGAGGCAATTCATTTATTACGGCAGATGATTGAATATCATAGGGAAAGAAAGAAAGATTTACATATGGTATTTATTGACTTGGAAAAAGCCTATGACAAGGTTCCTAGAGAAGTAGTTTGGTGGGTGCTGGCCAAGAAAGTTGTATCAATAAAGTATATTACTCTCATTAAAGATATGTATGAGGGAGCATGTACAAGTGTAAGGACTGGCGCCGGAGTGACTGCAGAATTCCCTATTAATATCGGGGTGCATCAAGGATCAGCGCTTAGCCCTTTCCTCTTTGCAGCCGTTATGGATTAGTTGATCTGCACTATACAGGAGGCTGTGCCATGGTGTATGTTGTTTGCGGATGATATTGTATTAATTGATGAGACTAGAGTTGGTGTAAATGCTAAATTGGAGTTATGGCAGCAGACCGTGGAATCCAAGGGTTTCAAATTAGTAGGAGTAAAACAGAGTATATGGGATGCAAGTTTAGTGGTAGCAGAAACATATCCCAGAGTGTAACTTTAGAAGGTAGATATATACCGTTAGCTGATTGTTTTCGCTATCTAGGATCTATTATTCAGAAAGACGGAGAGCTCGATAGCGATGTTGCACATCAAGTTAAGGCGGGTTGGTTGAAATGGAGGAGTGCGACTGGTATTCTTTGTGATCGTAATGCACCGTTGAATTTAAAGGGAAAGTTTTACAAGGCAGTCGTACGACCTGCTTTGTTATATGGTACGAAATGTTGGGCAGCTAAAATGTGTCATATTCAAAAAATGAAAGTAGCTGAGATGCGTATATTACGGTGGATGTGTGGATATACTAGGAATGATAGAGTTAGAAATGAGATCATTAGGAAAAAGGTGGGTGTTGCATCTATTGAGGAAAAGATGAGAGAAAGTCGTCTGCGTTGGTTTGGACACGTTCAGAGAAGACCGAGGGATGTTCCTATTAGGGCGATGGAGAGAGTGAGGTAGGATATGTTAGACAGAGGGAAAGATAGAGGTAGGCCTAACACGACATGGATAGAGGTAATTAAGAGAGATATGTCTTTGTTAGATTTGGATGACAGTATAACATTCGATAGAAGAAAGTAGCGAGAGAGGATTCATGTGGATGACCATACGTTGCCTGACGTTGGTTCATGTAGCCGACCCCAAGTTACTTGGGATTAAGGCTTTGTTGTTGTTGTACATTGAAAAGAAGATATCTGAATTGAATAAGGACTTCTTATTTTATGAGAAAAATTAATATCAATTAAATTATTACCTTATTACCGTTATGTATAATTAAGAATCTTTATATTAACAAAATAGTCCACATAATAGTAGAGAGCTAAGCATTATTGATGTTCAATAAAGAACCATTGACGATCAATAAAGAAGCCTATATAAAATTTTTCCTTAACGACTCTTGTACCAGTAAGAGAAGATAACTTACCACCAAAAAAAAAAAAAAAAATGAGAGAAAAATGTAAATTGAAAATCTATTTAGTAAGAGATGCATTTTACTCATTCAAACAATCTTTTTGTCACAAGAGAAATTTTACTATCAATTTGTGTATTGACGAAGCAACAGAAAATTCTTCATCCTAAACAATAATAATAATATATTCTTTTTGGCATGAAAAGATTTTTCTATTTTAAACTTGTATTTTTTGGAGTGCCGTGCACTCAAGAAGTATGTGGAATTAAATCCATTCTTTTGGGCCCATTATTATTCTCGAGAACATTTTGGATTGGACTCGAGAGTGAAAAGGATATGTTCTCACAGCAAGAGATCAGATTCCCAAATTTTGGTGGATTAGTTGAGAATATGGTGCTATGAGCTCTTCTCATTGTAACGGTTTTGAGTTAACCTCATTGAGAAAGTAGATTCGCTTCTGAGTTACAACTTCTACTTAAATATCAACGAACCTTATGGAGAAAGTAGACTTTTATCTAAAATGATGTGATACAATTTGTTGCAAAGTCATAATTACTGGTTGGCTTGCTGGGCTTTGACAGTAATTGGGTTAAGTTCGTTGGACTTCGGTGAACATGTAACCTCGAATATTGAGTATTGGGAAGGTTATTGATTGGGTATATGTAATAGACCAATCTTTTTATAAAATTATGCATAAAAGAAATTATACACAAATTTTTTACAAAGTAATATATATAACACGTTAAAATGATATCATTTTCGCTTAAAATTATACCAACATGCATGACACGTCTACATTAATTGCAAGTCTACCAAATTGTCCAACCTCAAAAATTTCTTTTAAATGACTTATTGGAAACAAGAAATTATAAAGATAATTCATAAATATGTAAATTCTACACTCGAACTTAAATTTTAAAATGCCGGTAAAAGTATAGACATACAAACTCTATAAAAAGATGAAGGTGATCACATTAACAAGCACAGAAAAGGAAGATACATGGTACATATCTGTGAGGGAATCTAACTTGTCAGTTGCTTTTGCATGTCTCTTTCGCCACAGCACAGTAAACGCGATCTACGCCATACAGAAACTAGTCCGTAGATGCATTTACTGTCACGTATCGTTTTTCTTAATGCTGACTAATCATGATATTAGTGATTTGATTGTGTTCGAATTAATATTACATTGAAGAATTCTTTAAAATTCGTTCGAATGTTTTTTAGTGAATTTGAGTAATTTTATAATAATTTATAATAAAAACAATTAAAAATGATAATGAACTATATGAAAATACAGAAATCAGACTTCTTTTTCCTATAACTATAACGCCAAGGAGAGGAGGCTGGCTTCATTTGGAGACAATTGAACACCAAAAAAGGAATATGCTGAATGGGAAGTCATTCAGCCAACCAGGAACCTATGGCTCTCTCATAACACTAAAACTTCATGTATGATGATTTCTGCCCACCCAATCCTAAATAAAGTTGCATAGCAAACGTTTTCCATGTTTCAATGAAATAGAGAAGACTGTATTCTCTCATCAGTCCTTGATCTTTGCATTTCTGAATTTTCATAATTCCTGTCTCAATTTCGACTATCAGTAACCTTCTTTGGATCGGAGCAGCTCTTCCTCTTCCTTCTGCTCTTGTGCCCTGATACAAGAGAATATTCTTCATATGCCATTTGCAACATGTCTTCTTCACCTTGGAATTTTAGCATTACACAAGCAGCTGTACATGATTTGTTTTCCGTGATTCTGGCTAGGTATACAAGGGTGGACATAGGATAAAAAATTTGTGAGGATCAAAATTTGGTACGGATACAAAAAAATTTGTTTATTTTGATGAAAGAGAGTCGATAAGAATTAGTTAAAGGGCCATTGTAAAGGTTTTGAGTTCAAATTAGCCAAAGGACCACTGGTTTATCTCTCCAGCGAATCAAATTGGCTAAAGTTGTGCATTCGTGAGCCTAAGCTAAAGTTTTAATCAATTCCTATTAATAACCACGTTAGGAAATTAAAACATAAATCCAGTAGTCCAAATAAGAATATCCATGCCCAAATCGATAAACTATTCATACCAAAATAATTATATTATCCATTGAGAGACAAAAATGTTTTAAACAAATATTTGAGTGGGCCAATAGATATTAAAAATTTAGAATTTAATAAATATTAAAAGAGAGACAATCACTAATAGACTTGGAAAGAGCCTAATAATATAATATATATTCAAATATTTTGTAATTCATAATTTAATATACTATAATTAGTATGAATTTTAAAAAAATTAAATAGAATAAAAAAACAAATATTTTGTAACCAATATTTAATAAACTATAATAAGTAAAAACCTAAAAAACAAAAAAATGAGGGGAAACTATGCGTGTGGCTGCCCCTATAGGTATATTATCACCTATGTACTCATAGCGCTTTACAATGGGATGGGAAAAAGAAGAGCAGAATGAGGACTACTACACACACAAACACACATGAGGACTAATATATATATATATGATGTAGTTCACATTAAGAATGGTAATGGAAATAATTAAACCCACTATGATAATAAGTTTGAACAAATTCTTTACTCTTATTTAGTTCATCAGTATAATGCGAATGAGAATAAGACTAAGAATTAATAAAATTTAGAGTTTACTTGGCTGGAACTAAGAACTCAGAGTTAGAAGCAATTTATATAAAAAGATATTTTAGAATATAATATTATAAGTTTTGTTTTTTTTTTTTAATTTTTGAGAATGAAAGGGAAAATTCTGAATTAAAAAAATTAAGGTTTGTATCGTGAAATAAAAAAAATTTGAAAAGTTTTGGGAGTGATCGCGGAACGCCACCCTCCATTCCCCTAGTTACGTCCCCACTTCTATGGTTGTTTGGTTCATCTATTACGAGTTAAGAATGAGAATCAATTAAATTCATGTTAATTTTTGAACATAAAATATCCAAAATGATTTTTTCAAAAGCAGTAGGATTACTATTTATAATGAAAGAAAATTTAATATAGGAAAGTGATTGACAATGAAAAAAAGGAAAAAATAAAAATAGTTGACAATGAAAAAAAGGTAAAAAAAAATAGGAAATGAAAAAAAAAAAATGATACCCATGGATTTGGATGGAAATAACAATTTTCCAATATTAGGTCTCCGTTTTTTTATATTCTAATATTTCCTTTCATTCAAAGAGAAACAAATTACACAAAGAATCATTAGATTCATAGTAATAGGAAAATACCGCACTCTAAAACTGTGATAAATATGGTTGTGATAGATACATTACAATATAAAAAAAAAAAAAAACCCACATAACAATTAACCTCGTAACTAGCCTCCCTATCGCTTAGGTCTTCTATTCATTTATTTTGTAACTCCTAGAGTTCAATCAAACATTAACAATAGGTTTAATTTTAAATCATTCCCATTCCTTATCCAAAGATCTCAAACCAAACAGCTAGTAACTATCTATGTACTCATTGTGTTAATCATTATGAATTTAATTAAAAGATTCAGTCCTAAAGTAAGATTGGAATTTTATTTAGATAAAATACATATCTAATCAAATGAAGGTCTTAAAGTAGTAACAATTTAATTTAGTGGTATACGATTTGTTGCTCAAGATGTAGATCTTGAGTTCGACACTGAATTATATTCCATCATTTTCCTTTTCTTTCACCCCCTTTTCTAAAGCAAAAAATAAAAGTTTTAAGTTCATCAATATCCCATTTGTCCTAAATACGTTTGAACTTTCTGGACAATTTCCTTTTCTGTTATTCTTTCCCTTCCCTCTCCTGTCTCTGTGACGAAAACTTTGACCCTACAATCCTCTAGGAGGGGGAAAGCTCGCAATTGCAACAAAATAAAAAACAAATGGAAAATTTGGGCTTTTTCCAACATTCAAAGTTTTTTTTTTCTCCCTCCAAAGTTTATCTAATTCATTGCTAAATTGAGCTCTATTTTTTTTAATCGAATATAGAGATATAGAGGAATAAGAAGAATGTAGTGGCGTTGGAAATTTTAGTAACAAACACGAAAAGTTCAAACAAACTACAAAAAAAAAAAAAGAACTTTGAGGGAAAAAAAGAAAAAGAAATTGTCTAAAAATTCAGGGCACTGAAAATAATTTGCATTCTAATTTTGACTAAAAATGTAACTGGGCACGCAATTGTCAATTTTTAAAAAATAGGTATTCAATTGGCGCGTGGACAAATTGGTATTAAACCTTAGTTACAAAGAGCTAGCAGTAAAATGTGTCTTTTGCTATTTCATTTTGCTTCATCTTTATTTTATCTCTTTCTGCTCAAGTACTTATTTTTTCCTAATTAATTGAATTGTCTATAATTCTATTTATGTTAACTTTTAAATGCAAACAAATGTACACACTTTCAAAGGGTCATTCACAGCATATAAAGATAGGGGGGGAAAAAATCCTAACTAAAACATAAGATTTATGTTAATGTATGTATGAAACGTCCAATTCATTTGTTTATTGGTAGTAAAAGGTTGTGGGGGGGGGGGGGTTGAGGAAAAATTAGTTATTACCTCTCTCTTACAAATAGAGTTGGCAATTCCTTTTCCCATCTAATAGACTAGCATTTTGCCTATCTAAAGAAAACCCTATCCTCACATCTTTACAAATGACATCCAAATGTGCATCCCTAAGATATTGTTTTCCCTCCATATGATATCCAACATTCAACACAAAATCAAAAGAAACACTTCCATTGTTCTTTTCAGAAAGAAAATAACTCCTAACTTCCTTGTCACTGCTGTTCACAGAAAAGGCAACAAATTCTGCATTCATAAGCATTTCGCTGCTTTTCTTCTGATCAAATGCTGCAATGCTTGTTGTTGCAAGAAGTTTCTTCTTGTAAAACAATGTAGTATCGATTCGAGGGTAGAAAACATCATATTTGAATCGATTTTTCACCGAGAAAACGACGTTCCAATAGCCGGATGCTTGATTTTCCGACCAATCAAAGGAAGACAGTGAAATATTCTCAATACGGAACTCAAGGTGATGACCATAATCATTCTGGCTTTTTTGCCATAAAACCATAAGGGTACCTAGAACAAGAAGCACAATGGCGATCATGATAATGTAGATCCATGGTGGCCCTCGAAAACACAGTTTTTGCAACCTGGACATGAAGTATGGTTTTAGGGATTCAGTTTGTAATAGTAAGAGAAGCAGAGACAAAGTGAATGCAATTTTATAAAGGGTTCTGATTTGGTATTCATTGAATTTAATTAACTTGATTATTGTTTATATTCTCACGCTTGATAGTTAATTCATTTTATTTGCTGATTAGGGATATAATATAGAATTAATGGTGTGACTAGAAATTCTTTTTCACCAATGAAATAATATTATGGGAGTAAAGTACAAGAAATGATAAGAGGAAACGAGATCATAAAAGATATCATTTTGGATAGTACTGATTCAAAATATGAAGATGGATGGTTTTAGGATTACAAAAGGAGCTGATCTATTTGTAGAGATTACACAATTATTTAATAATTGTGCGAATTAAATACCTCTAAGGAGAAAAAAAAAGAAATATTACTCTTATTAAAGAAGAGAATAAATTTTGTACTCATTAGAGACCAAATTACTAAGGGCTTACCTTTAAAGAAATACTTACATAGACTTGTTCATGTAAATTATCATAGTAAAACTTGTATTATAGGCATTATATATATAATATTATTTAAAAAAGTATAAAATTTAAAATTTGTGATCTATGAAATCTGTGTTTATGCATAGATGTTACCCTCTAAAACCATGATCATAGTTACATCTATATCTAAAAAGATCCACCTATAAATTATATATATTTAAAGATTTATACAGAAAATTATAAGTTTATAGCTACAAATACAGAGGAGCAAGCATTGACAATCCACGAGGTCTATTTCCTACTTGTTTCTGAGTTATATTAACCTAATTTACATCTCCTCGTCAGTTTTTTTTTAGGTTTTATTTTATTTTATTTTGTAATTTTCTCACAAATACTTGGAGCGTGCCAATGAATTACCGATACGAATGGATTTAACAATCTTGGACGCTACTTGATTGATGCTCAACGGGTACAGGTTCTCATCTTCCATTGCCATCTTCATGTCATTGAAAATTGAAATGCCTTAATTGTAATTATATAAGCAGGTCATATTAGAGGTTTATGGACTTAATTCATGTACACACGCATATTATATTTAACATTTGGATATGTAGACGTACACATTATTAAATTAATTATGTGATTATTATAAAATTTAAGATCTAATTATAATAATTTATATTTAATTATATGTGCTCATCATCTTAATAAAGTATGGATTAAAAAATCATTCATTTATAAAGAAATAAAATTACTATTAACCAAAATTTTGGTGCACCTACAAATAAAAAAATCTTTAAAAAGTTGAATTGATGTATCGATGACACTACAAGACAAAGCATTCTTAGCAAATACATTTTCAATTGTTAATCGGTCACTAATTATCGTTTAGCAACTCACTAGTAGAAATCGTACTTTATGTTGTAGCTAAAATCTTAGCGACCCTTTTTTTTTTCGATCGCTAACTTTTAGTCACTAATCTGTCAATAATAAAAATAAAAAATGATTATACTTGAAAAAAATGGGAGACCACAATGGTTGCTGATTAGCGACCGCAGACGTTGTCGGTCCATTTCTGTCACTAAGTTGAGACAGTGTACAAAGTTGCGACCGAATGTTACTAGTAGCTAATACTTTAAATTTTTGTTTAAAAAATATATATTTAAATTTTGTAACACCCGGCCTACCTATGTAACCTAAATGGGTCAGGGATGTTGCGCAATCCTATAAACTAGGGGTTACAAAAGAAAATTTAGAGAAATACTCAAACTTATTACAAGGCTCTTCAAAACTTATACAAAGTCTTCCAAGTATAGAAAGTCTGATAAAACAAAGCTCTCAAAATAAAATTAACAACTGCAAATCCATCTAAACTCTTAAGTAGTAAAGCTCGCAACTTTGTTAAGATCCAGTCTCTCTAAAAACTATGATAGAAATTATGTGACAAAGCTTTCCTAGTAAGTCTTGTGGGGGCTTTTGTAGTTTAAAATTCATTCATGGTGTAAGCACAATGCGGTTGAATAAATTTTGTGTATTTAAAATTTCACTTTCCAAAACTTGCTCAAATGGTTCTTTTTGAAAACGTATGCAACAAGTCCATCTAAACTCTCAAGTAGTAAAGCTCACAACCGTGTTAAGATCCAGTCTCTCTGAAAACTATGATAGAAATTGTGTGAGAAAGCTTTCCTAGTAAGTCTTGTGGGGGCTTTTGTAGTTTAAAATTCATTCATGGTGTAAGCACAATGTGGTTGAATAAATTTTGTGTATTTAAAATTTCACTTTCCAAAACTTGCTCAAGTGGTTCTTTTTGAAAAGGTATGCAAAGTTATGCATTCATGTGAACCAAGTCACTGTCGAAAACATTCTCAAATAATTTCATATGTAAGTAAATCATTGACTTAAAATCTTGAGCTATTTATATAGTTAATACAGGAAAAAAAAGAATTTGGATTATGAAACCCTACATCATGATCATAGAGAAAGTATTATGAAACCCTACATCATGATAAAATACCATGAAACCCGCATCATAGTATTGGTAGGTGTATGACCTATTGAGTGAGATGCTCCTCCTTCTCTCATTCAAAATATATCGGTCGTCCCATACTCGGTCATCAATCACACTTGGAAATATGTTGCTAGCTAAGGACTGGCTTAACTTGCTAGTATTGATGCTCTATCCAGAAAGAGTCCATCTTCTGGAGGAGGTCTCCTATCGGGAGATATACTCAGACCGTTAAGAGCTAGTACAAGAAATTCGCCCTTATTGAATACTCAACATTTCGCAACCCTATTTATGGATAAATCTCAAAACAAGCATTATTGCATTGTTAGCTCAAGAACATTTCTATATTCAAAATCTTTTATAGAAAGATAACATTATGGAGCCAAAACATTACAGTTCTTGCCATGATTTTCACAATATTCATGCATGATGATGAAATTCAAAAATTGAAAGTCATAAAAGAACTGTAAAATTCAATGCATGCCTCATTTTCCATTTCATAGACATGTTTGAAAGATTTTCAAAAGTAGTTTGTGCATAAAATATTTTATAAACGTAAAGACTCTCAAAGTCTTCGAATTGTTTTACAAAGAACATTTCAATGAAATTCAAGAACTTACAATGTTTTTAGAATCGTTGAAGCAAAAGAAATTTCATGAGATTCAAGGACTTACGTATCAAATCTTCGAGAAGTTTGCAAAATGTTTTATGAAATGCAAGGACTTACTTGCTTAGGCTTACCCAACTCTCGAACTATTGAATTGCTCCTGACCTTGGAACTCACCCTTATCTAACAATCATAAAATCTTAATGAAACACTACTATATTAGATATACTAGAATGTATACAAAATTTCATTCCCACTTTTTTCTAAACATATTGATTGTACTTATAAAAAACACTCAATGATACGCTCATGATCCCACTAATCTAGCCATATACTCCTATAGGGAAAACTGATTCATAATACAAATCTATCTCATGCATCAAACAATACATAGAACCAGATTTGATCTCTATGTCATGGTAATTAATAAGCATTTGCTTACACATGCCCCTATAATATAAGTGTATCTAGTAATAGCAACTTTCATCCTCAACTCAATCAAATCAATAAGAAACAACTCGGATACACTCATATATGCATATGAAAAATTCCAGCAATAATATCAAGGTTGACAGCACATACTTAACTTTGGTAGCATACATTAAAAACATAGATCTCATAAACTTTGCAATACTAAAAGTACTTAAGCTTCTAGGATCATGCTCCTATCAACATATACCAATAGATATACAACAATATATCCCTCCAAGGGAAGCACAAATGTTAAACAACACCAAGTATTAGAACATTCTTATAAGTACTAAACACATACTAGATTCACCACAATCCTCATCTCATGAGCTAAGTTTCATACACAACTACATATCATTAAAGAAGAAATAGATATGACATTCTCATTCCCTCAAGCTCAATCATCAAAAGGTTCTAAACATTTACCTCTAGGAAATGAAGATTATGCAAATGCTCCTATGAACCGTGGGTTGCCTTGCTTAAGTCTAATAAAGCCTTGAATCCTTAAGAAGAGAGAAAGCAGCCATGACCTTCAAGGAAAAATGGAACCGTGCGTGCTGATCTTAGAGAGAATAAGAGGTCTAAGAGTAATTGAGAATGAGATGTGCC
Organism: Voacanga thouarsii; assembly: GCA_026120185.1. NCBI lineage: Eukaryota > Viridiplantae > Streptophyta > Magnoliopsida > Gentianales > Apocynaceae > Voacanga > Voacanga thouarsii. The sequence goes on along the minus strand of JANUWF010003364.1, from coordinate 664,010 downwards.
TTGGTTTTGGTAGAGAAGAGAAGTGAAGAGTAGAGAGTCAAGGACGAGAGAAAGATTTTTGAGAAGGGTTGAAGAAGTGTTTCTTGTGTTGAATAAAGGATAAAGATTATGTGTTTGATCTAAAGGAAATGAGAGGAGGCCGAGAGAAAAATGAGAGAAAATGGTATGTGTGTTTTAGTTTTGTAAGTATAGAGAGGAGAAAGAGTGACCAAAATTCTTGTAAAATGTGTAGTGTTTGTGTAATGAAAATCTGATGTCTTTGATTAATGATATCAAAGGAGAGATGTTAAGAGATCCTAGAGGTTTAAAGTCAAAGATGATCCATCCCTTGATATTCTCTAAGAGTGGAAGTTAATAGAGTGATTCAAGGAGAGTTTTGTAAGCTTAGAGACCAAGAGTTCAAATTTCAAAAGGCTATAGGAAAATGAAAGGAAATGGTGGCTAGAAGAAGATAAATAGGAAGTATATCCTTTATGAATCATGATAATTAAAATCTATCACCAGATTTCTCAATATCAATTTATACTCAAATATAGAGAATTTCAAATTCTAAAAATGGCTGCTAATAATTGGAAAATGAATTCTATCAATCATCTACTTAAATATAGGAGTTTTGAAAATCAATAATGGCTTAGATAGGATTTAAATTCAAGAGTTCCTTGAGACAAGGTACTTCTAGAAATGGCGGCCAGTCTTAAAAAGAACAAGATCTTATCAAAACTTTCTTAGTTAAATAAAATGCACAGTTATAGGAATCATCAAAATAAAATTATAAAAATAATCAAAGCACAATTTTTGGCTAGATAAAGATCTTGAAATCATAAGTTTTTAAAAGAAATTGTAAGGTAGATGTCGGTTGAATTTAGGGAATAAGAATCTGGTTTTTATTCTTTAATCTTTTTTAAGTAAAATGCATGATTTTAGAAGTTTGAAATTCAAAAATGGCGGCTGGATAAGGGTGGAAAATTGGCCAAGGAGAAGAGGAAAATAAGAAATTGAAGGAATTTAGTAAAATTAGGGTTTGAACTCAAGTTGCTAGATACAAAGCCCAAATCTCTAACCAGTAGACCATATTAGTCCTTATGTTCCCTTCTACGCACAAAAAGTATCTTCACCCACAACACAACTCACAATATCTAATACTAAACACATTTAAAGATTTAGGCCTACATTGTGCAATTCTCTCTTATTCACCCAAATCAATCTAATAAGCCTTAGACATACGTTAGGCACCAAGCACACATAGACATTTAAAATGTTCAATCGTACACACAGTATGCTATGTAATGCATGATCCCCCCCAGTTTCTAAGGGTGTTTTAGGGTGAAGTGTTACAAATTTAGCTTGTTATCATATTTTTTATGCATTTACAGCTACAATCATCAAAATTAATGTATTCAATAAATTATAAAATACACTAACAATTTAAAAGATATGTAATTGAACTAAATTAAATCAATATCATCTGAATTATGATGGTAGAGAATACAACAATGTTCGAATGTACCTATAAAAAAAGTATACAAAAATGAACAAATTTCACTCAGAAGGACCACATGCATCATCATTACTATTATTAGGAGTGTCGTCATCATTATCCAAGCTTGAAGTGGAGTCATTAAAATGTGGTACTGGAGGTACTTATAATCCCAAATATTGATAGAGATATCACTGTATGTTTAACAGGTGAAGAATATACTAAACATTTTTTTTGCATTTTTGTTTCAAATTTCCTTTCTACCTTTTTTATCTTCTTGTCCACCTGCGCCTGGGTTAATGCACTCGAAAGCTTGCTATGGTAATATCCACTTCGAGTGTACTTTGTATTGAGATAATAAGACTCACTATCCAATCCATAAACTTGGCTCTCTCTGAAGCCCACAGTAGCTTGCACAAGTAAAGGTCTCTATTGTTGTACACCCTTCTCCCTACTAATAGAGCTCTGCTATGAAGCTTGTGATATATTAATTTGTTAAATTACTCTTAATTTTTTTATTTTATATATGAAAGTAATTGCAGGTAAAAGATTTTATAAATAAATGACATTAATATTTAAAACATATCCAAATGTGTTAGATTCTAAAGTCTACAAATTGGCCTTAGTTAGGCCCAGGTTGTTGATGCTTATGGCGTCGTCTCCAAACTTTGGAATAAGTAAATGTGTTCCCAACTCCTAACATTGCATGTAATTGTATAGTTGAATAGAAATTATATAGAGAAAAATAGTATATCTAATAAGGTATATGTATAAATTCAAGACTCAATTACCATCCTAACCGTGTGCTCTAGATAATATTGATTCTTTAGTATGGTGTGATTGGCCTAAGACATTACTAAAACTTTTCCAATTTTTCTTAGCTTGTTTAGACTGCTCTAGAAAACCTTTAGATCTCCTATGCTACACAAGTTATTCATAAACTGTCTGGCCATCCAGGCTGGTCTCTCCCCACTTTTTCAAATGTTGAACAAAGTGTTTGTCATCCACTTGGTATGCTTAGACTTCAAAGCTTTCCGAATGATGCCATCGTATTGTGAATTCCATTTGAAGTGTCTCTATGAGTTTTAATATTAAAAATCAGGTTAACAATGAAGAATTTAACATATGACATATTTGAAAGTTAAAATAAATATAATTGATAGTTTATATCCAATTACTTACACTAAATTTCACAAACAAATATGTAATACCTCTAGTAGGGTGTCTCGGATAGAGAAATATGGGTTATAAAATCACTCTCTAAAAATGCTAGTAATGACATAGGCATAGGCTGATGGGTGCTTGAAGCTATAATATAGAGTTAGACATTATCAAAATATTTAACACATAAATATTGAAATATAATTTAACTTGTCTTATTTGAAGAGCACTTATGTGTTACCATATAAAGTAATATATAATCTACTATCCAATGTATTAAAAGATAGGGGTATAGATACTGGTGATAGCATTGTCGATGATAGTGGCGCTATAGACATATGCAGATGATCTCTGCTAGAAGAAGTGCACAAAAAAATCTCTCAAGTTAGAAGCTCCTCTCTCACCCTTCTACATCTAGAACTTGATGCCCCATTATGCTTTTTTTGTCCCATACATGAGATATCATATGTTGATATAGTTAGAATAGAATAAACGTAATAGTCAACACATAATGAAAATCAACTCATATAATGAATAGGTTGAAAATTTGTAACAAAACATATACATAATACAAATGAAAAAAAATCATATTAGAAAGAGAAAATCTACAACTTAATTATCTCTAGTTTTGTATTAAATAGTATCCTCATCATGATCATCTTCTGTATTCCAATTAGATTCATAACCCTCTTCTTGTTCACTCGAACTTTGTTCCACAACTTGTAAAATGGGTGCTTGTAAGCTCATAATCTCAGCTATACCAGATTTATCTACTAATGGACCTACATATTCAAATATATCAGTTATAATGATAGCATTTGTTTCATCAACATCCTATTGGTAAGTGTTTCCAACTACTGGTGCATCTACAACATAATATGCCTTAGATTTACACAATGCCTACCAATCACCATTGGTTTTTTTACATCTGGATAAGGGGTGTATTATACTTGATTAGCTTGAGAGACTAAAATAAAAGAATAAAAAATTTGGATACCTCCTCTTATAGTTAATTTTATTAAACTTATATTGAGAATACATCTTAACCCCTCAAGCAGGTGTTGGATCAAACTATTCATAGAAGAATAAGATGGATTTTTTTTCTTTATTTGGAGATTCAAAATATTGTACTTCGATGATTTCTTTCAACACACTATAATACTCACTATCCAAGATACCAACATCATTTGCTTTAACAAAACTCTATTATTCATTGTCTTCTTTCTCTTGCAACACTCTTTAGTGTGAAATCAAAATCCATTTATAATGTAGCCATTGAATGAATAAAAATGTCTCAATGGTTCTCAAGAAAGATTTTCAAGCATTGATTATCCACTCCATTTTGAAGATCATGAACCTATCAAAATATGTAATTGTAAATGTTTAATTTTTATTGTACAAAAAATCTGTCCAAATAATTACAAATGACACTTACATAATCCTTAAACCAAGCAACAAACTCTATGTCAATCCTTCTATCAATGTTTTCATGAGTTATACTAAGTACCAAAGACCGCAAGTGCATCTTGAATTTTCTATAACCACTTATTTGTCTAGATTAATATATTTTCAATTGCTGATCAAAATCAAATTTGTATAAAGTTATATCGAATCAAACTTACTCAATATACGATTCCATCCCTTGACAATTACATAATATGTAGTTTGTGGAAACTGTCCATTCTTGATATGTTAAATATCGACTTTTTATTTTGCCATATTTTCTCCCACTAAGTTTACATATTGACAACACCTTTTCTAGTGAGTTATTTGAAGCACAATTACAATTATGGATTGGTGCTTTGCTTTTGGTTTAGACATAAGGTTCAAAATAGTAAGAGAAGAATGTAGATGCTTCTTCGACTCAATAAGCATTGCAAATTGAGCCTTCAACTCTAACTTTATTTCTTACCTTATTTTTGAGGTTATGCAGATACCTAACATGTCAACATAAAAAAAAGGACCTCAGTCATATCTTAATTATTTAGTAGTTATAAAAATAATTTAGTTCTCTTTATAGAAGCAAGCCTCTGAAAAGGATACATCCATTTATATTGTACAGGACCACCCACTCTATCCTTGTAAGGTAAATGAATTAGTAGTTATAAAAATAATTTAGTTCTCTTTATAGAAACAAGCCTCTAAAAAGGATACATCAATTTATATTGTACAGGACCACCCACTCTATCATTGTAAGGTAAATGAACTAGTAGATATTGCATAACATAAAAAAATGCCAACGAAAAAATTCTCTCTAATTTGCAAATTAGTAGAGTGATGCGTAAATTTTGGATATATAAAAATTATCAAATTTAAATCAACCATTTAGTCAAGTTTTAATTAAAATATTAATCCCAAAATACATATACGAGCAAATATACTTATCACAAGTATAGTTTAGGGAATTAACGAGTATCGATCCTGAAAGGAACAAGTACACACTAGTCGCTTTTCATTCATTGTTTAACCGACCCAATAAAGAAAAAAGATAATAAAAAGAAAAATATATATATATAACTCAAAGATGTGAAAATATACAATTTAGACAAATACTTTTGAAACTAAGATAATGAATAGCTTAGCACATATCACAATCAATTATCATCTTGATCTCATGAAAGATTTAATATAGACCCATTTTGTTTGCAATCCATAGAAGCACTATCTTCTAGTTAAATTAGTGAACATATTTTGTATCAATCAATTTATCTAAAATATTTATTAAAATCAATCCTCATATAAATCCCTATATTTTAGGTGATTTAAAATATGAAATTAGTCAATGAATCCATATTCTAGCAATCATCAATCAACCTTCGATTACCTAAGTTCTTGACAATTAACCAAATTTTCAAGCAAGTTAAGAGATAAAAAATATGAAATTAATTAATTAAAGTCATTATCAACATTTTTTTCAAGCAAATTAACAACAAGAATCAATCAACTAACTCTGTAAGCAAAACAAGTAATTAAATCACAAGATGAATAATGAATTGATCAAAAGATTAAATTAATTCAAGAAATCATGAATCCCAAAAATAATGTCAAATTACAATGGAAAAATTAATTACATCATTATTCTAGAAAAGAAAAACAAAGGTAACAAAAAGAATTCATAGACAAGCCCTCCTTATTCTCTTTGGAAACCTTCTTAAATAATGCTCCTTGAATGGTGAATCTCTCCTTCTTTGAGTGATTGAAAATTTTGATTCTTAGATTCACTACTTTTTCTTGTATTTTTCTTGTCTTTATAGGCTTCTTTGATGCCAAAATTCGTTCCTTGAGGAGTCTTGGCTTAATATGATTCGAAAGATGTCAAGATCCTTTGAAAGATGCCAAATTCGTGCACAGAAGTCACATGTTCCAGACAGGACCTGGCACCTTTTGACCTACCTGGCACCAGGTGCATTCTATTTTTCTCCTAGATGTTGCTCTATTTTTTCTATTTTTCCAGATTGGATTTGACGCCTGGTGCAGTTGCCAGACCTGACTCCAGGTGCAATCTGAAAATTTCACCCTTTTGCTCGAAATCTACTCAATTTTGCATAAATTCATCACAAACACTTTCCACAAGTAAATTATCAAATAGGAAAAATATATGCCTAATTATTACATCAAAAGTATCTCAAATTAGCCTCAAATAACTAGGAAAGTAGTGATGATTTTAGCCCCTATCATACAGCAATATCATTCTATAGAAAATGTATATCTGCTATCGTTAACTTTGAAAAGCATAAATCTCTATAGAAAAGGTTTAGCTTAGTTAAAATATTCTATATATTTGGTGAAAGAAATTCTTGGAAGGCTATGGGCATTAATCATTCCATAAATACATGACAATTATGGCTTTTCATACTAAACATCTTAACATGTTTCAAGTCAACACTTCTCCCTAATTTTGAATATCATTAGGAAATATAAGTTCCTTTACCCATTCTAATGCAGACTTCTTTTGTTCTTTGGACAATATATAATAGGCTTGTGTTTTTGCTCTCTTTCTATGATCTATGAGATCAATGCAATATTTCAGCTGGTTACAATACTAACATACATCATATTTAGCCTTTACATTGTTCTTTATCTTAACATTTATACCTATCACAACGTTGAACATATTATCAAATATTTTTTTTTCATTAGGCATCACATCTATATTATGTTGTATTAAATTTATTTTCCAATACAACAAAACCCAAAATATACTTTGTTTCACCCAATTATAGTATTCACCTCTACCTTTTGCCTTTGTATGTTCAGATGCCGTTTCCATGATTTTAGGAAGAAGTCATACTACATCCAATATTTGATTCCCAATTAGGCGTGGTAGAGCTAGTAAATGTTCTAAAAGACTTGCTATATCTTCTAAAATGATATCTAGGTACCAAGAATCATCGATGACAATTTAACCACGATTGTTTACCTTTGGATGGTAATTGGAATGACTTTGTATGTTAGATACAATATGGACATGCTAGGATCTTTGATATACTCCACTTACTTAGCATACCTTACGTAGGGAAGTTACTTATAATCTACTAAAGTGTAACTCGTATATGAAAATTTTGTTTGTAAGAAATATCATATGTAGAGATACCCTTCATCCATAGCATTTTTAATTCATTTAAAGTGGCTGGAAATATACATCTAACTTTTGCTTTGGATCTTTTGACCATAGCATTTTTCATGCATATTTAGGATGGTAGATCATATAAAGTTACAATCATCGACTAACAAGAATACTGCTTCTTTGACAAATTGAATGGTGAAAAATTATTTGTATACAATCTAAGTCTAACATTTCGAGACTCTATTGAGAAATGAGGATATGTTCGATCTAAATGCTACCATGCCTTACCATCCCATAAATGATTCATTATCCTATCTTCAACTTGACGCTGTGTGTGCTATCTCATGTATTCTACTATTGTCTTTGATGAATAAAGTCTCTGCAACCTTGGAATGAGTGAAAAATACATCTTATTTAAAGCAACCTCCTTCTATTAAATAATGTTTAATGTAATAAATAATGTTTTATTCTCAACAATATTTGTATTCTTTTACTTTAATTTGTAATGCATGATTTATATTAGAAAAAACTTATTGTGTTTAAGTAAGTACTCTATGCGAATGGAGGTCTTTCACAGTAAGGTATGGATCATCAGTTACTTAACACATAAATTGTGGTTCTTAATCGGTTGATGAGAATGAGAATCTCATCAAGACAAATATTATTATACTATGAATTCCAGATGGAGAATGACTTACATTTAGCGAGTTAGTAGTCCTCTCACTTCATAGCATAAGCGTATTTAGAATACATAGAACTAAATCCGTAGTGGTGATTTCTAAAATTACTAAAATGGAAGAGACCCAGATTACTACTATTACAGTGTAGACTAATACCTTACCGCTTGAGTATGTGTTAATGGTCTGGCGAAACTAGAATCTTATACTTTGATATATTATGGGTGAGATTGTATCATAGAATCAATATACTTGTATGTTGGGTATGTATAACTAGTTAATTAAGATGGATTCATACAAGATAACTTCTATACTCCTGAATGGAGAAATCACCTTCTTGTAATTGTTCAGAATAATCTAGATAGTCTAGGGCCCTGAGAATGTGACTTACTATTATATGCTTTTAGGTAGCTTCTAGGGTACATATTGGAAGTTGTGGATTATCGGACTAGATATCTAAGGATGGTAGATTTTATTGAGAGAGATGTTAGTGCATTGTTCCAATCTTAATGATAGGTGCTATGTAGAGGGGTATTTTAGTCATTACACCTGTAAGTCAAAGATAACACATTTACAATATTATTCTAGGGTCAATATTTTCGTATAGTAATAAATAAAATATTTAAAATTATAAAATACAACTATTTGTTAATAGAGGTATTTTAGTTATTTTAGTAGCCAAGAATAATATATTTTTTGGTCCCCAGAATAGCTCAAGTAATTTTAGCAATTTTATTTACTATGTGGGCTTGATTATTAGATGAGATTAATATTGGAAGAATTATTCTAAGAGTCCAATTAAATATTTATTTGAACTAGAATAATTTAATGGGTCAATTTAATTTAATTTATTTATTAATTAATTGTCTTAGATAATTTTATGTTAGGCTCAAGAGGATTAATTAATTAATAGAAGAGTATATTAATAAAGTCTTAGACTTATTTAATATGGTGGACTAGATTATTGGCCCACCGGGTTGTGTGAGAGTCGGCCTCAAGGTTTTGGAACCTTGAGGGCAGCTACCTTATAAAAAGGAAAAGAAAGAGAGGAGGCAGAGAGTAGAAAACTGAAGGCTTATGTTTTTGTGTGAAGTTGTGTCGTGTGCATGTGATACTATTCACAGAAGGAAACTAGGCTTAGCTTTTCCTTAGTCCACCACTGTACTTTTTTTTTAATCCTCACACAAAGCTCTTCTGCTTTTCTTCTTGTTTTCATCCTTGTTCCTGCTTTTACTGGTAGGCTAGTCTACAAAGGTTAGAGAATATTCTGAAAAGTTGAGAGCTAGCAAACTGGTACATGATTGATGCGAAGGAGTAGGCAATTGATAGGCATTCCCCTAGAACAAATCTCTAATTTAAATCAGGAAGAACCGACTAATCCAACCTCGGCATTGGTTGTTCATCTTAAGCCTCATAAAAGTAAGTCTTCTAGATCACTACATTGGGAAAAAATTTTAAAAGCTTTTTTTGTTGTGCTTGTTTATTTTTTTTTGGCGATCCTTTCAAGTTGTATCAGAGCCACTAGTTTAATCTAGGAGCATGCTTGGGTTAATAATAAGAGAAAGGTAGTTCTTTTACTAATAAAGTCAAACTTTGTGATTGTTTGGATCCCTCGTGATTTTTAATATGGGTAGATATTGTGTACGCTCTGCATGTGAAGGCATAAGCACTTGTATTCATTGTTATTCTCTTTCTAGTAGATCTCCCGTAAGCCTCATTTTGAAGGGCATAGGTAATTAGTTTTGTTTAAATTCAATCTATTAGAATTTTGTGTAACAATGATGGTGTCTAGTTGTTGATAAAAAATTCCATGAAAGAAAGAAAAAGGAGAATCAGATAGAAGGAAAACAAACGTAGCTTGGTTCAAAGAACAAATGATGACTGACTCGGGATGCAAGCCAGGGCTGACTTGACCAAGTCGGTGTATGGCTTGGAGAAGCCGACCACTGACTTGATAGGAAAATAAAGCATAGTTGGCCCATGATGGTGATAGCCAATCATTAGCTTAAAAGAAATCAACAAAGCCGATCCATGGTTTTCATAGCCAACGAGCATACTTCTTGTCCATGTCTTCCTCTAACTCCCATATAGTTCCATGAGGTATATGATTTGTTCATTGAACTTTGACGTAGGAAGTGAAACGTTTTCAAATAGCTACTTCTTACGATTTATAATCTTCAAAGGAATCTCCTCAGCGGATAAGTTTTCAGTCACTTTTAGTGGTCCAACCTCTAACATATGACTAGGGATTGGTCCTCAACTGTGATACATGGAAAATATTGGGCACCCTAGACAATGCAAGTAGTAAAGTCAATCGATAAGTAAGTTCTCTAACTCTTTTTAGAATTTTGTAAGGACCTACAAATTGTAGACTTAACTTTTCACTCTTTCCAAACCTTTTCACCCCCTTAATAGGAGAAATTCGAAGATATACATTCTCTCCCACTTTAAACTCTAATAGCCGCCTTTTGCTATATGCCCAACTTTTTTTTTCTTTTTCGTCTATCCTATGCTGGTTTGATTCATTCATGGATCAATAACACCTTCTCTACAGTGATTTATACTAATTCTAGTCCGGTAATTATCTTCTCTCTCATATTATCCTAGCACACAAATGATCTATACTACACAAAGCCATCCCAATATTTGCTTGATAGCTATTATTATAGGAGAACTCTATTAATATCGAATGGTCAACCTAACTGCTCTTGAAGTCCATCACACATGCCTGCAATATATTTTCTAATGTTTGAATAGTACGTTTCAATTGTCAAATGTATTACTAAGAGTTACTGTAGTCACTATACTAGAATTGACGATTAGTGGCATACCCATTAACGTCACGTACTGTTTAATTTTCATTGTGCATTATTTGGAAATCTTATACAAATAATATTATATTGGTGATCATGGCTTGGCAAGAATATTAAATAGATATGAAGTAAGATGCAAAGTTAGGCATGACTATAGAGTAGTATGTGGTTAACTTACCAGGCAATATGCAAGAAGCAGTTTATGTGGTTGGAAATGGATAAATTTGCTAAGGCTATGAGATGGGCCCCATGGACTATTATATAATTTATGAGCCCCATGAACCCTCGCCCCACACAAGTTGCCATTAGGAAATAGAGGCAAAAATGCGACAAAGTTATCCAGAGCTATTTGAAGTTAATCTCAATTTCGAGGACGAAATTCTTTAAAGGAAGAGAGAATTGTAACACCCTCTTTCAAAAGTCTTAGAAACAATTGAGAGAAAGGAGATAGGGTTATAATTTTAGACCTCGAATCTTTCACTATACAAAGAGGTTAAGCACAAGGCCCCAGAATTAAAAAATATTTAGTTTATCGAGAAGAAGATAAATATGAAGAAAATTTTTTAAGGGGCAGTAGGTGGTAACTTTGAACTCATTTGCATGAAATTGAAAATAGTTAAGCACGAGACATGAGATATAGAATAATTATGTATAACACGTAGATCATTTTAGCAAAAGTGAAAATTTTCCGGGGCTGATTGTTTTATAGACTTAATTAGGGGATAATGACTGTGATTAGAGAAGATTAAACTTATTTTATGGAGAAAAGCCTTCGATTATTGCTAAGCTGTAATTAAGATACCTAATAGTGATTAAGGGCACTTAAGATAAAGGTTAATTGGGGTTATTTAAGTTAAATGAATAATTATAGTTTACCTGAGATCAAGTACAAATTAAAGAGGATTAATATATATTAGTATATGTTAATATGATTTGTTAGGTTAATCTTTAAGCTTTGTGTTAAGCAAGCTCTGGGACACTTAATCTAGGTTAAGACACCTTAAGTAAGGGTTAAAGGAGGTTAATAAAGGTTAATAATGTTAGTTATATTAATGGAGATTAATTAGCCTAAGTGAGGTTTATAAGAAATTAAATAAACTCAGTTAATTCTTAAGATTTTAATATTAGCTATTGAAAGACCTAAATACCCTTTTTATAACTTTAGATTCTAGATCATTCTTAGCTCTTATCTGTCGTATAAACTAGCTAAGCATAAGAAAAGAAAAGAAAAAGAAAAAGAAAAGGAAAAAGGAGAAACCTGCTGAGAGCTTAGGGAGCAAGAAGAACTCTATTTTCAGCTATTCTCCAAGCTTGGGATATCTTCATAAAATAGGTAAGACTTCATCCTCTAGAACAAAAATTGTTCTAGACATGATAAGGATCAATTGGATACAAGTTTTCATGGTTGAAAACGAAGAATTCTGTTATGTTGTTAAATTGAAAATTTTACTTTTGGTGCTATTTGGAGTAAGGGTGATAACTGGTTAGCTTAAGCATGTTCTAGGAGTGTTTTACAGTTCATTTGGTGCATTGTGAAGTGGTTAAAATGCATAAAAAAGACCTTAAATAAATTCTGAAAGTTGCATGACAAATGAAGAAAGAAAAAGTAAAAAATGTTTGAAAAGGAAATGCTGGAAATGAATTTATTCATTGTCGGGGGTTATGGATTAATTGTGATTCTAGAGAATTGAGCTTAAGAAGCTAAACCTAAGTATGTTATGAGATGTTAAGGATGTTGTGGAATGGAATTAGGAAGCTTTGAATGCAAAAGAAGGCCATAGGAGTTAAGAGAGCAAAGCTGATTGCTCATGGAAATGTTGTTTGCAATGTTTAGTATCATAGCCTGTTTGAACTGTTTTAAGCGAGTTGAATGGAAGGGATAATTGAAAATTTATCATTTATATTTAGAATAATGTCTAAAAAGGTTTAAAGTACTATGTTATGTAGGAAAAACCATAGAAAGCTTCTAAGCAAAATGATGCTAAAAAAGAGTGATGAAAATTGGAAATTTGCATAGGTAGTGTGGTTAAGGAATAAACTGTACAAAATGGCCGTGAACTTTTAAGTTCCATGACCTGTCCTTTGTAGATAAAGGTCTTAAGAATGTTTTTGGACAAATTTGACATGATTTAGACTTATGGATAGGAAGTTATGAATTTTATACCAAACTCTGCGAAATCTAGAAACAAAAATGCTAGTTTGGAAATTTTATTTATAATAGTCTTAAGAAGGGTAGTTTAATGCCCCATTAATATACACTAAGGTCCCTAAACCTCATTTGATGTGTATGAAGACCTGGAAATGAAACCCCATTTGATGTGTATAAAGACTTGGAAATGAAGTTGAAGTGGTTATAGAGTAGAACAACATCAGAAAAACAAAAAGACATGACATCAGAAGAACTAGTGTGTGTGTGTGTGTGTGTGTGTGTGTGTGTGTGTGAATTATTCATAGCCTAATTAGTTCAAATCTTGGGATTACTTCTAAATACCTCTTTAATCCTACAAGTGGTTTAGGACTTAACTCTTAGAATTAAGAAGCACTTCAAAATAGTAGGAAATAATTAATAGTTCATTAGGCATGCTTGCCTTCACTAATAATAAGTGAATAAATACCTTAATGTGTAGTTATTATATTCACTGTATTTAATACTATTTGAATAAGAAAATAAAATGAGGTTCTTGTTTATAGGTGAACTCAATAAATTCACGAAACACGTATCAGTACTTTTTATATAATTAGGAGGTGTCCCTATGCTTCTAAAATTCATGAATTTCAAGGTGTTTGAGTATGAACATTTTGAGCATTTTTTAACAACAAGCTTCACAAGCATTACACAAGGGTCTTCCAAAGCACACAATATTCCTCTACGGAATTGCCTTCTAGTTTCCCAAAAAGCCAAAGTTGGCAATACATCTAACCAATTTCTACAAAGAAAGAACTATGCCCCAAAAACCATTTTTCTTATGCTCAGACTTAAGTGGCTGATTCGGTGAAAACATTGAATACTCAGTGAAGGTTTGACCATTGTACTACCTTGCATTAGAGATAGATGAACTTAAGTAATATGATCAATTCTGGTATACATCTTACACCAAACGGGGCGCCAGGACATGGGATTAGCCATTCTTAGCTATCTATTTGAAGCCTTGGCTCAGTCTGACCAATAAATAAGGGTTGTTCACACGATATTGGGCGGGGACACTAGACTGTTCAATCCCTAGCCACCCTGATATAGTAGAAGACAGGGGTGGGGTCCTCGTACTTAAGGTAGCAAGTAAAAGATACATAAGAGTGAGGTGAGTTGCATTATTGCTCTTATTGCTCTGGCAAGATGCGATTGACTACAAAACATTTTAAAACAGTGTACAATAATACTGGATAGCCAAATCCAAAGCCCTTTTGGGACTTTTGCACTCAAGTCGAGCTTCTAAGAGGAGTGCCTGCTTTCTTCAAACTATGGGGAAAACTTTGTTACATTGCATAGTTCAACAACAGGAAAACTTGCATATATTTTCTTTGCATGGAAAACTTATCCTTTTACAATTTTCTTCTCACAATGTACATGTTAAATGCTTTATTTACCTTTTACAGCAAAACATTAGCAACATACGGGACTTCTTAAGTTTATACTCACACGTTTGCTGAATTTCTGTGTTTTAGGTCCTTGAATGAAATGGTAGCATATCACGAAGGTGGACCTACTTTTGAAACTGTAGTGCTTAGAGTTATATAAATAGCCAAAATGAAGTTATGCTTTTGTAAAATATATGTACATTAGGTTTAATTTTTATTTTTTCGAACTATAATGGATGCTAAACTCTATGTACAAAAAAAATTTGGGAGTGAAAGTTTCTCTATTTTAGTTTCAACTTGTTATAAAGACCCCTTATTTGGGAGATCAGACGGGGCGACACCCAAATACTACAGGTTTTTCAGATATGCAAAATCTAAGGGAATAGGAGTGTTACAATTTTAGACATTTTTTACATTGTTAGATTAATCGACACATTTTCACGTTCGCTAACGATATATAGTAATGATATGAATATTTTTATATCATCATGAATTATGATTTTCATGACACTATAAATACTTTTCGTGACGTTATATTATATGTCATTTAGTAGTTTGTCACTAATTGTCAAATTTGTTGTAGTGAGTCCTAGTAGTATTATTAAAACTCTTCTAGAATCATGAAATAAATTGTGAATCCCTATCAGATACACCGCTAATCGGTACACTGTGTAACCGCACTATTTTCTCCATGTACATCTTCTCTAAATCATCTATAGTTATGATAGCTTTCATCAGTAAGGAAATATGCGGACTATGTGCAATCACCCAAATATTATCTTTACCTAACTTTAACTTTGATAATCCAATAACAAAAGCTATAGGGATATGTTTCTATTTCCATACGAGCATTTTCAAAGGTTTTAGCAACCCTCTAGGTTGTTGATGTTCAACTTTCATTTATCGACATGCTAAACATCAAGAACTATAATATACTATTTCTCTCTTCATTTCACTCTACTAATTTTTTTTTTCAAATTTCTATACATCTTAGTACCATCAGAAAGTACAGACAACTTTAAGTTATGCACTTATTTTCAAAATTTTATTTATTGAACTTAGACGGTCAAGTATACACAACCTCCCTGTAAATCTAAAACTTCTATCATTATGAATTTAGATGTTTGTTTACTAATCATCTTGAACAGCCTTCTTCCTTTTCCCCAAACTTGCATTCTTGTCTTGGGTAGTCTTTATGCATTCCACTAAGCTCAGTTATAGCGGTAAAGCCGCTAGATATTCCTTCGAAGATTCCGTTACTTCTATTTTCAATTTCTATTTTACACCCCCTCAATAAAGGTTGATACCAAACTTTTTCACTAGGAATAGAAATATGAAAAGGATCAACTATGAGGATAAGGGCTAATTTGAGGGTTTTGGCAAAATATTAGGGTACAAAATAATTGTGGTACTATACTCAAAATGTGTAAGAGCTAGTGTAAAATTACTCAATAGGGTACCTATTACCACATCATTTGCAGTCTTAGCCTCCTGTCGAGTTAGCATAAAAGCCCTAATATTTGACTTCTTTTTTCTGTTAGCTTCATGATTGGTTGAGTAACGAGTCTTGGTGTTTCTTGTGCTATCATCGGACACTCCCTAATATGGTGCCCTAACTTTCTATATCTGAAGCAAGCTCCAGTCTTCTATCTGCATTCTTCATTATATATATATGCTAACAAGTTATACAAAGTTTCTTTTCATCATGTACAACTACTGTTGGAGTGATCTTAGGTAATGGATATCTCTCTACTACTAGAGGTCCCCTAGTCTTGAACATTGACCCTGACTGAATATAGGCCTAAGTCTCTTATTCTCTCTTTCAATATCACCCTTCTTAATCTTTGCCTTAATATGTGAACACACGGTATAAGACTCTTTATAGTTCTTTGAGGACATCATGGACACCTGATCCTGGATTCTTCTTTAAAGTTAACTCTTGAATCGTTACAGCTTAAGAGTTTCACTAGCCATAATTTTTTGTGCAAACTATCTTAAATACTCATACACACATCCTTTCTGTCTGTGACTAATCAAGAACTCATTCTACTTTTGTAATCTAATTGCCATTGAGAAGTAGTGATCGACAAATGCTTTTCTGATTTTTTTTCTAAGTTATAGATTTATCATTTTAAATGTTTACCAGTTTTGGCCCTTTCCACCATTGATTTCTCTAACCAAGAATAGGGGTATAAGTTTTTGTTTGACATCATCAGGTATCTTCAAAATCTCAAAATTCTTCTCCAATTCCTCCAGATACTTACTTGCCCTTATTGGATTTGTAGCTCCATCAAAAGTAGGCATTCTTGTTTTCTTAAGTCTCTCTAGTGTGATCTAGGCCCTCATATATGTTTCTATTATCTTATTCTTGCTCCTGTTGTAATCTTTATAATCCTTGCTATCCAAGTTATTGATTTTGCATAACATATGCCATCATGTTTTAAGGTTACAATCAATTAAGATGGTACTGACACGTATAAACTAATCCCTCCTGTAGTCTGGCGTGGAATTCTCCATCCTATTCAGCAAGTGGCACATTCATATCATCCAACTTGGTGTTGAGGTCCTTATTATTATTTCAATACCTTTTCTCACGTGCGGTCCAACTCAAGAGTCCATATTTTCTTACTTTGCAGCACCCACCTTCTCCTCCACATATTCACTTTCTTCCTATTCTACTATGATCTTTCTCCTTTTTTTTCTCTATGCCACTATCCCAATTCCCTCCTCCACCGTCCCCTCATCTCTCCATTCATAATCCACCTTCTCCTCCCTCTGGCCATTTTATGATCACATATAGTAAATGTGACATATTCAAATCCAAAACTAATATCTCCTTCCACTGATAATCCACCCTTTCTTCCCTCTGGCTATCTTATGATCACATATAGTAAATGTGACATCTTCAAATCCAAAACTAATATCTCTATATATACTCAACTTTTCTTCCCCATCTATTACTCAAATTGTCACGCCCCGCACTCGTAGGGTATAGCACGACCATATCATTAAAATATTTCTCTAATAATACGAAACCTTAAATTAAAAAAAATTAAATAATTAAACACTTTCTGAAAAATAATAAATCAAATATATCATAACTAAATTTCCCTAAGCAAAGTCTGACCAAAACCCAATTACAAACTGTTTAACGTATGACATGAAAGAACAGAAATCTAATCTTATACTTGTCACACCAAGTTTTTAAATAACATAGGTGGAACTTAAAACAAATAAGATAACATAGGCTACTAAACAAAATTCTAAATTTTGACTTCGTATTATACGCCAAACACATTCTTAGTAGAAAGAGTCTTTGTACCATTGTTCATCATTAGAATATGAAAGGAGAAAATATTTAAAGGCGAGCTAACCACATGCTTAGTAAGTAGTAATGAGTCATCTTTTTCGAATAAAGTATATTGCGCGCGCGCACACACACACACACACACACACACACACACATATACACACATACATAAACATATAGCATTGATATTCACTTTTATAAAGAGACGACCAAATAATTCCCAGTTATCTTCATTTACACAAATTCAAAACATTCAAAATAATTCTAATTTATTTTAAAAACTCAAATCAAACTAATATAAAAAAAACTAATATTTTATTTATTTTTATTACCCACAAATAGTAAAAAAAATTAATTAAAAGAAAAACCCCAATTCATGGGCCATGAAATAACTCATCTCAATCGTTTTATCCCCCGGAGAGCTTACAACTTAGAATGTTTGAATTTATTTTTTTAAACTTAAAATGGCATTGAAACTAGCATCGGCCTTGAACGTCCCAGTCACTATCTCATGCACCGAAAAGACATTTGAATATATTTTTTTTAACAAAAAGAAGTCTAAAGCATGGTTGTCTCACATCAAGTTGACTAGCCTAGTGTGCGGACATTTGGCAACATATTTTTTTCCGAAACAAAAAACCTTTTTTTTTTACTTAAAAGATAGAATACCCATAATCAAAGAACCAAAATAGACACAATATATTCATATACAATACTATACAATAAATAGTCATGAAAATAAAATATACAAAAATATTTGTTCATACAAATTCATATAACCGTTACTTTTTTCTAATTGAATTAACTTATTCAGTTAGAAAAAATCCGAAAAAGCTTAATCCCGCCTTAGCGGTCCAAAAATATTAAAGTTTCGACTTGCATAGATTCCAAAAAGAGGAGTTCAATCATAACATTGATCTAAAAAGGTTTAGTCCACCATAGAGGTATCATTTTCAAAGAAATATAAATAGATCCATCATGTACAAAATTCATCAAATTCATTAACAAGGAACCATGTATCTATGATATACAGAACATAAATACCGAATTACATACCATACATTAACCAATCATTAAAACTTTTACTTAAGAAAATACCACATTTTATTTTTAACAAAACATAATATTTTTATTATATTATTCATATAAGAAAACAGAAAAGATTTATTTCTACTTACCTCTTACTATCGACGTTTAAAAACTGTAATAACCTACGATGTACTTTCTTTCAAACCCTAATTGAACTTTCTCTTTTTTTTGTCTCTGGTGATTGCTTTAGGAAAACAACGATGTTTTTCACGGAATTTTGTATTATAATAAATCATTGGATTTTTTTTTAACTCTTAAATAATTTCACTCAAATCCTTACTTAGTTAAAATATTAACCACAAAGGATTCTAATTCCTATTTGTTAGGATTCTACTCCTAAGGCTTAATAAAATATAAAATATTCTTATAATTAAAATACTTCAAAAAATGATAGGTTTTAAATTTTGCCCCCTTACAAAAAGTTTCAGCCTCGAAACTTGATATCTAACTGTATAACAACTCATTTCCTTACCACATAGAAAAAATCAGACATATATAAGTTAAATTCTAAAAGTGTAATGTGTCTTACCTTTTTGGGTTTCCCCCTCTGTTACTTTTTGAGGTAATGCAAAAACATGTGTATTAGTCTTCTTTTGAATATCTCTTCCATGTTCTTCAGTTGGCTTTGGTAGAATTTGCTACTTGCTTTTTGGGCAATCGCACACTTTGTGATCGGACTTCCTGTAATTGAAACATACACCTGTTTTCATTGGCATTCTCCATCATGGTAACACTTGCAATTGTCACATAATTTACAATGCATTCCTGTAGTGGTATTGGTGTTGAAGCTGATTGGTGCTTGTCTCTTTCCTCATTGTCTTTCCTCTCGGGGAGCTACAAGTCGGGTTTGCGAAAAGTAATCCGTATTTTGTCTTTTAACACCTTACTCTACGTCTCCTCTTCTAATTGTCATCTCGATATAAAGGCTTCGTTGATAAGAATCCTCATAAGTTAGTAGACTATACTATAGACATCCTAGCTCGGACTCTTGTTTGTAACCCATTCACAAATCGTAAAGTCTTGAGCAGAGAAATTGTCATTACTAAAGGCACGTACTATCTTAAGGCTAAATCGACTTGCATACTTGACTATTGTCATATCATCATTTTTCAAAAAGTCAAAAAATTAATTTTTTCTCTCCAATCGTAAAGTGGCAGGAAAATAATGATACAAGAATGTCTTCCTAAATACGTCCCACGTAACCGATTGTCCATCACATGAGTAGGCAGGTTGTGCTCCCTTCTATCACTTCTGTGTATTTCCTATGAAAAAAGAAAGAATAACATTTGACTTTTCTTCATCCGATACCTCTAAAATCTCAAAGTTTCGTTCTATATCTTCTAACCATTTTTAGCCTTCTCAGAGTCTGCACCTATGTCAAAGATTGGCATATTGGCTATCTTTAAATACTCATAACAGGCTCATGTTTCGGTTAAATTCCTCTGGAACTGCTCTTCTTGGGCTTGAAACATGCATTGTTGCTTTTATTGAATTTGTTGTTGTTCTTGCATCACTTGAGCAATTGCTATTAATGTTGTAGCAATGTCTGAATTCACTACAAGAGAAGCCATCACTTGTGGTAGAGCTGCATTTGATGGTCCGCCTTTGTTTTGTTCTCTTACCAGTGCTTTTCATCCTCATGTAACTAAAGGCATGTTCAAATCTTTAGTCTCGTGAGAATATCTATGGGATGTCTTGTCATATTTTCTACTAGCTTCTTCCCTTCTTCCTGCCATTGCTTACCTATGTGACAAAGTTATCCCTTTTAACTCAGATCCATATCAATACTTAGTTCATACTTATATCTCAAAACTCATAAATTAATATAATAACTTATTATATCAAAAACTCAAAAACTAATTAATACAAGGCAACGGTGCTCATTACTTGTTCATGCAAAAATTCCAACCAAAATCTCTCGTCTATCTTAGGTTGGTTACGTATCAGTATCATCTATCATCACAAAGTAGTTACAAAATAGCAGAGACATAAAGTTCACTAATATAACCAATTCTCATTCCATTAATTTTCTAACTCCGTATTTAATTATTCCCACATCCCGATTAGGCTCACAACCTATTGCTTTGATACCATTAAATGACACGCCTCGCACCCGTAGGACATGGCACAGTCTTATCACTAGAGTATTTCTCTAATAATACGAAACCTTACATTAAAAGTTTAAATAATCAAATACTTTCTCAAAAATAATAAACCAAATATATCATAACTAAATTTTTCCAAAAAAAATCTGACCAAAACCAAAATACAACATATTTAACTTATTACATGAAAGGACAAAAATTTAATCTTACAGTTGTCCTCTCACGTGCTTAAATAGCATAGGTGGAACTTAAAATAAATAAGATAACATAGGGTGATGAACAAAATACAGAATTTCGACTTTGTACTATATGCCAAACACATTCTTAGTGGAAAAGACTTCGTACTATTGACCATAACTAGAATCCAAAAGGAGGAAATTTTTAAGGGTAAGCCAACCACATACTCAATAAGTAGCAATGAATTATTTTTCCCGATTAAACCTTATTACATATATACATTAACATATAGTATTAATACTCACCTTTATAAAGAGACCCCCAAATAATTCCCAGTTATATTCATTTCACACAAATTCAAAACATTTAAAATAATTCTCATTTATTTTAAAAATTCCAATTAAACTAATATTATATTTATTTTTTATTACCCACAAACAATTAAAAAAATTGTTAATTAAAAGAAAAATCCCAATCCATTAGACATGAAGTGACACATCTCGGTCGCTTCGTCCCAAAGAGCTTACAACTTAGGATGTTTGAATTTCTTTTTTTTTTAAACTCAAAATGGCATAGAAACTTGCATCGGCATTGAACATCCAAGTCACCCTCTTATGCACTGAAAAGCCATTTGATTTTTTTTTTCACAAAAAGAAGTCTAAAGGCTGGTAATCTTGCACCAGGCTGACTAGCCTGGTGTGAAGACAACTGGCAACAAATTTTTTTCCAAAATAGATTTTTTTTCTAAAAAGAAAGAATACTTGTAATTAAAGAACCAAAATAGACACAATATTTTCATATAAAGTACCATACAACAAACAGTCATGAAAATAAAATATACAAAAATCTTTGTTCATACAAATTTATATAACCATTACCTTCTTCTCACTGAATTAACTTATTCAGTTAGGAAAATCCGAAAAGGAATAACCTAGCCTTAGCAGTCCAAAAAGATTAATGTTTCATCTTGTATAGATTCCAAAAAGACGAGTTCAATCTTAACGTTGTTCCAAAAAAGGTTGAGCCCACCTTAGAGGTATCATATTCAAAGAAATATAAACAGATCCATCATGTATAACTTTCATCAAATACATTGACAAGGAACCATGAATCTATAATATACAGAACACAAACACAGAAATATATACCATACATTAACCAATAAATAAAGCCTATATTTTGAGAAAATACCACACTTTATTCAGGATTTTTTAACCGAAATAATATTTTTATTATATTACTCATACAAGGTAATAGAAGAGATTCATTCCTACTTACTTCTTAATATCGACGTTTGAAAACTCTAATAGCCTATAACATTCTTTCTTTCAAACCGTAGTTGAACTCTCTCTCTTTTTGTGTCTGTTGATGGTTTCAGGAAAATAATGATTTTTTCACAAACTTCCGTATTATAATAAATCATAGGGTTTTTCTTAACTCTTAAAAAATTTCACTCAAGTCCTTACTTAAAATATTAACCACAAAGGATTCTAATTCCTATTTGTTAGGATTCTACTCCCAAATCTTACTAAATATAAAAATCCTTATGATTAAAATATTTCCAAAAATGACGTGTTTTATACTAACAACCGTTCATTTTAAGATCTTAATAAGCACCATACTATATTAAATGTTTTGCTTGTTAGAAATAGTTAATGAGATATTGTTCCCCTCCCCTAGGGATGAATAATGTAAATTCTTTTTGGATGTGCACGAACAAATATAAATATGATGGATCTCTAGAGTGCTACAAAGCTCGATTAATAGCTATTGCCTTTTCTTAATAGGTTAATTCTAACTATGACAAAACTTTCAATCTGGTGGTCTCTATAACAATGTGACTAATTCTCATTCTTGCTCTTTGTCAATCTGGCTTATATAGCTTATACATCAACTTAGGGTAAAAAATGTTTTCCTAAACGACCATCGCAGGAAGCTATTGTAATGCCCCAAATCCAAAGCCCGAAAAGGAACTTGAGTCCATACCCGAGATGTTGCCCAGTAACATCTCCAATAATATGTCAAGCCTCTAACCCAAAATAATGTCTAATAACTTTAACTGAAAATGTTTATCTCCAAAGAGAAATTTACATCTCAATATAGTTTATGTCATATATTAAATCCCCTGAATAAAATATAAAACCATCATTGCAATGAATGTCTTATTCAATCTTAGTTAAGGAATAAGGAAACTTATTCATGTTGAACTCCAACAAAAATATGCCAACTCTGGAAACAAAAATGTGGGTTTGGAAATTTTATTTATAATAGTCTTAAGAAGGGTAGTTTAATGCCCCATTAACATAAACTAAGGTCCTTAAATCTCATTTGATGTGTATGAAGAGCTGGAAATAAATTTGAGGTGGTTATAGAGTAGAACAACATCAGAAAAACCAAAAGACATGACATCGGAAGATCTTGTATATATATATATATATATATATGTATATATAAACCACACACACATACACACACATAGATATAGATATACATATATACGTACATACCATATATATACATATATACATAGATATATGGTATGTACGTATATATGTATATCTGTGTATATACATATGTTTATATATCTATGTATATACATAGTATATGGCATGTACGTATATATGTATATCTATATATATATGTGTGTGTGTGTGTGTGTGTGTGTGTGTGTGTGTATACGTATATATATAGTACATAGTATACTATACACACACACACACACACATAAATATACATACTACATAAATATGCATTTATCTATACACATGTATATATTTGTATATATACATATCTATATATATACATACCTATATACATACATATACACAAATATATAGGTATACATATATACCTATATTTAAATACCACATACATTCATATATATATATATATATATATACACACACACACACACAAATATATAGGTATACATATATACCTATATTTAAATACCACATACATTCAAATATATATATATATATATATATATAGGCACGACCCACGCCTTGCTCCAATTGCAATTTGCAATTGCATGCAAATTGCAATTACTTTGACGGCATTAAGTCGATGAGAAGCCATCCTCGGCTCTAGGCATAGAAGCGGTCAGCGTGGCTTGGCTCCACAGGCGGCTTATAAACAGTGCATCATCTTTTTCATTTTTCTGTGCGAAAATTTTTCATTCTACATTTTTCTGCTTTTCTCCCACGACTTCTTTGGACATTTTCTATTGCAAAATCTCATCCAAACAAAGAACACATTCACCTATACCCTTCAAAATTGGGTTCACACGATTGTTCTATGAAAGCATGGAAAAATTACAAAGGACCTATGCTTCTACTGTGAAGCTTACAAATCATCTATCATATACCAAAACAACGAAGGATCATAGGCTTAAGCACCAAACAATGATCTTCTCCATTTTTATTAATTAACATGCTCCCTAAGTTAATCAATCAACATGCTCTGATACCACTTGTAGATTGAAAGCCAAAAACAAAAGAAACATGTTGTGCGGAAATGAAAAAAACAAAGGCCAAAAGACAACGAAGAACAACAGCATGGAAACATTTAATCTATTCCTTTGTGTGCCTTAAGCCTTTTTGGCTATGAAGAGATCGACTGAAGCACAGGGATAGCTCCTTCTTGCCTACTTGTTGAAGTCTCCGGTTGAAATCCCGCTAACCTCCTACTTCGCATTGTTTGCATGAATACCAAAGTTTTTAGAATCTCGGAATATTCCACTACCTCAATTCTTGTTGGTGAAACAAAAGGTGGGGAGGAATGGTCTCAACGTTCTTGATCCTTTTGCTATTAATTTGCAAAAATCAAGAATAACAAGAGAAAAACAAAGTCACGAGAGAGAGATCAAAAAGAAAAAAAAAAGGCCCTTTTTGTTTTCATAGAGACATGAGTCTCTCTTGCAATATCCATGGTATTTAATATCTGATAACAATATTCCCAGGATTTGATATTTCAAACACCTGGATGTTACCAACAAAATGAGTTTGGCTTAGCCTTAAACTCTTCTGAACCGTACCTGGAAAAACCCTATGGTCCAGGCTATTGGGCCAAAATAATATTTATTATTTTTCTTGGTCCCAAAAAGCCCAAAATAATAAACATTAATTATTTATTTCCTGGGCTTATAGAAATAACCCAATAAATATTTAATGAGTCCAAATGAACCAAAAATAATTAAACATTTATTATTTATTTTCTAGACTTATAGAAATAGCCCAATAAATAATTAAACAAGCCTTTTTCCATCTAGTTTAAGCTCAGGTTAATTTTCTAATTATTCAAACTGGACTTAGGTCTTGAATAATTAATTAACCAATTAAACAAGATAATAAAATTTTCTCAACTTCTTTTTATTTAATTTTATTTCAATCCAATAATAAATTAGACTTCCTGAATAAAATAAAATCCTCTTTAACTAAGACTAATTCTTTAACCCAAAATTAATTAGGACTTACGGACTATTCCGAGGACCAAAAAGACACATCGCATTGGCTACTAAAATGACCAAATACCCTTGTTATATAAATAATTGTATTTTACATTTTAAATATTTCCTAATATCACCATAAGGAAATATTGACCCCAAGGACAATGTTGTGTTAGCAAAGTCTCCGACCTACAAGTGAAATGACTAAAATACCCCTCTACACATCGCCGTGTATTTAGAGAGGTGTTAGTACACTTCTTCCTAAATACAGCGTACACTTCTTCCTAAATAGCTGTATTTAGGAAGAAGTGTACTAACATCTCTCTAAATGACACCTACCATCCTTAGGCTTCTAGTCCAATGATCCACGACTTCTTGGAGTGTTTCCATTTTCAAAGGGAGCTATCCTAAAACCAACATCCAAGTCATGTTTCCTAGGGCCCTGGACATTTAGATCATTTAGACAACCACAAGGGGCGATATTGTATAGAAACTATCTTGTACAAGTCTGTCTTAACTAACTATTTACATATACCTAATATACAAGTATATTGGTTCTACGATAGAACCTCAACTAAAGCATATCAAAGTATATGCTTCCAGCTTCGTCAGACTACCAACTCATACTCAAGCCGTAGAGTATTAGTCCATGCTGTAGCAGTAGTAGTCTTGGTTTCTACCAAATAGTACTTTAAGAAACCATTACTATAGGTCCTGTTCTACATATTCAAAACACGCTTATGTCATGAAGTGAGTGGACTACTCACTGACTAAAGGTAAGCCATTCCCCATTTGGAATTCATAACATAATAACTTAAACATGATGAGATTCTCATTCTCATCAATCAGTTAAGAACAAATATTTATGTGTTAAGTAACCCGTGATCCATACCTTACTGTG
This sequence comes from Voacanga thouarsii, assembly GCA_026120185.1. Classification (NCBI taxonomy): domain Eukaryota; kingdom Viridiplantae; phylum Streptophyta; class Magnoliopsida; order Gentianales; family Apocynaceae; genus Voacanga; species Voacanga thouarsii. The sequence goes on along the minus strand of JANUWF010003364.1, from coordinate 637,710 downwards.
AAAGACCACCATTTACATGGATCACTTATTTAAACACAATGAGTCTTTTCTAAATGAAATTGTGCACAAATAAAAAGAAAATTCACAAACAATTTCTGAAAATAAATTCTTTTATTAAAATATTCGATGTTTACATCAGAAACCTAGTCTAACAGGGCATATTTCCCAACAATACCTATAATGCATCATCTAATTTTAAAGACCAGTCAGTAATTGAGGCGTTAACAGTCTTTTCAAGAATTTGTTTTATTTCTCTATTAGACACCTCTACTTGACCACTTATTTGAGGATGGTATGAGGTGACAATTCTATGAGTGACTCTATAATTTTTCATTAATTTTTCTATTTTCTTATTAATGAAGTGCGTACCCTCATCACTAATCAGTGCTCTGGATGTACCAAAACGACTAAAAATATTTTTCTGAAGAAACTTTACCACCGCTTTTGCATCATTAGTAGATGTAGCAATAGCCTTCACCCATTTAGACACATAATCAAAAGCCACTAAGATGTATTCAATGGAGAAAGATTTAGGAAAAGGTCTCATAAAGTCTACACCACAAATATCAAATAATTCTACCATAAAAATATTAGTTAACGGCTTCTCATTCCATTTAGATATGTTGCCGCTCCTTTGGCACTTATCACAGAAATGAACAAAGTTATAACGATCCTTAAACAAAGTGGGCCAATAAAATCCAGATTGCAATACCTGAGCTGCGGTTCTTGTAGGACCAAAATGTCCTCCAACCTTTCTAGTATGGCAATGATAAAGGATATCATGTGTCGAACTTAGTAATACATCTATGGATACATTATTAGCACATATTTTATACAGAAAATGATCATCCCAAAAAGAATGCTTAACATCAAACATAAATTTTTTCTTCTGTTGAAAATTCAACTCTCGAGGAAGAATGTTACTGCATAGGTAATTTGCAAAGTTTGCATACCAAGGAGTGCTAGAAGTCATTATTGCAAAGAGATGCTCATCTAGAAAAGATTCATTAATAGGGATAAGTTCATAGACTTGAGTAAGCCTAGAAAGATTATCAACAACTACATTTTTAGAACTTTTTTATCTTGAATTTCTAAATCAAACTCTTGTAATAATAAAATCCATCTAATAAGTTGAGGTTTAGCATCATGTTTTGCAAACAGATACTTTAATGCAGCATGATCAGTGTAAATGATAGCATGTGAACCTATTAGGTAAGACCTAAACTTGTCACGTGCAAAGACTACAACCAATAACTCCTTTTCTATTGTAGTATAATTTTGTTGGGCAGTGTTCAAGACATGACAAGCATAGTAAATGACTCGAAATACCTTGTCTTGTCTCTAGCCCATAACTACTCCAACTGTTATATCACTAGTGTCGCATATGATCTCAAATGGCAAGCTCTAATCCGGTGCGGTCACAATAGGTGTTGAGATAAGCTTCTCCTTCAGTGTTTGGAAAGCCGAAAAATAATTCTCATCAAAATTAAATGAAACATCTTTAACTAGTAAGTCACACAAGGGTTTAGAAATGAGAGAAAAGTCTTTTATGAAATGTTTGTAAAACCCTGTGTGGCCTAAAAAACTCCGAACATCCTTGACTATTACTGGGGGAGGCAATCTGTTAATCACTTTAATTTTTGCACGGTCTACCTCAATGCCTCTAGCGAAAATCTTGTACCTAAGTACTATCCCTTCTCTTACTATGAAGTGGCATTTCTCCCAATTAAGAATCAGGTTAGTCTTTTTACAATGCTTCAGAATCAATGTTAGATTATCTAAACAGTGATCAAAAGAGTTACCAAACACAAAAAAATCATCCATAAACATTTCAATGCATTTTTCAATGTAATAAGAAAATATTACCATCATACATCTCTGAAAAGTAGCAAGAGCGTTACATAATCCAAAAGGCATTCTCCTATATGCAAAAGTACCATACAGACATGTAAAAGTGGTCTTTTCTTGATCCTCAGAAGCAATAACAATCAGATTGTACCTTGAGTACCCATCTAAAATATAATAAAATTCTTGTCCAGCTAACCTTTCTAACATCTGGTCAATAAATGGGAGAGGGAAGTGGTCATTTCTTGTGGAGGAATTCAATTGTCTATAGTCAATACAAACTCTTCACCCTGTAATAGTCCTAGTAGAGATCAATTCATTATTTTCATTTTGGACTACAATGAACCCCTCTTTCTTAGGAACTACTTGAATAGGACTCACCTATGTAGAATCAGAGATACGATAGATAATCCCTGCTGCAAGAAGTTTCAAGATCTCAGCTTTAACAACCTCTTTTATATTAGGATTTAAACGCCATTGAGGTTGAACTTTGGGCTTAAAATTTTCTTCCATGTTGATTCGGTGCATACAAACTGTAAGACTGATGCCTCAAATATTAGCTATGGTCCATCCCAATACTTTCTTGTGAGCCCGTAATACACTCATCGGCTTTTTCTCTTGAGTACCTATCAAAGATGCAGTAATTATCAAGGGTAAGTCAAATGTTCTTTCCAAGAATGTAGATTTTAGATGAGATGAAAGAGGTTTAAGTTCAAGTTAGGTGGTTTCTCTATGGATGGCACGGGTCGCTCCAAGGTCTTTCCTAATTCTTTGTATTTCCACCTTTTATATGAAGGATAATGAGGAATTGCATCAAGAAACAAGACATATACCTTCATTTCCTCAATTGCCTCTGATTCCCTGTTTCCTTCCTGCAAGCAAAGCTCCAAAAGATTATTAGATATGTTCTTATTTACCATCTCTTGAACAATAAGAGAAATAGAATTAATGTAGTAACGAGAATCATTTTCTGTAGGATATTTCATAGCCTTATAAATATCAAAAGTGACCTCTCCTCATGAACCCTAAGGATTACCTTACCTTGTTGAACATCTATTAAGGTTTGCCCTGTAGCTAGGAAAGGTCTTTCTAAGATAAGAGGTATCTCTCTATCCAAAATAACAAAATCAGTAGGAAATATAAATTTATCCACTTTTACCAAGACATCTTCAATTACACCCTAAGGATAAATTAATGTCCTATTTACTAGTTGTAAAGATATGTTAGTTGATTTTACCTCTCTAAGACCTAACTTCTTGAAGATAGGCAAAAGTATTACGTTTATACTTGCACCCAAATCACACAATGTCTTATTAAATTACATTTGCCCTCTCACTACTTTTTGTTGAGAATTCCTAGCTAAATTCGCACATATGCTGTGCAATTCTTGGGCATTTTTATCTCTAGGATATCCACCTACAGCAGTATATACTAAAGTCTGGCACATAGGAATTAGTCCTTTGTAGAAAAATTGAGTAGTCAATAGAAGAGAGAAACCATGGTGAGGATACCCAGTTAATAAAAGTTTAAACCTGTCCCATGCTTGATGGAATACTTCTCATTCCCTTTGAGTGAATGAACTAATCCTACCTCTATAATCCATGGTCTTTTGAGACAAATAATATTTTTTAACACGAATGTCTCATAAACCTCATCCCAAGTGCTCATTGAACCTTCCGGTAAACCTAGTAGCCATTGTCTAGATTCCCCCTTCAAACAATATGAAAAACATCTGAGCCTAAGTTCCTCTTCGGATAGATTGTTCAAGGGGAATATTTGCACTGTACTGTAGAACTCTCGTAGAATTTCCAAAGTATCGTCTACTCCCAATCCATTAAAAGTTGGAAATAAAAGTTGGAAATACATGAAGATGGAAGTTTTTCAGCTCATATTTCCTTGCAACATTTTCTAGCTTGATACATGATGGAAGTGTAACAATGGTGGGCATTTGTAAATGCCTTAGTCGAGGATGGGCTTGGTTATTAGCTCCCAAGGGAGCCAGTGGTTGCAACTGGTTATTTGGCCCATCATCATGTGCTTGATTTTCTTTGTTATTAGCCATTGTTTCAACCCTCCTATTAACTCAATTTTGCTTGCAAGTATGCTCAATTTCAGGATCAAATGGTATTAAGTCCACAACACGATTTTTAGACATGCACTACTTATAATTTATCCACAATATGCACACTTGAGAGAATAAAAGCAAAAATAAAAATCAAATCAGAGTCAAAACCAAAAGAAGAAATTTTTTATTCACTAATCCTCGACAATGGCACAAAAACTTTAATAACCAATTCGAAGCACTAGCAAGTGTACTAGATCTTGTTTATTGTAACAAGGTCATCCCATAGAGATTAGAAATTAAAATTCTTTCAATGAAATTAATTCTAACTTGAGTTGAAAGAAAAAATAGGTTCCAATAGTTGTTATTTATAAGAGCTAACTTAAAATAACTAAAACTAACACTTTCTCGAATAAAGATGGTAATGAGAAAATCTAAGGCACATGAATTCACTAGATCAACTGTTATATCATCAAATTAACTTGTTATTTTAGAATATACATTGTTAGTCAATCAATGTCCAAAGTTAACCAATATCCTTTTTCAATGTGTATTAATTCTATTCCTGCAAATAACCCAACTATATTTCTATGTTAAATTCAATTCAAAAGACGCATTCAAGAACATGACATTATAATGATCACATAAACCATGCAAATATATTTCTACTTCACATGTAATTTGTAATTTGATTACCTAACCTAATTAACTAAGTCATCTTTTGAATTTTCCTAGTTAATGTTAAATCAATTCGAATAGTGATCAGGAACTCAAATGGTTTAAATACAATAATCGACAAAGACTTAGAAACACTATTCAAATAACAGAATCAAAAGATAATATAACAATTAATGCTAGCTACATCATGGCCTTAGAATGAAAATTTAGTACATAATGGAAGAGAAATTCAAAAACAACTTAAAGCAGAAAACATCACTGTGTTCTAATATAGTCTCCCACGGTTGTTCATAGATTTCCTCCAATCTGCTATAACAATGAAAATCCTTCTCAAAATATAGACAATCCCCAAGGAAAGTGAAGCCTAATGCTACTTAGTGGAAACAAAAACAACAAATTCCCCCTTGTGGCCGCCCGCCCGTTGATGCCTCGGAAAATTCCCATCTTTTTCCTTTTATACTTTCTACCAGAACATGTTAAAGGGTTGAATTAGGCCCTCGCTTGAACTCTCCTGATGACTGGACTCTTGTAATTTACTCTTCAATTCTCCAATTTGTAACTTTTGTATTCAACTCCTTGGAAAAACTAAATAAACACACTTGAGAGTAAATTGTCCAAACAAAGCTCATATTTCATTAAATTCTAATATAATTTTTCTAGAAATCACATAATATATCTAATGCAATATTAATACATCAGTTGTGCCTCTTCTTGTTCCATAATTAGGTCAGAGGAAGTTGATTTAGGAAATAACTTTTTCTCGAGTTCCATCTTAGTTGAACCTTTCGTAGATGTACTTTGATCTTCCTCCAAGTATCTAACATTGGTACTTATCAGTATTTTCTACTCCAAGGGATAATAAAAGTAATCACCCTTTATTTCTTTTGGATATCCAACAAAGTAGTATAATTCTGACATTAGTTCTAACTTATCTCTCTTCATCAGTACAAAAGTTGGACAGCCCCATATCATAAGATAGTTCAAACTTGCTTTACGCCCTGTCCACAACTCATAGGGCGTCTTAGGTATTGACTTTTGGAAGGCACCAAGTTCAGTGCATATTCCCAAAAAGAAATTGAAAGAGTAGCATGAACTATCATACTTCGTACTATTTCTATCAATGTCCTGTTCATTCTCTTAGCTACTCCATTCTATTAGGGTATTCTTGTTGGAATGTATGTTCAAAATGGCCTATGTATTTCTGTATTTTGGAAATTAGTAAAATTTTCATTTATTAATGGTTGTTTGTTTACATATATTGTACATTAAAGTCTAAGTTTATTAGTAACTAATCTACGTGATTGCGTCGTGCTTTCACAATAAGGTATAGAATATGAGCTACTAACACATAAGTGAAAAATTATTCTTGATCAATTTATGGAGTTGGGCACTTCATCAAGGTTTAGATTATTATGCTATAGTTTCTAAATGGGGAATGGTTTACCTTTGACCAGTAAGTAGTCCACTTACACTAATAGTGTAAGCGTATTTGGAATACGTAGAATTGGACCACACAATAATAATCTTTTATAAAGGTACTAAAGTAAATAAAGATTAGTTTATTGCAGCTACAGCGTAAATGAGTACCTTAAGCTTTGAGTATAAGTTGGTGGTCTGTGAAGCTAAGCTTGTGTACTTTGATATATGTTGGGTGAGGTCTTATCGCAAGGCCAATAACCATGTACGTTGGATGAATGACTTTAGTTAATTAAGACAAACTTATACAATAGAGTTTCTATGCTTCATTACGTGAAGAAATCACCCCCTTATAATTGTCTGGGATAATCTAAATACTCCAGGGTCTTGAAAAAACATGACTAAGTATGTACACTTTTGGGTAGCTTCCTATGATAAACAGTTACATACTGGAAATCACGGATTATCATACTAGCTATCAAATGATGGTAAATGTTATTGAGAAATGTGTTAGTGTATTTTTCCTATCTCAATGATGGGTGTTAGTAGAGGGATATTTTTGTTATTACACTTGTAGGTTGAAGATATTGAACTTGTAATATTATCATTAGGGTCAATATTTTCATATGGTGATAAATGGAATATCTAAAATGATAAAATGCCACTATTTATTAGTAGGATATTTTGGTTATTTTAGTAGCCAAGAATAATATGTCTTTTGATCCCCAAAGAAGCTCAAATAACATTAGTAAATTTATTTACTATATGGCTTACTGGGGTGAATTTATTATTAGAAGAATTATTCTAGGAGTCTAATTAATTATTTATTTGAGCTAGAATAATTAATTGGACTAATTTAATTAATTAATTATCTTAAGTAATTTTATATTAGATCCAAGTGGATTAATTAGTTAATAAAAGAGCTAATTTAATTAATTTATTTATTAATTAATTATCTTTGGTAATGTTATATTGGGCCTAAGTAGATTAATTAATTAATAAAAGAACTATTTAATTAGCCATTGGACTAATTAAGAAAACATGGCCCATCGGGGTTTGATGGTAGTTGCCATATGTAAAAAAGAAAAAGGAAACTAAAAAAAAACAAAGAAAAAAAAGGAGGCCGATTGGTTGAGTTTACGAAGGAAAAGGAAAGCTGTGATTTTAAATAGAAAAAAGATCATACGTGATCTTGGAAAGAGTTGACCAGATTCTTTTGAAAAAAGAACAACAACTTTTCAATTTTCCTTTGCAGACAAAAAACAAGGCAACCATTTTCCTTTGTCGTTTTTTTTTTCTATTCGTTTTTCCTTTAACATTTAGCTCTCTATTTTTCTTCCAATCTTCTTCATCCTAATTCTACTTTCACCTATAGAAGTCTGTAGGAGGTTTGAGAATACTCTAGAAGGTCTAGAGCTAGTAAACGTGGTAAGTGTTTGATATGAAGGAGCCGGCGGTTAGTTGGTATTCCCGCAGAATAAGTACACGTTCCAGTTCAGGAAGTGTCATCAAACCAGAATCTAACTCTGGTTATTCAAGTAAAATGCCATAGAATTAAGTATTCCTAGACTTTGGCATGGGTAAAAAAATTAAAATTGCAATTTTCACTGCATATTTATTTTCCCGCGGTCCTACAAGTGGTATCAGAGCCATAGTTTTAATCTAGGAGCATCCTTAGGCTTAATAACAAGAAAAATGTGGTTTATTTACTAATAAAAATATGATCTTTATGATTGTATGGATTCCTCGTAATTTTTTATATGACTAGATTTTATGTATGCCTCGCGCATGGAGGCATAAGCACCTATAATTTATTATTAATCGCTTTCCGTAGTATTCATGTATGCCTCGTTTTGAAAGGTATAGGTGATTGATATTGTATTTCAATTTTAATCTACGAATTCTTGTGACAAATTAGTGCCTGGATTAACACACAAAAACCCTAAAGCAAACCCTGAAAGAAATCATAAAAACGGAAGAAAATAGAGGACCGAGAAATAAGCCTGAAGGCACGGAAAGCGAAAAACACAAGGTGCGCAGTAGAAGCAAAGATAAAAAAAACTGAAAAAATAAGAACAGGGGATTCTCGAATAGGGCCAGCGCAGGCAGCCCTAGCCGGCGCTAGTTAGGCTTTGTTCGGATTCCGAGGTTAAAATTTATTACCTCTTTTCCTTGTTCTAAGAGTTGGCTAGATCGAAACGTGCTCAACCGGGATAGGTGTGCTGGTGGAAGTCTCTGGTGCTATTCTTGTAAGTCTCCTACTCCGTCTTTGCATGTAGGTGAACGCCAACCCCTCAATTTTCCAGTATATGGCCTGCCTAAATCCTTTTGGTGAACAACTACAGACTAAGAGACCTTTTTCGGAGAGAGAGAGAGAGAGAGAGAGAGAGAGAGAGAGAGAGAGAGAGAGAGAGAGAGAGAGACGTCTCGCTTTTTCCCAGAGAAGAAGCTCTCAGAGAGTGTATGTTCTGTGTGACAATAACGTTATTTCCAATCCTCCTGTTTAACCTAAATAAAACTCTAGGTTAAACTGAATTGGGCCATTGGACTCTTAGTTTAACCTTTTGGGCTTAATTAATTATTATAATTAGAATAACCTAATGGCCCAATTAATAACTAATTTTTCAGCCCAAATAAACTAGGCCAATTAATAAGCCTATATTAGTTTAGTCCCAAATTAATCTTTAATTATTCAAATTGGGCCAAAGCCCTGAATAATTAATTAGCTCACTAAACTAATTTAATTAATTCTCTCTCTATGGACCTTTATTTTATTCTAACCCAATAATTAATCAGACTATTTAAATAAAATAAATTTCATTTAATTTAAGATTAATTTCTTAGTCCGTATTTAATTAGGACTCACGGTCTATACTGGGGACTAAAAGACATACCGCCTTGGCTACTAAAATGACCAAAATACCTTTGCCATATAAATAGCTGTATTTTGCATTTTAAATATTTTCTAATATCACCATAAGAAAATATTGACTACAAGGATAGTGCTGCATTAGCAAAGTCTCCGACCTACAGGTGTAATGACTAAAATACACCTCTATACATCGCCGTATATTCAGAGAGGAAGAAGTGTACTAACATATCTCTAAATGAAATCTACTATCCTTAGGCCTCTAGTTTAATGATCCACGACCTCCTGGATTATTTTCGATTTCCAAGGGAGCTACCCTAAAGCAAACATCCAAGTCATGTTTCCCCAGGGCCCTGGATATTTAGATCATTCAGACAACCACAAGGGGCGATATAGTATAGAAACTATCTTGTATAAGTTTATCTTAACTAACTAGTCACGCATACCCAATATGCAAGTATATTGGCCCTACGATAGAACCTCAATTATAGCATATCAAAGTATATGCTTCCAGCTTCGTCAGACCACCAACTCATACTCAAGTCGTAGAATACTAGTCCACGCTGTAGCAGTAGTAGTCTAGGTTTCTACCATATAGTATTTTTAGAAACCACTACTACAAGTCCTGTTCTACGTATTCGAAATACGCTTATGTCATAAGTGAGTGGACTACTCACTGGCTAAAGGTAAGTCATTCCCCATTTAGAATTCACAATATAATAACCTAGACATGATGAGATTTCCATTCTCATCAATCGGTTAAGAACGAATATTTATGTGTTAAGAAACCCGTGATCCATACCTTACTGTGAAAGATCTCCATTCACATGGATCACTTACTTAAACACAATGGATCTTTTTCAAACGTAATTTTACACAAATAAAATGGTAAATTCATAAATAATTTCTAAAAATAAATTCTTGTATTAAAACATTTGATATTTACATTAGAAACCTAGTCTAAGAGGACATATTTCCCAACAGAGCCAACAGCGGTGGGCTGGCACACTAGTTGCGCCCAGCTCAAGACGAAAATTCTCCCTAAAGTGAAGCCCCAATTGAAACCAACCTTAGAGTAAGGGGGTTGGGATGCATATCATATTTTATTGCATGCAAAAATATGTTTTTATATGATTTTATGTGCTTAGATATGTGATTTGTAGTCTAGAAGGTTTAATTGTGTTTATTGAGTAAGAAGGGCAAAATGATAATTTTTGTTTGAGGTGAAAATAGAGAGATAGCTTAAAGAGTAAATAGGAAAAATATTTGGGAAAGAAAATAACAACAAGAGTTGTTGTGGTTTAGTGGTTAGAGTTATGAAATTAATTCTTGAGGTCTTGGGTTCAAATTCCATCATTTGAGTTTTTGCATGATTGAATTTTATTTTTGTTTAGGGAGGCTATATTTTGGCCCTTGTATGCTTTAGGGAGGAGTAGGAGTGTTGTCCTAGGTGAGACATGATAGGAATGTTCCAATTCCACTCTTGTGCCCTACAAAAATTTCTAAGGGATTCCTACCCTTCTTGATCCCTAGCTTTCCTTAATTTTTAATCAATTAGGGTGTTCAATTTATCTAAGCCAATTTTGTTTCCAGAAAATTCCAGCAAGGATCTGCGATGTTTAGGTTTTGAAAATGGCTATGAATGGATATCTTGTTGACCGAAATTGGGGAAGAGTTATGGAAGGTTCCCAAGAGAATTAATCTCCATGGTTGAACCTTCAAAACTCTAACCTAGTTGTGTTCATCTTTTTCGTGTAGTAAACTGAAAATTTTTCCAGCTTCTTGACCAGTCCAATTATCGAAATTTTCAGCCAATATTCCCTCTCAAATGCTGCTAGAAAAATGACCATTTCACTTAGCTTGAAGACTGAAAATTTCAGCTCAAAACTGGACTACCAAAGGCTGTGCAAATTAGGAAAATTTCCTGGGCAGTTTCGCAGCTTGGAAAGCCCAAAAACCAAGCTGTTTCTTTCAGCTTTTCAACCAGCAATGCAGCCTTGTTTTTCCTCCATAAAGAAGGCTGGAAACCAGCCTTAAAGGACCTTTCAATGGCCCTTTAAACCTTCTGCAAGCTGACTGAAATATGGCAGAAAAATCTACCCAGAAATTCCAGCCAGCTTGCGAAAATCCTGAATAGAAATTCCAGCTTGTTCCTTCTTCGCCCTTGTCCGAAACTTACTCTATTTTTCTGTGCAAACTCACCTTGAACAGCCATGAACAAAACTTCACCTCCTCCATTGTTCTGCACGAAAAACAGCTCCATGGCTGCTCCTAAAATCTCTCCATCAAGCACCCCAATCAAGCCATTCATTGAGGTCCAAAATTTCAGCAAAATTTTCCAGCAACCTTCCATAGATTAACCCTCAACCAACAAAAAAATTCCTTCACCATTGTGCACCATATTTTTAGCCACTCTAAGGCTCCTTCAAACATCATTCATCTCAGCAAAAATCACAGCAATTCAGTCGGCCATTGAAGCTTCAAAAAGCTTTCCATTAACCAAGATCTTCTTACCATATTTGTTTTCAAAATTGATTCCCTAAAATATTCTTTTAGGATTTCAAACATCCAGCTTTCCTTTTCCTCTCAAATCAGAAAATTCAACTTCCTAAACCCTCCAAATCAGTCGGCCACTTCTTCCTACATAGAATTTTAGCCAGGCCTCTCCCTATTCTCTCCATTCTCTCCACACCAAGAACACCTACTAACCCTCTCACGCCTATGACCACTCCAAACCACTCCAATCTTCTCCAAAAACTCCAGATTACACCTACTCAACCCCTTGAATCCACTTATACAATTTTTAACATCAAACACTAACATCGAAGTCTCACTTTTGGTTCAAAAACCAGAATTTTCTTGAAGACTCAAGGACACCTTTAAGATAAGCATTAACAATCATCTTCATCTTCTCCCATCTTCGACCTTGATGAGTATATGCTAATGAACTCTCATTCTCTCTCTATCTCTCTCTCTCTCGGCCGAATGGTTACTTCAACCATGGCCATGTTTCTTTCTTCCTCCATTGGACGGATCAAGTCTCCTAGCGAGAGGATTCTCTAGAAACGTCCCCAAGGTAGTCATCATTCAAGTAAGTTTCTTCCATCTTCTCTTTAAATCCTAGATTCATGTCTCTTGAATGTACTTAGATGAGGATGGGATATATTTGGAGATTGATCATGTGTTTTGTGATGGAGTTGGGATTGAAGCATGAGTGAATATGTTTATATGATGGAGTTGGGATTGATGCATGATGATGATTGGTCTTGGTTAGATTATATGATGTTTTTAGGGTTTATTGCATGCATTCATGTCGTGAGTAGTATGAATGGTTAAGCATGTTAGAGATTATGTCACTTTTGGTGAATAGGGTTTTATGTTCATGTATTCTTGCTAGGGCTATGAATAAGATTATGCTTGGTGAAGTTGAGATCATGTGTTGGTAAATTTAGATCTATGCTTTTATCTATGATTTGGATGTTTTGATGATTGGTAGAGTGTATGTTCATGATTAGGGTTAGCAATAGAAATTATGATTATGACCTTGTTGTCCCTAAGCTCATTAAATTAACCAATTTTATTTTATCAATAAAAATGATTTATGCTATAATTTCTTCTAATGATTTCGAAAACCCTAGGGAAATGTGGATTTGGACTATTATATAAAATAAGGATATTTTAGTCAAATAAATAATGTCTTTTATTAAAGAAATAATATATATAGATATTATATAAAATAAAATATATAGAAAATAATAATATTGAATAAAGGATTTTTATATAAATATTCATAATAGGTAAAATATTAATTTGGTAAGTCTTATATTTATAAATACTATTAAAAAATTATTTATCGACCTTTTAATCAAAACCTATTAAAATTAATTTACAACTAATTTTAGTTACCAATTATTTTCTAACAATTAATTATTAATAGATTATTATTTTACATAATACCACCTAGGACCCTTCATTAAATAAACTCTAATTTATTTTTAGCAAGATTTAAACCTTCAACTTATTAGTACCTATTTCCCAAAACCCTAATTATTTTAATATCAAACTAGACTTATCTTATAAACCCATTTATTTCTTATCTAGCCTTAAAGCTTGGGATACTAGGGATATGATTGTAGTAAGTTGAGTTAGTTTTATTTGTGAAAGTGAATTTTGGCTTGAGTTTAATTATGGTTTATATTTACCCCAGGCGGGGTTAGGTCAGCTATTGGAGACCTTTATTTTGAGCAAGGATCAGGTAAGCTCCTGCATAAAACTTGTTTGTTGCAAAAAGTTATTATGGTAAGCTAAACCCGAAGTTTGTGAACACTGATTTGGTAAAGGCAATTAGGGACTGTTTCCTCTCTTGTTTCAGTCAAACTAATTATTTGAAAATTAACAAGCAATTTTATTCAAACACTAAACTGTTTTTAAAACTGATTTTGACACAGAATTTGGAAACCCTTGATTGCCATTTTTAAGTAAAGTTATGTTTTATCAGTTTTCTCCCAAGTGGGATGAACTACGTTGAGTACTCAATAAGGGTAGGCTAGTAGTACTAGTTTTGAAGAGTAAGAGTGAGTCTTTTGGCAGGAGGCCACCTCAAGAAGATGAATTCAACTTAGAGAAACGTCAGTACTACTTAGTCATACCGATCCGAGCTAGCAGTTTTCAGTCATGTGGACCGTGTGTTGCCGGAGTGGACAACCGATTTTGTTTGGGTGTAGGGAATGAGGAGAACCTTACCCGGTAGACTGATCACCTATCTTTTGTCAGTCTGCATAAAGTGTGGCATTCTGACCGTTGTATGGTTATGGGGCCCAACGTGTGGTAACCCACGACTACCCTTTTGAGTGGTTGATTTTATTGAGTATGTATGGATGGAAAAGTCAAAACGTCACTCTTAATTTTGAACATTGTTCATTACTTGCCAATATTTTTCTTATGAAGTTCTTACACCTTGTTTTTTTTTTTTTTTTGTCAGTCTGTACAAAGTGTGACATTCTGACCGTTGTATGGTTATGGGGCCTAACGTGTGGTAACCTATAGCCGCCCTTTTGAGTGGTTGATTTTATTGTACCTGTATGGTTGGAAAAGCCAAAACGCCACTCTTGCTTTTGAACATTATTTGTTGCTTGCCAGTATTTTCTTAGGAAAATCTTACACCTTGCATTTACGAACTGTTTTAACTGAACACTCAAAGCACACACGAATTTATTGAGATTTTTATCTCATCACCCTTTTTACCATGATTTCAGATCGATCCTATTGTGGGGATGAATAGCTAGTTGTTGCTTGCCTTAGAAGATATTTTGATATTTATTTTGTGTAATGCTTTGGGAGTTGAGAGTGAACCATTTTTATTTTGGATTTATTCTTGAATTTTTGGGTTGTAATCATTTTTAAATTTTAAAGTATTGCTTTATTTTTGTTGTGTGTTCTAGTTATAAAGACCCCTTATCCTTTGAATGGGGTGACATCCCTGGCCTTGTTGGGCCTAGGTAGTGGGGTGTTACACCTAAAGTCGCAGCTTGCCCAGGGAGATTTTCTCCCTATATCCGCGGGCAGCTTCCATGCTAATCGCAGCTGGTTTTGGGAGTTTTTCTCCCTTAAGCCACTGCTTGCTTAAAGGAAGTTGTGGCCGGCTTAGAAGACTTGTTTCCCTAAAGCTGCGATGAGTTTCCTAATGCCGTGGGGCCTATATCATACAAGGTTATTTTCTTGCATTGATTTATTTATGGATTTAAATAATTTTGCATGAAAATTGTTAGTAAAGGCGGAACCACCTTAGGATTAAATAAAATTATTTTAATTTTATTATTATTATGATGTTTAATATATTATTTGGTTACATAAGAATTAAATATTAGAAATAGCATGTAAAAAGGTTTATTTTTAGAGCATGTATATTTTATTTAATTTTGTGATCAAATGTATAAGGATTTTTGAGAAATTAAATTTTTCTCAAGAAAAAATAATGAAGGAAAATGTTTTAAAATGAAACTAAGTAATTTAAAAAAATAAATTCATAGTTTATTCTGCCAAAGGGTTTTATCATTGATAGGGAGAATAATTTTAAATTTAGTTCCAAGATAATGGTTTTAACTTAAATAGAAATAAAAATTCATGGTTTATTCTCTTAAAGGGTTTGATCCTTGACATAGAGAATAATGATTGATTTTTTTTTTTTAGTTTTCACTAAAGTTAATAAAAATTAATTAATTTTAAAGAAATATTTTTTTTTCTTAACACTTATTTTTCTCAAAAGATTAAGTGGGAAAAGAGTTCCAATGGCTCCACGGCTTCCATCATAGATTCTTGTTAGAGATTGTG
Organism: Voacanga thouarsii; assembly: GCA_026120185.1. Classification (NCBI taxonomy): domain Eukaryota; kingdom Viridiplantae; phylum Streptophyta; class Magnoliopsida; order Gentianales; family Apocynaceae; genus Voacanga; species Voacanga thouarsii. The sequence continues at coordinate 622,510 of JANUWF010003364.1, read as the reverse complement.
GATTTTCTCATGTCATTTTGATCATAACCCCTATAGGATGGATTTTTATGAGAATCTAGAATTAACGGAGGAATTATAATTGAAACCTAGGATATGTGTTAGTGTCTGCCAGCCTATCGTTGGAGGCATTGATGTTGGATTATCCGTAGGTGGTGAGAATAGTGAGCATCCTATCGATGGAATGATTTATGGATCATTAGTTATTAGGGAAGTTTAATTTGTGATGGCTATACACTTAACTTAAAAAATTATTAACCTTCCTATGAAACTCTGTCAATTTTTCTAAGAGACAAAATTTTCATATTTTTTTATAATGATTTAAATAGGTTAACCATATTATAGAAATAATATGATGTTTTATATGTGCATTTTTATGTTTTTCCAAAACAAACATTTCTCTGAATAAACTTTTTTTTCCAATCAACAAAAATGTCTGGTTTAAGTCATTTGTCCATTATTCTCAAGGAGAATAAGTTAATTGGACCTAACTATATAGATTATAAAAGGAATCTGAATATAGTACTTACTGTGGAGGAGTACAAGTATGTTCTGACCGACCCCTATCCTAAAATTAGAAAAGATTCCACGGACCAGGATCGTGAAGTTGAGAAGGCATGGAGGAAAGCTAATGAAATGACTCGATGCTATATCTCGGCTTCCATGTCCAATGTTCTCTAGTCTAAGCATGAAAACATGCCTACTTTTATCTATGTATAATTGCGCACCATGATTGCTAATAAGAGCTGGCATACAAGATAGGAAGCACTTAAAACAATCATGAACACTAGGATGGCTGAAGAGGCATCCGTTCGCGAGCATATGCTCAAGATGATTGCTGACTTCGAGGAGGTTGAGATCCTAGGGGCAACAATTAATACTGAGAGCTAAATTGACATGGTTTTTGAGACTTTACTGAATTCATATTCTCAGTTTAAGTTAAATTATACTATGAACAAGTTGAGTATGTCTTTAACAGAGTTGATAAAAGAACTCTAGACTGCTGAGAAAATAATGAAGCTTGAGTCAAAGATTTTGGTTATTCATTCTGGTTCATCTTCTAGAATTGGGCCCCAACCCAAGAAGTTCAAGAAGAAGAAGGCTCAGAACAATGGGAGGCCCAGCCTAAGAGATCCAAGCTCAAAAATCTTGTGGAGCCCTAGCGCCAGATCAAAAAGACTGATCCAACGTTGGCCCACGTCTAGAAAAACAACACAAAACGAAGGAAAATTAGCCAGAAGCAGAGTGACCAAGCCGTTGGAGGATTAATGTGTGCCGTGGCTTGGTTGTGTGCAAAGTGAGAGAGGAGCCGTGGGAGGATGTATATGAGCTGTGGGAGGATTGTAGTCAACTTGGGTGAGCCAGCTTGAAGAAACAAGAAGGAAAGTCTACTCGGGCATGTTGTCTTCAAGGAGAAAGAAGGTGGCTCAGTCGTTTCGGCTCGGCTCAGCAGAGGAAGAATCAACTTGACAAGGAAAAGGAAAGAATGCTTTGTGGCTTCTCAAGGAAAGGAACTTCATAGCTTAGACTTAGGAAACGGCTTGGATCTTTAGTGGCTCAACAAAAAATTCATGACAATTAGTTGGCTACTGAACAACTTAAGGCGATGGATTTCAATGGAATTTGTATAGAATTCCAAAGCCTAATATAAAATTACTTCTTTTCAATGTTGGGACATTTAGGAAGCCTTTGTGCCTATAAATAAAGGCCAATCACGTAGGAAAATAGTGTGCATGATATGGAGAATCAAAAATGTATTTAGAGTGCACCATGTAATATTTTCTCTGGAGAAATTTATAACTCAATGAGCATTGATTTTAGAGGAGTTTTTATTAGAAGTTGAAGGGCTTGTCTATGAGTATCTATCTCTTTATTTTGTTTTTTTTTTCTTTAAACAATGATGAGATTAACATTTTAATTGTAATTGAGTATTATTTTTGGATTCATGATATTGTAATTTATTAAATCTTTAATCAATTGATTATTGTTCTTGGTATTTGATTGCTTGATTTTATTTGATAGATTGATGGAATTGAATTTATATCTAAAAGACTTGGGAAAAGAAGTTAGATTTGTTCAATTTAGTCAATTCTATGTGATTGTTATCATAACTGAATTAGCAAAGAAAGTTGAGAATTGAACCTAAGTAATCAAATGCTACTTAATTTCACCTAAAGTATAAGGTTATTGGCTAATTTCATGTTTATATTGCCTAGAGTATAGGGATATTATGAGGAAGGAGTTTAATGCATTTCTATGGTCATGTTAGTTTGATTGGAAAATCTGCTAATTTAATCAAGAAATAGTGATTCCATAGATTGGGAAAGAAGTGGTTTCTATTTTTATTCCTTTATGGTGCTTAGACAATGATTAATTGTGATAAGTATTAGATAATTCATGCCATGATTTTGAGAATAACTATTTAATGAAATGTTTTTCTCTCCAAAAGTGTATATATATATTTTGTTTTTAACATTATTTTGATTTTTATTCTTTATCCATCTAATATATAGGTTAAGCAATAAATGAAAAGTAACTAATGGTAGTCGTTCTTTGAGGATTGATACTCGTTAATTCCCTATACTATACTTGCGATGAGTATACTTACTCATATATGTAATTTAGAGATTAATATTTTAATTAAAACTTGGTTATGGATGGATTTAAAATTATATGATTTTTATGCACCTAAATCTTACGTATCACCTGTTCCGTCCAAGCCCAATGCCAAGTCCAAAGGCAAGTGTTTCAAGTGTGGCAAGAAGCACACTTCAAAAGGGATTGTGCGGACTTCTTGGCCAAGTCATCTTCAGGTATTGTTTTATACTTAGAGTTATTAGTGTTCGGGTTATCATTCACTTGGATTATTAATTTTGGAGTCACTGACCATATCTGTAACTCCTTATAGGGATTTAACAAGATAAGGTGACTCAGTAGAGGAGAGCATAGACTCAAAGTGGGCATAAGAGCACAAGTGTGGGTAAAAGTAGTGGGAGACATGGAACTTTTATTTGATTGTAATAGAATTTTAATTTTAAAAGATATTTTATATATTTTTATTTTTAGATAGAATTTTGTTTCAGTTTCAAGATTGATTAATTAAAGATCTTTCTATTATGGTATTTCAATCAGTAGAAATGAAAATATTATTTATTGTGGAAACATGTATAGGAAACTTTTCTATATGAATCCTATTAATTGTCAAATAAATAATACTCAGGCTGAACTTAAGAATAAGAAGAGAAATGCTACATCAAATAACTTTTTATTTATTGCATTTGAGATTAGAATATATAAATCCTAATTAGATTCAGAGGTTAATTCGAAATGGATCTTTGAGTGTGAATCTTGTCTTATGGGTAAAATGATCAAAAAGTCCTTTACTCAAAAGGCAGAAAGGACCAAAAAAATATTAAAGTTAGTTTATACTGATATTTGTGGCCTTATGTCTATACCTACTAGAGGAGGTTTGAGTACTTTATCATGTTCACAGATGATCACACGAGTTTTAGTTATGTTTACTTGATGAGACGCAAGTTTGACTCCTTTGATAAATTCAAAGAGTTTAAGGTTGAGGTGGAACATCAAACAGGTAAACTAATAAAAAAGTTAAGATCAAATCATGATGGAGAGTATCTCCTTGGTGAATTCAAGAATTACTTGGCACATTAGGGTATAATATCTTAGCTAACTACACCTGGGACTCCCCAGTAGAATAGAGTAACTGAGACAAGAAATAGAATGTTGATGTAAATGGTCAGAAGCATGATGAGTTATGCAATTCTTCCTATTTCTTTTTAGGGATATGCTCTAGAAATAGCAAGCATATATTCTGAACTAGATGCCTACTAAGTCAGTGCCTAAGACACCCTAAGAGATGTTGACTGGACAAAAGCCCAATATGAGTCATATCAAGATATGGGGTTGTTCATCTTATATACTGACTAAAGGAAGTAAGAAAGACTCAATATCACAATTGTGCTACTTCATAGGGTATTCAAAAGGAATAAGGGGTGAATACTTTTATCATTCCCAAGATCAAAAGGTACTCATTAGTATTCATGCTAGGTACTTGGAGAATGAACAAAGTGAACTAAGGTTTCGAGTAAGGTAGAATTATAAGAAAAGTTGATTGACACTTCAACTTCAAGTACCCCAATCGAAAAACCTAAAGAGGTACAACCAGATATTCCTACATAACATAAGCCACATCATAGTGGGAAGATATCTAGGATTCCAGAAAGATAGACTGGAGAAGCTTTTAAAGTAGTCTAATACGAGTCAAAATCACCATTCTTTTTCTAGTTATTTGAGGTTGTTTTAATATACATTTGTTGTAATAACTAAGCATATTCATTCCTATTTGACATTTTGATTGTAAAAGGTATTTTTGGCAAATATGTACAGATTTAAGTTAAAATTGAGTAGAAAGTGCACAGAACCAAAATGCACCTGGCGCCAAGTCCAGCCAATGGATCAGGTGCCGGGTCTAACAGCAGAGATTGAACGAGTTTCAGGGATTTTTCCACAATGGACCTAGCGCCAGGTTTGGCAAGTGTGCCTAGCGCCAGGTCCATTCTACTTGCTAAGGAAAAGATGGCAAAAAACAGAGCAAAATAGAGAAAGAATAGAGTGTACCTACCGCCAGGAGGGTCGAAGGTACTCAACACCATTAGGTTCTAGAAGCAAAAATTCTGTACGCGGAATTAGGGCTTATCCAAGGATTTTGGTATTTTTCTATTTCTACTCGGCCAAGACTTCTTCAGCCACAAAATAAGCATCTAAGAGGCCTATAAAAGTATAAGAGAACAAAAGGGTTTGGTATATACAACCAAGAGAGGTGAATTAAAGAGCAGAAATTCTGATTCTCTCATTGAAGGAAGAATTCACCCAAGGCAAGGAAGATTGTTCAAATGGAGTCTTCAAGGAAGAAGAAATAGGCTTGTCTATGAGTTCTTTCTTTTCTCTTTATCGTCTTTTACTGTAACAATGATGCATTCAATGTTTCTATTGTAATTTAGCAATATTTTGGGATTCATGATTTATGCATTAATTTAACTACTTGATCAATTGATTGTTATTCTTGGCATTTGATTACTCATTTTTCTTACGGAGTTGGTTGATTGGGTTTTGTTATTAACTTACTTAAAAAAGAGGTTGGTAATGGCTTCGATTAATTAATTTCACAGTTGTTATCTCTTAACTTGCTTGAAAAATGGGTTAATTGTTTAGCACATTGGCAGTGAAAGGTTAGTTAGCGATTGCTAGAATATGGATTCATTGACTAATTTCATGCCTTAAATCACTTAGAATATAGGGGTTTATACGAGGATTGATTTTAATGCATATTTAAATAAGTTAGTCGAGATAGAATATGTTTACTAATTTAACTAGAAGATAGTGATTTCATGGATTGCAAACGAAGTGGGTCTATATTAAATCATTCATGAGACCAAGATAATAATTGATTGTGATATTAGCCAAGTGATTCATTGTTATGTTTTCTAGGATAATTTTCAAAATTGCATAAATTTACATCATTGAGTTGTATATGTTTCTTTAGTTTTTTCTTTTTTTTATTCTTTTCTCACTTTATTTGGGTCAGTTAAATAATAATTAAAAAGTAATTAGTGTGTACTTGTTCTTTTGAGAATCGATACTCGTTAATTCCCTGTACTATGCTTGTGATAAGTATACTAGCTCGTACGTGTATTTTGGGATTAATGTTTTAATTAAAACTTGATTAATGGATGGATTTAAAATTGATGATTTTATATATCCAAAATTTATGCATCAAGTTTTTAACACTATTGCCGGTGACCAATATCATGAAAGTTTGGATTTTATTGATTTAACTATGTTAATATGTTAATATGTAAATATGTATATATGTTCCTTGGATGTCTAGGTGTTGTATTTTGTTTTTTTGTATACTTGTACCTTAATGTCTTTGTATGTTGTAATTCCTTGTTGCTTAATTTGTAAACGTTCCCTAACTATTTAACTTATAAATTCTATAATTTCAAAACTTTTCTATCTTATATAGACATTGCTCTTAGTTTATGACTAGATGATCCAAAGCTGAGATAGTTGACCTTGATCTGGAAATCTAGAAAACTCTTACTAAGGTCTGGAAGGTTATAAATAAAAGGGTAAGAAGAGGAATTGAGGTAAATCAGGCTAACGATGGTGGTAACAGCGAAGCTAACAGGCAAGTGATGAATGACTTTGTAAAATCAGCAATCTCAGGTACAAGCTCTAGTATTGCACGGCCTAGGATAGAGGCCAATAATTTTGAGATAAAATCTAATGTGATTCAAATTATTTAGAATATGGTCCAATTTGATGGGTTACCTGAGGAAGATGCTAATGCCCACCTTTCGAGCTTTCTAGAGATATGTGACGGATTTAAAATGAATGGTGTTTCTGAAGATGCCATCAAGCTAAGACTCTTCCCTTTTTCCTTGAAAGATCAAGTGAAATCATGGCTAAAATCTTTGCCCACGGAATTCATTACTACTTGGAACATTTTAGCTGAAAAATTCTTGGCTAAATATTTTTCACCAGCTAGAACTTCTAAATTTAGGACTGACATTTTTGCTTTCCAACAATTAGAGGCCGAAAACCTTTATGAGTATTGGGAGAGGTTTAAAGAGATGCTGAGAAAGTGTCCTTACCATGGATTTGAGTTGGGGATACAAATGCAAATTTTTCACAGTGGGTTGAGTTTCACTACAAGGCAATTAGTGGATACATCTGCAGGAGGCTCCATAAATTCCAAAACCCCAGAAGATGTCTTTGATCTAATTGAAAATCTAGCTACTAATAACTATGCTTGGGGGAGTTCACGGTCTAGAGCTCGTGTACATGGAGTACATAAGATGTGGCCGCCTTAGAGGCAAATGTGGAAGCTCTCACGCAGAAAATGGATCAATTAGTAATGCCTCATTCCCAAAGACAAGTAATAAGGATGGCTTGTGATTTTTGTGGGGAAGAGCATCCAAATCATGAATGCCAAAATATGGGGTCTTCACAAGAAGCATTGGACCAAGCGGCGTTTGTAGGTAATGGTTGGCAATGTAATAATCCTTATAGGAATACTTACAACCCAGGTTGGAGGAATCACCATAACTTTTCTTGGAACAACCAAAACTAACCTCGGCAAGCTTCTACGAATTTTGAGATGTAAAGGACTCATCCATCTCTGCCATACAACGCCCCACTAGCCAAACCATCTTTGGAAGAAATGGTCACCAAATTGGTAAGTGGAATGGAAACATGGTTAAAATGAATTGATGCGGCCACGAGGAACTTAGATGCGTCCATGTGCAACCTGGAGGGTCAAATTGGACAATTAGCCAAACTTCTAGGTGATCGACAATTGGGAACACTGCCAAACAACACGGAGACCAACCCACGGGGCCAAGACCGTGGGAAACACTGATTTCTGAACTGTTTTACTTTCTGCTGAACAATATTTTTTATTCTAGTCTATTTTCATTTATTTAGCAATTAGTTTGCATGCTTCATATGATTTCATGTTCTTTTTTTTTCTTTATTTTCATTCGAATGTATTTTTGAAAAAAAAATGATTTTCTGGCCAGAACTAACTGGGCACCGGGTCAGCATGGCTTAACAGAAAAGCGCGGGCAGAACAGGCCCGGCGCCAGCCCCGTTCGGCCGCCATATTCAAAATGGCCCTCTTAGCCATTTTTTGTTCAAAAAATCTCCACTCCTCTACAATTTTCTCCCAACCCATTGCCAGGTTCATTTTCAAAACACCATCGGATCAATTTCATACCTCCAAAACACTTCCAAAGCTCAAAATCCCCACTTTGTTCTTGCAAGTTTGGATCAAAACAAGGGAAAATCCAAACATTTCACCCAAAACCCATTTTTCAATCCTTCCATTGGGAGCACAATTTCTTTATACTCTTTGCATAGAATCATTACCCATGCATTGGAGAATATTATGGTATAAATTTTCTACACTTTCTATGGTTAAGTTTTTTTTAATGAATTTTGGGTAATTTTCTATGCAATTTTTGGCAAAAATTCTTGAATATTTTCTAGTGTTAAGATTGCTTTCTTTAAGCTTGCATTGGTATGGGAATATCATGGATAATGCATTATGATTAATGACATTGATAGTTTGCATTCTTAGAAGTGATTGAGCATGCATAGTGATTAACTTTTGGGAACAAGGATAATTGTTCAATTTTTCACTTAGCCTTATGATGATAAGCTTAGCATTATGATTTAAATGGTATGGTTGATTGAGCATGGTGATTCTAGACTAAATATGGTTTCCTTGAGCAATATTGAACATTGTGGCTTTACTCAACTTGATTGATAAGGTGTTTGGATTGGCATATGTCTTATTTTCTTGTAGGTTTATTGGCGGATGTTGAGTGATGTTTACTGAATATCTTAAGGTATTTTGTGTTGAGTGGCGGTGGTGTTGTATAGTGTTGTGATTGTGAGATGGTTGAGAGTTGAACATTTGTTGTAAAGAGTAACCTAAAGAACCTCCTACTTTTATATTTGTCTCATCTTCTTTCATCCTCCCATCATATCTAGATGACCTAGAGGATTAGCACCGGGGGTTAAGAGAGTTCGAGAGGCATCTTCTTCTACATAATCCTTCAAGCCTTTACCTATCCAACCTATCTAATTTTCTAATCCGATGTGCCAAATTTGGTATGACAGGCGCCAATATAATAAGATCATAGTAGAAAAGCACTACAAGGCATCTTTAGACAATTCCCTGTAGCTTTCTACTATGTTTAGGCGCTTGGGGTGGGAGCCCATCATTAGGATGGAAGGTCCTTATTGTCCTGTGTGCGTAAGAGAATTTTATGCCAACATGCAAGATGAAAAGAAAAACACTCTCCAAGTCATCTCCACTATGGTCAAAGGGATTCCCATCGAGTTTGACAGGGCTAGATTAGCTAGAATTTTAACAATCCTGGGTGAGGGACCATGGATAGGTATGGACCACAATAACCAGAAGATCACTTCTGAGCCTATCTGGGATGTGGGGGTTGTAAGGGCTAGTTTTCGTATGTGGAGAAACGGGGCAGTAGGGCAATATCAGTATTATTCTAATAATGACCTTGAGGCTCAGTAGCATTCCTTAGTCTATATCTTTACTTTCAATGTCTATCCCAAGGCTAGTGGCTTTAATGATTCTAGGATACTTGATCTTTATATTCTAGACAAGATGAGGAACTATGAGCCTATTTCCCTTGCTCCTATTATTATTAACTCCATGAGAGAGGTTTGGCTTCTAATATTGTAGCCAAAACCTTCAAATTCCCACTGGTTATTATGCATATTTTGAGAGACTTTGAAGTATGACTAGATGGAGACTTGAGAGTGAACCCACAATTGACTGTGACCTCGTGACAGAGCATACTTTAGTTTAGTGTGGGTATCGCTATGATAAGAGGGCAAAAAGGTAGAAGAGGCCATATAAGGTGTAGTACCCCGAACGGAATGAGCTTCCCCCTATTGAGGAGAAAGAAGAGGTGCCACCTGCTAAACTAACCCCTCGTGTCACTAGCTCTCATTCACGCACTAATTTTGAGGCACGCATGGAGGCCCAAATGGAGAGTCAAAAAACCATCCTTATTTAGCTCCGCAATTCCATTGCCAACATTTGACACCGCCAAGACGTCCAAGATCAAAAGCTGGCCACTTTGATCCAACATGTTACTGGTGCATCTTCCAGTCGCTGAGCTGACGATGATAACCATGATGATGATGATGAGGATTCTTGACTCCCTCTTCTGTATTCTATTTTCTATTATTTATTTTTGTTTTAAATTTTAATGACCTTTTGTAGCTTGTAGGTGTCTTTTCGTTTCTTTTCTTTTTCATTTTGTTTATTTTATGTTTATTTTCTTTTTCTAGATTTATATTTTCTTTCTTTTGTTTCTTTGCTTTTAGTAGGTATTCCTGTAATGATCTCTCCTTGAGATGGATTCAATATAATGGCACAACAATGTAATGGAAGTATTTTCTTCACTTTATTCTTCTTCTTTCTTCATCTTGGTCTTCTTGGCTGTACTTTTATTCTTTTATCTTTCGCTATTGAGGATAATGTCCAGTTTAAGTGGGGGAGGGGGAGGGGGGAGGGGGGAGAATAAAGGCTGAAGAAATAATTTTCCATATGAATTTGATAAGAAGTACTTTTCTATATTATTTGATGAATATAATTTGGATTTATGATAATTTTTTTTGAAAATTTCAGTGGTTTTATTGTTAAGCAAAATTGTAATTCTTTTTCTTACTTGGGTATGAGTTTGTTATTCATTTGGTGGAATTTGATAAAATTGGTTCTATTGGAAAAGATATTTGTTAAGACTTGAGAATTTTGATTAATCTTGTTTATGCATTGGTGTTTGAATATTATTTGACTCATCTTGTTGAAACATAGAAGATATGATGAATATAGGAAGAGTTTATTGGCTAACTCTTGTATTATGAGTTTAGATTTTGCTAGCTTTAAGTTATGATGAAAAAAATGCGAGCTATAAAAAAATATTTGAGAAGAAAGATTGAGGAGAGTATTGAAAATTTTGATTTGAGATGAGAAAAAAACAATGAGTGAAAACAACACTATGGGAAGAAGTAGAAAAAAGGCACTTATTGATGATCTTTGAAGACCTTTAGCTGAAAAGGGGGTCAATATGGGGAGAAGTAGCAAGTGTATTCGGTGCACTCTCTTAAAGCTATCCCGAAGGCAAAAGGGCAAGCAAGAGTATAGAAAAAAGAATTATTGAAAAAATGATGAGTAATGACTGTAAAGGGGACCAATACAGTGTGTGAAAAGAAATCTATGCACTTGAGGCTATCAATTTCCTAAGTCAGCGAAAAACTTTGAGAGAAAAAATTGGAGTGCTTTCCTCACATCATAACTTAAGTGTGCAATTTTTAGATTTATAATGCTTGAGTTGTTAGATGGCTTGACTTATGTAATTCATGTTATCTATATTTTTACTTGAAGAGTGAAATAACTTTCTTAGACTAAGGTATCCACTTGATTAATCTGACTTCGATAGTTTTGTGATGTCTTGGCTAATGTTTCAAGGTTTAAAATTATTTTCAAAGGGTATGAATGACAAGGGTTCTATCTAAAGTTTGAAAGGAAGACATGATCTTTGCTATAATGAAGAAACTTTTGGAATGAGAAGAAAACCTTGTGTTGTCTTGATTAGTTTTCTTGGATAAAAATGTTTTGCTTGAGGACAAGCAAATGTTCAAGTGTGCGGGTATTGATAGGGGTTAAAATCACCATTTTTTCCTAATTATTTGAGGTTGTTTTAAGATATATTTGTTGTAATAACTAGGCATATTCCTTCCTATTTGATATTTTGCTTGTAAAAGGTATTTTTGGCAAATATGTTCAGATTTAAGTTAAAATAGAGCAGAAAGTGCATAGAACCAGAATGCACCTGACGCTAGGCCCAGCCAGTGGACCAGGCACCCGGTCCATTCTGTCCAGTAGTAGAGATTGAATGAGCTTTAGGGATTTTTTCAGAACAGACCTGGCTCCAGGTCTGGCAAGGGTACCTGGCGCCAAGTCTTTTCTACTTGCTAAGGAAAAGATGGTAAAAAACAGAGAAAAATAGAGGAAAAACAGTGTACATGGTGACAAATAAGTCAAAGGTACCAGGTACTAGGTAGGTTCTGGAGGCGAAAATTTTGTACGCAAAATTAGGTTGTATTTTGCTATTCCTACTCAGCCAAGACTTCTTCAACCACGAAATAGGTATCTAAGAGGCCTATAAAAGTATAAGAGAACACAAGGATTTGATATATACAACCAAAATAGGTAAATTAAAGAGTAGAAATTTTGATTGTCTCATTGAAGGAGAAATTCATCCAAGGCAAGGAGGATTGTTTAAAAAGAGTCTTTAAGGAAGAAGAAATAGGCTTGTCTATGAGTGCTTTCTTTTCTCTTTGTCGTCTTTTACTTTGACAATGATGTATTCAATATTTTTATTGTAATTTAGTAATATTTTGGGATTCATTATTTATGCATCAATTTAACTACTTAATCAATTAATTGTTATTCATGGTATTTGATTACTCGTTTTCCTTACGGAGTTGGTTGATTGGGTTTTGTTATTAACTTGCTTGAAAAAGAGGTGGGTAATGGCTGCGATTAATTAATTTCATATTTGTTATCTCTTAACTTGTTTGAAAAATGGGTTAATTGTTTAGAACATTGGTAGTGAAAGGTTAGTTGACGATTGCTAGAATATGGATTCATTGACTAATTTCATGCCTTAAATCACCTAGAATATAGGGGTTTATACGATGATTGATTTTAATACATACTTAAATAAGTTAGTTGAGATAGAATATGTTCACTAATTTAACTAGAAGATAGTAATTCCATGGATTGCAAACGAAGTGGGTCTATATTAAATCATTCATGAGACCAAGATAATAATTGATTGTGATATTGGCTAAATGATTCATTGTTATGTTTTCTAGGATAATTGTTAAAATTGTATAAACTTACATCCTTAAGTTGAATATGTTTCTTTAGTTTTTTCTTTTTTTATTCTTTTCTCACTTTATTTGGATCGATTAAATAATAAATAAAAAGTAATTAGTGTGTATTTATTGTTTTGAGGATCGATACTCGTTAATTCCCTGTACTATACTTGCGATGAGTATATTTGCTCATATGTGTATTTTGGGATTAATGTTTTAATTAAAACTTGATTAAGAGATGGATTTAAAATTGATGATTTTATATACCCAAAATTTATGCATCATAGTCTCCGACTATCAGAAATAAGATCCCACTAGATACGATAAGGCCATTGCTGATATTGATGCTGACAAATAGTAAGTAGCAGTAGATGCCGAGATTGAATCTATGTATCTCAATCAAGTCTGGATCTTGTAATTGCACTTAAAGGGATTAAACCTATATGGTGTAAGTGGGTATACAAGGGAAAGAAATGTGTGGATGGAAATGTGAAAACCTTTAAAGCAAGGCTAGTTGCAAAAGATTATACTCACAAAGAAGGAAATAATTATGAGAATCCCTTTTCACCTGTTGCCATGTTTAAGTCTATATGCATTCTCTTGTTCATTGCATGTTATTTTGACTATGAGATATGACAAATAGATGTCAAGACAGCTTTTCTTAATAGCTATCTTAGCGAATACATCTATATGACCCAATCTGAAGGCTTTGTTGCGAAAGATCGAGAATATATGGTCTATAAGGTTAAAAAATCTATTTACGGACACAAGCGAGCATTACGAGCATGGAACATACGTTTTGATGAGGCTATATAGTCTTGTGGTTTCATACATAATATGGATGAACCATGTGTGTATAGGAAAATAGATTGTAATAACGTGTCTTTTATGGTACTTTATGTGGATGACATTCTACTCATTAAAAATGATGTACGGATACTATCATTCATAAAAATTTCGCTATCAAGTCAATTTAGCATGAAAGATATGGAAGAAGTTAGCTACATTCTTGGAATAAATGTTCTTAGAGATAAAAAGCAAAGAATGTTAAGCTTATTCCAATTTGCTTATATTAACAAGATATTAGCTAAGTTTAGTATGGATCAATGTAAAAAGGCAATTATATTCTTTAGGCACGGATTGACCTTATCTTCTAAGTAGTGTTTTAAAACATAGGAAGAAAAGGAAAGGATGAGTAGGATTTCCTATGCCTCGACAGTGGGAAATCCCATGTATGCTATGCTTTGTACAAGGTCGGATATCTACTTTGCAGTAGACATGGTTAACAAGTATCAGTCAAACCCAGGGAAAGAACATTAGCAAGTTATAAAGTATATTCTCAAGTACCTGAAGAGAACGAGGGATTATATGTTTATTTATAGGGCTGATGACTTAGTTACTATCGATTACACGGACTCAAACTTTCAGGAGGAGAAAGATGAAAGAAAATTCATTAGTTGATATATTTTCACTTTGTCTGGAGGGGCTATTTCATGTAAGAGTATTAAACAATCTTGTATTATTGATTCTATCATGGACGTTAAGTATGTGGCAGCTTCAGAAGCTTCTAAAGAAGCGGTTTGGTTCTGGAAGTTCCTCATAGTAGTTGGAGTTATGCCACAAATAGACAGGCTCATAACTATATATTGTGACAATTCTAGAGCTGTGTCATAATGTAAGGAGTTAAGAAACTACAGGAAGGGCAAGTACATTAAGAAGAAGTATTACTTGATTTAGGAGTTCATCTAGAAACGGGAGATAGTAGTTGACCAAATTTCCTTTATAAATAATCTGGCAAACATATTTACCAAGCATTTGACAGAGAAGGTGTTTCATAAACACTTAGCTGTCATAGCGGTAAGCACATATGGACTATCATAGTCCATTTAGTGCAAGTGAGAGATTGTTGAAATGTATGCCCAAAATGGTCTATGTATTTTTGTATTTTAAAAATTAATAAAAATTTCATTCATTAATGGTTGTTTGTTTACATACATTGCACATTAAGGTCTAAGTATGTTAGTAACTAATCTATGTGATTACGTCGTGCTTTCACAGTAAGGTGTAGAGTATAAGCTGCTAACACATAAGTGAAAATTTATTCTTGATCGATTGATAGAGTTGGGCACTTCATCAAGGTTTAAATCATTATACTATGGTTTCTAAATTGAGAATGATTTATCTTTAACCAATAAGTAGTTCACTCACACCAACAGTGTAAGCATATTTAGAATACGTAGAATTGGGCCACGCGATAATAATCCTTATAAAAGTACTAAAATAAATAAAGATTGATTTATCGCAGTTACTGCGTGGACGAGTACCCTAAGACTTGAGTATAAGTTGGTAGTCTAGTGAAACTGGACTTGTGCACTTTGATATATGTTAGGTGAGGTCTTATCACAATGCCAATAACCTTGTATGTTGGGTGTATGCCTCTAGTTAATTAAGGCAGACTTATACAATAGAGTTTTTACGGTTCATTACGTGAAGAAATCACCCATTTGTAATTGTACAGGATAATCTAAATAATCCAAGGCTTAGGAAACATGAGTAAGTTTGTGCACTTTTGGGTAGCTCTTTGTGATAAGTGGATATATATTGGAAGTCATAGATTATCGGACTAACTATCAAAGGATGATAGATATCATTGAGAAATGTGTTAGTATATTTTTCATATCTTAATGATGAGTGTTACATAGAGGGGTATTTTCATCATTATACCTATAGTCGAAGATACTGCACTTGTAGTATTATTCTCGAGGTCAATATTTTCATATGGTGATAGGTAAAATATTTAAAATAATAAAATACAACTATTTGTTAGCAATTTTATTTTGATTATTTTAGTAGCCAAGAATAATATATCTTTTAGTTCCCAAAGTAGCTCAAATACCCTTAGTAAATTTATTTACTATATAGGCTTATTAGGCGAATTTATTATTGGAAGAATTATTCTTGGAGTCTAATTAATTATTTATTTAGGCTAGAATAATTAACTGGGTGAATTTAATTGATTAATTAATTATTTATTTTGGATAATTTTATATTTGGCCCAAATGGATTAATTCATTAATAAAAGAGCTAATTTAATTAATTAGTTTATTAATTAATTACCTTGAATAATTTTATATTGGGCCCAAGTGGATTAATTAATTAATAAAAGAGTTATTTAATTAGTCATTGGAGTAGTTAAGAAAACATGGCCCATCAAGGTTTGATGGTAGCCGCCATGTGCAAAGAGGAAAAAAATTTTAAAAAATAAAAGAAAGAAAAAAGTGGCCGGTTGGTTGAGTTTGCAAAGGAAAAGGAAAGCTGTAATTTTGTATATAAAAAAGATCACGCATGATTTTGGAAAGAGTTGATCGAATTCTTTTGAAAAAAGAACATCTTTTCAATTTTTCTTGGTAGACAAAAAACAAGGCCACCTTTTTCCTTTGTGGTTTTTTTTTCCCTTTGTTTTTCCTTTAATGTTTAGCTCTTTCGTTTTTCTTCCAATCTTCTCTACCCTAGTACTACTTTCACCAGTAGAAGTCTATAGGAAGTTTGAGAATACTCTGGAAGGTCAAGAGCTAGCAAACGTGGTAAGTGTTTGATGTAAAGGAGCTGATGGTTAGCTAATATTCCAAGGGAACAAGTAGATGTTCCAGTTTAGGAAGCATTGTCAAATCCGAATCCAACTCCACTTATTCAAGTAAAATGCCCTAGAAGTAAGTATTCCTAGACTTTAGCTCGGAAAAAAAATTTTAAATTGCAATTTCTGTTGTGTATTTATTTTCCAGCGGCCCTTCAGTGCCCGATGCAGAGAGTTGGGATATTATCCCATTATGTACCATGTAATCCTTGAATTCGCCAAGAAGGTACTTTCCACCACGATCTGATCGTAAGATTTTGATCAATTTACCTATTTGATGCTACGTTTCAGCCTTAAACTCATTGACCTTATCAAATGAGTCAAACTTGGGCCTCATTAGATAAACGTAACCATACCTTATACAATGATCCATGAAAGTGATGAAGTACTTAAAACATCTTCTCGTTGGTGTAGATAATAAACCACACACATTAGTATGTACAAGGCTCAATATCTCCTTGGCTCTATCTATTTTTTGGGTAAAAGACCTTTGGGTCATCTTCTCCATAAGGCAGGATTCATACTGAGGCCAACTTTCCAATCTCAAGGAGCCTAAGGCCCATCATGTATTAACCTCTGAATCCTGATTGAATTAATGTGACCAAACCTTAGATGCTATACATAAGTGATGCGTAACTTTTGGGTGTATAAAAATTATTAAATTTAAATCCATTCCTTAGTCAAGTTTTAATCCTAAAATACACATACGAGTAAGTATACTTATCGCAAGCATAGCATAGGGAATTAACGAGTATCGATCCTTAAATGAATAAGTACACACTAATAACTTTTCATTAATTGTTTAAACGACTAGATAAAGTGATAAGATAATGAAAAGAAAAATAAAGAAACATATACAACTTAAGGATGTAGGAGTATGCAATTTAGACAACAATCCTAGAAAACATGACAATGAATTATTTAACAACTATCTCAATTAATTATCATCTTAGTATTATGAAAGAATATAAAATAAAATTCAATCGTTTCCCAAGTCATGAATTCACTTATATAGACTCCACTTCTTTCTCAATCCAGGGAATCACTATCTCTTGATTAAATTAGCAGATTTTCCAATCAAACCAACATAACTAAAAGATGCATTAAACACAATTCCTTATAAACATGAAATTAGTCAACAACTCTATACACTAGGCGAAATTAACTAATCTTTGATTACTTAAGTTCTTTGGTCTTGACTTTGTTTTCCAAGTCCATTAGGAATTAGCAAATATGAAATCAATAAAATTAAATCAACTCTTAATATCGTTTTCCAAGTCAATTAGAAACAAATCTAACTATATCAATTTTTCCATAATCACAAGCAATCAAACCCTAAGAATGATAGAAAATTGATCAAATAGCTAACTTAATACAAATCATGAATCCCAAAATATTGTCAAATTACAATAAAAATATTAAATACATCATTATTCTAGAAAAAAAAACAAAGGTCAAAGAAAGAATTCATAGACAACCTTCTTTCTTCTTCCTTGAAGACTCTCTTAAACAATACTCCTTGATGTGATGAATTTCTCCTTTAATGAGTGATTTACTGATTTGATCCTTCAATTCATACTCTTTTCTTGTATTTTTCTTGTTTAAATAAGCGTTCAAGATGCTAAAATTCATCCCCTAAGAGTTTTGGGCCAAGTATAAATTGAAAAATAGAAAAACCTTTGGAAATTATCAAATTCGCACAAAAATTGGAAAGCTCACCGGCGTTACACATAGTGGAGCCGGTGTTGGCTTGGAAGGTCACGGCCGGCACCAACCGTGCTTTGGTCGGCCTGGTATGCTTTGTTTTTTCTACAATTTTTTTCTTGTCCAGATCAGGGCTGGCCAGCTCCATAGGTCATGGTCGGCGCCGACCGTGCACTGACAGCGATGGTTTTGTTATTTTTTCATCATTTTCTGTAATAAAATCCCAAAACACCTTTCCAAGGGTAAAATATCAAATATGAAGCAATATGCCTAATTATTACAACCAATGTATCACAAAACACCCTCAAATAACTAAGAAAATATTGATGAATTTTGCTCCTATTACATTCCCCCACACTTGAACCTTTGCTTGTCTTCAAGTAAAGCACTTAAACAAAGGAAGACAAGACATTCTTTCAAAAGGTTCACTTAAATAAAATTATAACTACCTTTCAAACTTTAGATATGTCCTTGTCATTCTTTCAACCCCTTGAAATCATTCACAGAACACAATACTAAACAAGACATATCAAGGCCCTTGAAGTTGAATTAAACAAGTTCATACCCAAGTATAGGAACATTATTTCACCCTTTAAACAAAAGCATAGATAACATGAATTATACAAGTTAAGATATATATTAACTTAAACATTATAAGTCCAAAAATTGCATAACTTAAGTCATGTTTTGAGGAAAACACTCAAAAAAAATTTTCTCTCAATTTTTTTTTCCAAGGACTTAGGGAATTAATAGCCTCAAGTGTATGAATTTTTCTTCACACACCGTATTACCCCCCCCCCCCCCTTTTAGTCAACACTCATCATTTTTTCAACAATTTCTCTTTTTTTCTTTTGCTTTTGAGAATTCATAGTCTCAAGAAAGTGGATTTCTTTTCACTATCCGTATTGGTCCCTATAATCAAGCAAAAATAATTTATTTTCTTATCAACAATAATCATCTCATTTTTTTTCCTCAATAACAACAATCACAACAATTGTCTACAATTTTTCCACAATATTTTCTCGTTCCTCAACATAGCTCAAAGTCAAGCAAAATTCAATCCCATAATACAATAGGCCAAAAACTTTTCTCATATTTCTGACATTATCCATATTTAAACTAGATGAGTTAAATAATACATAAATACCAATGTATAAAAAAGATTAACCCAAATTCTCAAGTCTTAACAAATCATATCCAATAAACCATTTTAATAAAAAAACCACCAAATGAATGACACATCCCATATCCAAAAAGGAAAGATAATCACAACCTTGCTAAGGTATTGAAACCACAAAAATTTTTGTTTTGAAAATTTTCAGAAAAGATATAGAAAATGCCTTCACAACTAAACTCTCCCCCACACTTAAATTAGGCAGTGTCCTCAATGGCCAAAAATATGGCAAAGAAAGAAAAGCCAAGAAGACTAAAAATAATTAAAGAGGAAGAATAGAGAAAATAAAATACTCCAATTGCACTTAAACTTCAACATATTTGAATTCATCACAAGGAGGTAGAAGAGAAATTGTACCTAAAAGAAAAGAAAAGAAACAAAAATAGAAGCACAAATCTAGAAACAAAACAAGAAAATCAAAATAATGGAAAAGAAGGAAAGAGGACCAAAAGAAAATCATAAATCATGGAGAGTGACATCAAGGTGCTCTAAAGTGCTAAGTTCTTCACCCAAATATGGTTTTACTAGATTTTCATTAACCTTAAAGATCTCCTTGGTTGGGTGAGACACCTCAATAATTCCAAACGGACACATGCAATGTTTCTCATATGGCCTTGACCATTTGGACTTCAACTTACCCAAAAAGAGTCTAAGCCTAGAGTTAAATAATAGCACCTTATCCCCTTCATTGGACTCTTGAGGAGAATGAATATGTCAATCATGCCACTATTTTATCTTATCTTTGTAAAGTCGAGAGTAATGGTAAGCATTATTACACCACTCATCCAATTCATTTAACTTGAAATAATCTTCGTTTACCTGCAAGTTGAAGATTAAAATTGACAAGCTTCATCGCCTAATGTGCCCTATGTTCAACTTTTACCGGTAAATGACACGATGTACCATACGCTAATCTATAAGGGATGGTACCAATAGGAGTTTTGATAGCAGCTCTATAAGCCCAAAGAGTATCATCTAATTTCAAACTTCAATCCTTCTTGTATGATTAACCATCTTTTCCAAAACTCTTTTCACTTCTCTATTTACCACCTTAACTTGGCCACTGGTTTGGGAGTGATAGGGAGTAGCAAAGCTATGAGTAATCCCTAAATATTTGAGGACTTTGTCCAATTAGGTATTACAAAAATGTGTGCCCCTATCACTAATGAGTACCTTAGGTATGCCAAAGCGGGTGAAGAAATTTGACCACAACCTGAGCATCATTAGTAGGCAAGGCTTGTGCCTTGACCCACTTAGATACATACTCAGCCATGACCATGATGTATTTGTTACCCAAAGAGTTAGGAAAAAGGCCCATGAAATCAATCCCCCAACAATCAAGAATTTCACAAGCTTGAAAAATTTGCAGTGGCATCTCATTGGATTTTGAAATATTACCAGTATGTTGACACCTATCGTAATTTCTAACAAACCTGTGAGAGTCCTTAAAGAGTGTAGGCTAATAAAATCTAGACTCAAGCACCTTTCCTGCGATGTTGTTAGCTTGGTAATGGCTTCTCGCGGGTCCTTCATACAATGTTTTAAGATGTTTGCACTTTTCACGGAATCCATACATTGTCGAATGATTTGATCTGTACAACACCAAAACAAGTAGGGATTTCCCCAAAAGTAATGCTTTACCTCGAAGAGGAATTTCTTCATTTGTTGCGAAGTAAAATCTTCCAGAATAATTTCTGCAACTAAGTAATTAGCAAAATTCGCATACCAAGGTGTTTGAGAAATATCTCCATCAACAAGTAGAAGTTGTTCATCTAAAAAGGTGTCATTGATGTCTTTTTCGGCCAAAAGCTCTAGGTTAGGACTTACCAACCAAAATAAGTGATTCACAGCTAAATTTTCTATTCTCTTTTTGTCCCTAATCTCCAAGTTAAATTCTTACAATAATAAAACCCATCTTATCAATCTTGGTTTAGAATCATTCTTGGTTAGTAGGTACTTAAAGGCGGAATAATCCATATACACAATGACTTTAGACAAAATAAGATAAGACCGAAATTCATCAAAAGCAAACACTATTGCGAGCAACTCTTTCTCCGTTGTGGTGTAGTTCTCTTGTGTTGCTGTAAGAGTTTTGCTTGCAAAGTAAATTGGTTGAAAATGCTTATTCCTCCTTTGTCCAAGCACCTCGCCTACTGCATAATCACTTGCATCACACATTAATTCAAAATAAAGAGACCAAACCGAGAAAATTAAAATAGGAAAGTTGATCAATTTCTTTTTAAACACATTAAAAATATTGAGACATTTTTCATCAAAATAAAAAATAGCATCTTTTTCAAGTAGAGAAGTAAAGGGTTTAGAAATTTTTGAGAAATCTAAGATAAATCTCCTATAAAAACCTGCATGACTAAGAAAGCTTCAAATAGCCTTCACGAAAATTAGAGGAGAGAGTTTCTTAATTGCCTCAATCTTGGCTTTATCAACCTTAATACCTTTCCTTGAAATCTTGTGTCCCAATACTATACTTTCTTGCACTATAAAGTGGCATTTTTCTCAATGAAACATGAGGTTGGTCTCTTCACATATTGGAAGCACCTTTTCCAAATTGGCCAAACACAAGTCAAAAGAATCACCAAAAATAAAAAAAAAATTATCCATAAATACCTCCATTATGTTGCCTACAAGCCCTTTGAAAATAGCCATCATACATCTTTATAAAGTTCTGGGACCATTACAAAGACAAAAAAGCATACGTTGATATACAAAAGTATCAAAAGGGCATGTAAAAGTAGTCTTCTCTTGGTCCTCTGGTGGTATGGGAATTTAAAAGTATTTGGAAAAACCATTTAAATATAATAAAACTCATATCCGGCTAACCTTTCTAACATTTGGTCAATGAAAGGGAGAGAAAAATGGTCATTTCTAGTTACCTCATTCAATTTTCTATAATTAATGCAAACCCTCCAACCAATTACCATTCTTATTGGGATCAACTCATTTTTTTTTTTTTTTCATTTGGGTTCATAATTATTCCTCCCTTCTTTGGCACTACTTATGTTGGACTCACCCAAATACTATCAAAAATAGGGTAAATGATGCTGAAATGTAGGAGTTTAATCACCTCACCTTTTACCACATCACTTATATTTGGGTTTAACCTACGTTGGGGTTGTACTACGGGTTTGGCTTCTTCTTCTAATAAAATTTTGTGAGTACAAAAGAAATGGCTAATTCCCTTAATATTTGTGATTTTTCATGCAATGACTCCCTTATATTTTCCCAATAGACTTATCGATTTGGTCTTTTGATCACAAGTAATGTTTTTTGCTATGATCATGGGCAATTTTTCTCCTTTAGCCAAAAATGCATATTCTAAGTGCCCAGAAAGGTCTTCCAAATCTAATTCCAATGATTCCTCAATCGATGACTTCATCCTTCCCAAACTGCTTTTTTCAATTTCCTCAGATTCTCCCCCAACTCATGGCCATTATTTGAATCCTCCAAATATACCATAGATTATTCCATATAGT
>JANUWF010003363.1:1143171-1269569 GCA_026120185.1 Voacanga thouarsii | reverse complement strand
AACATATAATTGTACATGGTTTCTAAAGAATGCATCAAACATGGAATCACCTTTTTAACCCTTCAAAAGATTTGTCACAATTGAAATTCCCCTTAAAACTTAGTATTTGAGTTTTCAAAGATGAGATCAAGAAATCCTTACTTTTCAAAGCATGGTCTACAAAAACTAAGTTACCTCCTGAAAGTGGGGTGTAGGGTAGAAATTACCACCATTCTCCAAAGCTTTCTTATACTGTATCATTCAAAGATCTAATTCCTTAAGGCATGGTGAGCTCAACACATCATCAATTGTATCAATGGACTTCATGAATCGAGAGGTACACTATTTATCTGCGATTTTCAATTCCCTATTGAATATCTCATCAACCAACTTTGCTAGTTGTGTCTTGTTTGAGCTCATTCATTGGGATTATTCTTTGTATCCCTCAGTCGATGAATTTGTATTGGCCACAAAAGGATTCACTAATGTTACTAATGATGTCTAACTAAAAACATTAATGCAGGCTTGTAATCTTGCCAATATATCATCATTGTAACTCCTTTGATTTTGTGCCCAAAAATAGTTGTCTATGATGATGTCAACCTTGCACAAAAATCAAATCGAAACAAAATTAAAAAAAATAATATAAAAACAAAGAAAAAAAAGTAAAAGCAAATAATAGAAAAAATATAGAAAAGAAACACACTCACATTAGATATATTCACAAACAATCTAAAAAAAAAAAAAGAATTAGTGGTATTTACAAGCATAACAAGTAATAAGCAAGTCAATTAAGTCACACAATATTACAAACAATAAGATATAGCACCAATTTACACAAAGAACATATATACATATTTACATATAGACATATGGACATATAAACATATAAACATGGTTAAATCAACAAAATCTAAGCTTTTATGATATTGTTCCCTAGCAACGGCGCCAAAAACTTGATGCTTAAATTTTGGGTATATAAAATCATCAATTTTAAATCCATCACTTAATCAAGTTTTAATTAAAATATTAATCCAAAACTGCACATATGAGCAAGTATACTCGTCGCAAGCATAGTATTTGGAATTAGCGAGTATCGATCCTTAATGGAAGAAGTACACACTAATAACTTGTCATTCATTATTTAACCAACCCAAATAAAGTGAGAAAAGAATAAAAAGAAAAACAAAAGAAACATATACAACTCAAGGATGTAAGTTCATGCAATTTAGACAAGTATCCTAGAAAACATGACAATGAACCAATTAGCAATTCTTTTAATTAATTATCATCTTGGGATGAATTAATACACACTAAAATTCAATCATTTGTCAAGTAATGGATTTACTTAGGCAAATTCCACTTCGTTTGTCAATCCATGGAATCCTATATTTTGATTCATATTAACAGATTTGTGAATTAAGCTAATATAACCAAAATATGCACTAATCTCATCATTCATATCTTGATTGAATTAGCAGATTTGTCAATCAAGCCATCCTAACCAAAACATGCATGAATCTCAATTCCTTAAAAACAAGAAATTAGCTAATAACCCAATGTCTAGGCGAAATTAACTTAACCTTTGATCACTTAATTTTAAAATCCTAACTTCATCATTCAAACCCATCAAAATTTAACAAATACGAAATCAATGAAATGAAAATCCTAACATCGTTGTGTCGAACTCAATTAGAAGAACTCGCATCAACAACCAATGAAATCAAGTAATCAAACACCAAAGATAACAAGAAATTAATTAGATAACTAAATAACACACAATCATTAATTCCAAAATAATGTTAAATTACAATAAAAACATTGAATACATCATTGCTAAAGGGAAAAAAGACAAAGAGAAAAGAAAGCACTTATAGACAAGCCTCTTTCTTCCTCCTTGAAGACTCCCATGAACAATCCTCCTTGACTTGGGTGAACACCCCGTTCAATGAGAGAATCAAATTTTTTGTCCTTTAATTCACTTTTCTCAATTGTATATCTCAAACCCTTGTGTTCTCTTATGCTTTTATAGGCCTCTTGATGCCAATTTCGTAATTGAGGAAGTCATGGCCGAGTAGGAATAGGAAAATACAAAAATAATTAGATATGTCCTAATTCCGCGTACAGAATTTACACCTCCAGGGCGTACCTGGCACCGAGTACCTTCGACCCACCTAGCACTAGGTACATTCTGTTCTTCCTCTATTTTTGCTTTATTTTTTGCCATCTCTCCTTGGCAGACAAAATGGACTCAATGCCAGGTACACTTGCTAGACCTAACGGCAGGTCTATTCTGAAAAAACCCCTGAATCTTGCTCAAACTCTGCTATTGGAATAGAATGGACTAGGCGCCTGGTCCACTGGCTGCACCTGACGCTAGGTACATTCTAGTTCTCTGCACTTCCTACTCGATTTGAACTTAAATATGCACATATTTGCCAAAAACGCCATTTACAAGAAAAATATCAAATAGGCAGGAATATGCATAGTTATTACAATAAATACTCTTAAAACACCCTAAAATAACTAAGAAAAGAATGGTGATTTTAACCCCAATCAACAACCCATGTAGAAGTGATCTAGATTTAGCCGTCCTACAAATTAAGCATGGAGAACAATGTTTCTCCACATCTCTTCTCATTTTTGGCTAAAAGAAATATTCTTTCAAAATGTCTAAGGTCTTTATAATGCCAAAATGTTCTATTAATCCCCCCACTATAGGCCTCCTTAACTAGCAATTCCCTAATTGTCCCCTTTGGCACATAAAGCCTTGACTCCCTAAAGAAAACTCCATCATACCTATAGTACTTAGCGAATGCATATTTTTCACAAGCACGAAAGATATCCCCAAACTCCTCGTCATTTTCATACAGTTCTTTCACAAGATCAAAACTAAGAAGATTGGCATCTAAAGAGTTTAAAGTGCATACCTTTGAGATAATGCCTCCGCAACCACATTATCCTTACCCTTTTTGTATTGAATGATATAAGGAAATCTCTTAGTAAACTCCATCCACCTTGCATGCCTCTTGTTCAAATTTTGCTAGCTTTTGAGATGCTCAAGGGTTTCACAGTCGATATGGATCACAAACTCTCTTGGTAATAGGTAGTGTTGTAATACTCTAAGGCCCTCACCAAAGCAAGGAGTTCTTCATCATAAGTGGAATAGTTGAGAGCTGCCCAGAATAATTTCTCACTAAAATATACAATGGGCTTTTGGGCTTAGGTTAGAACCTCACCAATTCCTACCTCCTATTTGCATCATATTCTATTTCAAATGTCTTCTCGAGTTTGGCGGGATGAGAATTAGAGCTTGGCTCAATTTGTCCAAAAGGGTTTGAAAGGATAATTGTTAGGCTTCCTCCCACTTAAATCCCACATTTTTCTTCACCACTTCGGTTAGAGGGGCAGCTAGGGAGCTAAAGTTCTTAATGAATTTTCTATAGAAATTAGCTATCCAATGGAAACTACTAACTTGGTTCATGGTGGTAGGAGTGGGCCAATCTTAAATGGCGTTCACCTTTTTCTAATCAACCGCAACCCCTTTAGCACTCATAAAACACCTAAGGAATATAACCCTCTCCAAATAAAAAAGGCATTTTTCCAAGTTAGCATATAATATCTCCCTTCTAAGAGCAACACCCACACATTAAAGATAATTCAAATGACCCACATGTGATTTTCTATATTGCAATATTTCATCAAAGAACACAACAACAAAATTTTCAATGAACTCTCTTAGAACTTGATGCATCAAATGCATAACAGTGCTAGGAGCATTAGACAACTTAAAAGGCATTAGCCACTCATACAATACTTGTTTAGTTTTGAAAGCCATTTTCCATTCACCCCCTTCCCTAATCCTAATTTGGTGATAATCAAATTTCAAATCAATTTTAGAAAAAAAAAATGCATGCACTAAACAATTCATGATGCAAGTCATCTAGTCTTAGAATGAGATAAAGATACTTAACCGTGATATTGTTGATGGCATGACAATCCATAAACTTGGGCCATGTCCTATCCTTTTTAGGAACCAAGAGAATCGAAACCGCACATAGGCTTAGGCTCTCTCTTACATGTCCCTTCTCAAGTAATTCCTCCACTTTCTTTTGTAATTCTTTGGCCTCCTCCAGATTTGTTCTATATGTCGGTCGGTTGGGAATGATGGCTCTGGGTACAAAGTCTATTTGATGCTTGATTCCTCGTATGGGTGGCAATCCTCTGGGCACCACTGTTGGAAAAACACCATTAAACTCTTTGAGAATGGCTAAAATTTTACTTGGCAAAGACAAGGTAAAATCATTAGTCGAAACTTAAGATCCTTTGGAAAGAAGAAGAATAATTGGTCCCTTAACTTCGATTACTTCTATGATCTCACTAAATTTTACAAAATAATTCACTCTACTTTTACCTCCCCTCTCTTGTCCTTGCTTACTCCTATCCCTGATGGTCATTGACACTTGTTTCCGCATTTTATCTTTCAACTGCTTCTCTTGTTCTTTTCTCTCTAACTGTTATTTTTATTTGGCATCTTGTCCTCCATTTTTCTTTTCTCTTTCCTTTATAAATTTTTAGTCTTGTTCACCTTATTTGGGGGCATGGGGGTTAGAATGAATTTGGAACTCTCTTTGACAATGGAATTGATACGAATTCTTGGGTAGCTTTTCTTGGTATTGTGGTGTTTTTGTTGGCTATATGTTCAGCTCAAACAATGAGACCCAAAATAGAGATTTTTGTTGTGATAAAAGGAGAAAGTAACCTAACTATCTACACTCTTTCAAACCCTTGAAGAATAAAGCCTCAAAGACCCTCAAGATGAGTAGAAAGTTCTACTATATTCTCATCCCAATATCCTTGAAGCAACAAAGGCAAACAAGAACAAATAGAATAGAGAAAATATGCATCTAAATATTGAATTTTAAACGAACCTTAGAAGAACAAAGAAACTAAGACCCATTCAAAGAAACAACATTGGATTATCTAAAAGATTTATAGACTCTTACAAAAGGAGGGCTAACCCTTAAGCTTTGTCTTGAACAAGATGAACAAGGAGGCTAGGGCCTCTCAAGATTCCCTCTCAAATTTGAATTAAAGTGAAGTGAATTATGTTTTCAAATCACTAAAAGTGCTATTTATACTACCCTAACTCTAGCTAAGTAATCCCTAAGGTTCTACTACAGTTTAGGGTCATAATAAGTCTTTACAAGAAATTAAAATTAAAGAAAATCGAAAAAAAATATTAAAAACGCAGAGCAGTTGTCGGCGGCCCAAGTGGAACTGGCACCGGTTTGAACATCACAGCCAGCGCTGGATGTGTTCTATCTTCAAGCCGGTCTTGTTATGATTTGAGGCGGCTGTCGAGGCGGATTGGAGTTGGCACCGATTTGGATGCTTAGAGCCGACGCCGGCCATCTTCTAGTGGCCTCATTTTTGGTCGAGTTTCGTTCGTCTTTATCACCGGCCCTTGTCTTTGCATGGTCACACCTCCCCCTCCTTGATCTTAACCTTCATGATGAAGCGGAGTCTCATCATATCCCCCTCCTTGAAAAGGATTCATCTCCGAATCATTGCCATCTTCTACATGGAATTCTTTCACCATTACTGCCTTCTTAGCTCCATCAAGGTTCATTCGTTTACCTATAGGTAAGGGAATTAATTCAAAAAGAGTTAGGGGATTAAAACCATAAACAATTTCAAAAGGAGAATAAGAAGTAGTAGAGTGAAAAGGCCTTTTGTGAACAAACTCAAGGTGTGGCCAGCATTCCTCCCAATAAGTTAAGTTCTTCTTGATTATAGTCCATAAGAATTGGGTAAGTGTTCGGTTGACCACCCCCTCTGGAAAGACAACTTCAAATTCTTGAGGAACAACTGTAATTTCATTAGGCAAAGACAATGAAAAATCATTAGTAGAATCATAAGAACCTTTGCATAAAGGAAGAATAATTGATTCCTTATCTTCTATAGCCTTTATGGCCTCACTCTCTTTTGTAAAGAAATTCACTCTTCTTTCACCTCCCCTCTCTTGTCCTTACTCGCTCTTATCATTGACTGTTAAAGGTACTTGTTTATCCATCTTATCTCTTAACTTTTTTTTCTTGCCTCTCTTTTTCTTTCATCTCAATTTCTTATTTTTTCTTAACATTTTGTCCAACAATTTTCCCTTAATCAATCTTCTCATTTCCATTTCCCTATTGTTTTCCTTGGTACCCTTCTTCCTTTTCTTCTTTGTTGGTAGAATCTTCACTATAAGGATTTGTATACATCGTTCTCTTGCTTGGACACTCATGGGAAGAATGTCCATATCCAAGGCATTTAAAACACTTGATATTTCTATTCCCAAATGGCCTCTCCATGGCTTTTCCCTCGTCCTTGTTCCAATCTTCCCTAGGGTTTTAATCTTCCCCTGGCTTCCAATCCTCTCTAGGTTTCTAAGCTTCCCTAGGTTTGTTAAAGTCTCTTTGGAATGGTTTAGGGGCTTCATCCTTCTTAATTGGCACATTGCTAGTAGAGTTGGGATTTGGAAGTGGTGGTCTAGTAAATGTCCACCTCTTTAATTACCTATCAATCTTCATAACAGCATGTACCATGTCCTCCAATCGATCATAGGGATGCAATTCTACCAAATTGGCAATTTCTCTATTTAATCCTCCCAAGAACCTTGCTCTTGTTGCCCTAGGATATTCATTGATTTGAGCTCTCAACAACTTTACTTCCATCTCCTTATGGTAATCTTCCATACTCTTGTTCCCTTACTTGAGTGATTGGAGCCTTTGGTAGAGATCATTGTAGTAATGGTGTGGTATAAACCTTGCCCTCATCATATCTTTTAATAAGTTCCAACTAGCCACGGTTTCCACTCCTATTTGCCTCATTTGAGCACTAACTTGCTCCTACTGTACCAAAGCATACTCCGAAAATCCAAAAATAGCTAACCTCACTTTTGACTTCTCACTATAGGTATAGCTCTCAAGGAATATCTCCATCTTACTTTCCCACTCAAAATATGCTTCAAGTCACTCTTGCCATAGAATGTGGGCACTTTGAATTTAATATGGCTCAACTCCCTCTCCACTTCATTTCCTTCTCTCTTTCCTACTCTATTACCCCATCCACTATGTTGTTCCTTAAAGGCCTCAACTTATTTCCCCTCATTTCACTCATCAACTCCCTTAAATTCTCTTTCTAGCCCCCTTATATTGATCCCTCCATTCCTTTCTTGGTCTCTACCTCATCCTCTTCTCAAGCCATATCTTCCTTCTCTCATAGGAGCTTGTTGGTAACCCCCAATAGAGTGTTCATCCCATTCTTCCTCTTGTTGAGCATGTAACGGAGGAGTATGGGCATCTCCATCACTCATCCTTAGATTTGGCTCTTCAAAGCGCTCTTGGCCTCTCCTTTGTGCAACAGTAGAAGATTATCCAAGATAATTTATCAACTCCCTTATCATGTTTTGAAATTCGCTTTGCATTGTCCTCATTGTAACTAGCAAATCATCACGCAGTCCCCTAGCATCAATTTATTCTTCTTGAGGTCTACTAGGTCCACTTGGGTTAAGCCTAGAGATCTCTTGTTCATGGGCCATGATGGTAGAGTATTTACTTGTCTATACTAGCAAAATAAGAGATTAGAAAGAAAAATCGATCCTCACTGCACTTCCTTACGTGTTGTGTAATGCATTGCATAGCATTTCGCATTTCATGTGCTATCTTAGAATTATTCTTGAATGGGTGCACGTGATTTTCAAAGTTGCTCTTGCATTTGATTTATTTGGTGAGAAATAATTGTGTTGTTGCATTACTTGAGAGTTGTTTAAGTGAAGTTTAGTAGAGGAGATGGAAGGATGAGGTGGAAAAGAATTTCCTAGAGAAATATTAGCATTGGAGTTGATTTGGAATAGCGGTTAGGTTTGGTGATTTTTCTTGGTGACCCGAGTTCAAATCTTACCTCTTGCGAATCTTAGTTCCTTTTTGAAATTCTTTTCCTAGATTCCCTCATGCTTTGGACGAAAAAACCCTAGCTATCCTAGTGAATTTTTAGTGCAATTTCTTCTAAGGAAATAAGTCTCTGTATTTATCTCCTAAATTCAAGGATTTTTTTATGTGAATAAAGTTTACTTTTATTTTCAAATTTTGTTCTCTTTGATTGTCGAAAAAACCCCAACTGAATAACTAAATTCCAACTTGATTTTAACTTTCTAGATTTTGTAATGGATGGTTGGAATTAAAGTGTTATTTTTCTAATTGGATACATTGTAGATTTTGAACCTAGAACCTTAGCTAAAAATTTGGAAAATTTTTCAGCTAGGTACCGCCACTTTTTGAAGGAGTTTTAGCCGACTCAAACTCTTCCAACACTAGGAAATCTTATCCAAAATCCTTTAGCAAATCAGATTTTATTTCAATCATACTTTAACCAGGTTTTGCTTCCTTTTTCTTGCAGAATTTCGGCAGCCCTGTTCAAGCACAAGCTGTCTGAAATTCCAGCACTCCTAAGTGCAGTCCAACTCTTCAAATCCTAGCTCAAAACATCTAGAACACTCCTAATCAATTCAGATTACCTTAGCCACACAAAAACTAGATTTTACTCACCAAAATTCTAGAAATTCGGCCAGCTTAGGAACTAGAATTTCGGCCAGCTTGCACTCCAACTCAAACGAAACTTTTGCACACCAAAACCTACCAAAATCCTCAACTAATTAAGCCAATTTTCAGTTCCTAAAACCCTTGCCTTTTCTCTATAAATCGTGACAGAACAATAGCTATAACAATCCAGAATTTCTCCCATCTCGGTTCAGTGATTTTCGCACAGCACATGAGCCATCCTTGCACAAAATTTTAGTTCTCAAAACCTACTCAAACCCTTCCTTGTTTTGGCCAAAAACTCTGAGCGCATACAGCCCTTTTCTTGAGAAATATTTTGGCCAGCATAAGGTAGCAATTGCAGAATATTTTCTCCTTATAAACCCTCCCAAATTCAGCAGACAACAAGATGCACAACAAGCTGCAATTTTCAACATTGCTGTCCACGAAACCTAACACCATTAGGTGTCTTTCTTAACACCACCATCTAACTCTAAACCAATCTTCTCTAACCCTAAATCACAGTAGCCGACTACCCTCTCCATTCTACACGAACATTCTAGCAAGAATCTCCCTACAATTTTCAAAAATCACAAGAACAATTGCTAGCAAGAAACCAATCACGCTCCAAGGTAAGCAAAAACCATCTTAATCTATTGATTCCATTCTTCCATCAATTCTTCTCTTTTCCTTCCCTTGAATCGCACCACCTAAAGGCTGATTTCATCCCTTTTACCTGCTTTCGGTCAAAAGGAAGGAAAGAAGGCAACTTTTCTCTTCTACTCGAACGAACTCGGGACGAACACCATACGAGCATTGAGATCTTGTTAACCTGGTTGTCGTAAGGTAAGGGAATCCTTACCCTTATGTCAAAATTAACGTTTAATGTCATTGATGATGTCCATTAGTATGATGAATGGGTATTTTGAGTTGAGTAATTAATTAAGCATATTCGATTCATAGCAATACCATATTTTACTGTGGTAATGATAGATATGAGTTGTGATGGTCAAGTCAAGCCTTTTTGATATAATATTCATATCTTTGATGAATATATGGTCATAAAATATGAACTTTGGGGATTGGTTAATTTATTGGGAATTAGATAGTAGATTGTGAATTGTTATGAGAATAAATGAGTTTAGAGAATGTTCGAATCGATTGAGACCCTAATCATGATATTATATGGTTTTAGATCAGGAAGATATTTGAGGAAAGTAAGCTGTGATTTTATCTCATTTGTCTGAGGCATATCAAGTAAGTCTTTGCATAAAATCTTTTGTTAAATGTTGTGATGGCAAGTCTATGTTGTAAAGCTTTGTGATGCTACTGTTAAACTATGTTTACTTGGGCTGTAAACGTGGATATTTATTGTTTAAATGTTTTTGTCAAGCTAACGATTTTATCAAGAAAACTATTCTTTCTTCTACATTTTTAGAAAACTCTTCTAAAGAAAACCACGTTGCACACAGCCAAGGTATGGAAATATTTTGAATCAGGATTTGACGGATATCTTCGTTGAGTACTCAATAAGGGTAGGCTAACAATACTAGTCTTGGAGGGCTAGAGTAAGTCTTCTGGCAAGAGGCCACCTCCAGAAGATAAGCTCGGCTTGAAAAGGCGACAGTATTGGTTGGTCAGTCCGGTCCAAGCTAGCATTTGTACCTAGTAAGGTATTATTTATTTTCTCGGCATGGACACCCGAATGGTTTTTTTGGGTGTAGAAAAGGAGGGTATCTCACCCGGTGAGCTGTACACTCACCCTAATCGTAACGCCCAACGTGTGGTAATCTGGTCCCGGCAAGGTGCACAAAGTGTGGTGCCTTGTCCTCATAGAGCCCAACGTGTGGTGACATGACTGTTTATTCAAGTGGATGATTTGTTTTATATCAAGTGTGATTATGAGAAAAACCTACTCCTTGCGAAAAGAAAATATTTATGACTTTCCAAATATTTCTGCAAATGTTTTCCACTATGCATACAGGAACTGTTTGAAACACCATGTGCACACATAGGACTTACTGAAATTTCATCTCACACTATTTTATATCATGTTTTCAGGAGGTAGATTGTGCTGAGCTAGCGGGGTATGTGATAGTTGAAGCTTTTTTTATTTTTTTTTTCTCCATTTTGTTCTAGGAGCCAGTTGTTGTTTAAGCTTCTGAATGATATTTGTTTTATTTCGTATTACTCCAATTTGAGCCGGATGTAATAAGAGTTTTTCTCTATTTATCTAAGTCAATTCTTTTGGGGTTGCCTTTACATTTTATACCTCGTTTTAAAGAGCCCTTGTCCTTCGAGACGGGGCGACATCCATACCCTTCTAGGGTACGTATTAGTGGGGTGTACATGTTGGCTCTCAAGGTTGTTCACTCAGCCCTCGTGTTTACACTTTTAGGCTCTTTTAATAATAGGCTCACCCTCTTGCCTTTTTCTCAACACTCAAGCCTTCTTGTTCAATCCCAATTCTCCCCAATGGCTAAAATTTTAGTCCAACTTAGTGAATCACAAAAATCAAAGAATTTTTCAATTAGGGGATTCTAAGGGAATTTCAACAAACACTTGTTGGGCACCTAAAAAAAAAAAAAAAAAACTTTTAAGCCAATAATTTCAAGAAAAGTGGATTCAATCAACACAAGAACAATCACTAGATGCACAAAGAAACAATTCTAAGAAAGACACAAACAAGAATTAGCAAGAACAAAGAAACAAGAACAACTAGAACTAGGATGACGAAGAATAAGATGATCACGAAAGTGCAATAGAAAATTTGAGTTCAATGAACATGGAATTCAATAATAGAGTGATATACTAAGTCACAAAATCTCAACGAATGAAAATCAAGAATCAAAATTCCCAACTATAGCAAAAAGCACTCTCATAGAATATTTATCAAACACCATGGTTGCAATCTTGTCACTTAAGAATAGTAAACAATTCCACCCATATTCAAGCTAAATTTCAAGAAAATCACAAGAAAAATTTGTTCCCAAGGATTATAACAACATCAAGGAGCAATTTTGCAACAGAAAAAATCAAGATATAACAAAAATTTCAAGACCTTTTTGGAGCAATTTTTTGAGTGACGGGATTTCCCTGTTTTCCCTTTTCTTCAACTTTGTTGGGTTCCTTTTCTTGCTTTCAAGCTTTGATGGGAATCAAGCTTTTCCTTTCTCTGATACCAAACTCTTTGAAATGAATTCTTGGGTGGCTTTTCTTGGTATTGTGGTGTTTTTGTTGGCTATGTGTTCAGCTCAAACAATGGGACCCAAAACAGAGATTTTCCTTGTGACAAAAGGAGAAAGTAACCTAACTATCTACATTCTTTCAAACCCTTGAAGAATAAAGCCTCAAAGACTCTCAAGATGAGTAGAAAGCTCTACTATATTCTTACTCCAATATCCCTGAAGCAACAAAGGTAAACAAGAACAAATAGAATAGAGAAAATAGGCATCCAAATATTGAATTTCAAACAAACATTTGAAGAACAAAGCAACTAAGACCTATTCATAGAAACAACATTGGATTATCCAAAAAATTTATAGACTCTTACGAAAGGAAGACTAAGCCTTAAGCTTGGTCTTGAACAAGTTGAACAATGAGGCTAGGGCCTCTCAAGATTCTCTCTTAAATTTGAATTAAAATGAAATGAATTATGTTTTCAAATCATTAAAGGTGTTATTTATACTACCCTAACCTTAGCTAAGTAATCCCTAAGGTTCTATTTTAGTTTAGGGTCATAATATGTCATTATAGCAATTAAAATTGAAGAAAATCAGGGAAAGCATTAAAAACGCGGAGCAGTAGTCGGCAGCCCAAGGTGGAACTGGCGCTGGTTTGGACAACAAAGCCGGTGCCAGCTGTGTTTTGTTTTCGGGCCAGACTTGTTGTGATTTGAGGCGGCTACTAGGGTAGATTGGAGCCGACACCGATTTGGGTGATTGGAGCCAGCGCCGGCCGTCCTCTGCTGGTTTCCTTTTTGGTCGAGTTTCGTCCGTCTTTGTCGCCGGCCCTTGTCTTTGCATGGTCGCACTTCCCTCTCCTTGATCTTGACCTTCTTGATGAAAGGGAGTCTCATCAGGAATAAGTGTTCCTCCTCCCATCATACTCCATATTCCTATTATATTGCTAAGGTCTCCCTAAAAGCAAGTGACCTGCTTGCATTGGCACTACATCACAAATCACGCCATCTTTGTAATTTCCAATCTCGAAAGATACCAAGACTTGTTCGTTAGCCCTCAATTCCCCTCTATCATTCAACCATTACAGCTTGTAGTGTTTGGGTGTTTAATCCATTTCATACCTAAATCATCTACTAAGCTTGCACTAATCATATTGGTAGAACTCCCACTATCCACAATGAAACTATAAAGGGTCTTGTTGATTAGACAACATTTGTAGAATATATTTTCTCTTTGTTAATGGTCTTGGTCTTCAATGGCTTGAGAGTTCAATAATCTTTTCATGACTTCAACTAATGAATACTCTTGGTCAACTGCTTCCCCTTCATCACTTTCCTCTTCCATATTTCTTCTTAGTCTTCTTGTCATCATTCTCCCTCTTTTTTTTTCATCGATTGCGACTTCTTTATAGGGATTAGTGTACATAGCCCTTTTGATTCGACACTCATTGGAAGTATGCCTACAACTAAGTTACTTAAAGCACTTGATGTCTCTATTATGTTGTAGTCTCTCCATGGCCTTTCCCTTATCCTTGTTGTAACTTTTCCTAGGTTTCCAGTCTTTCCTAGGCTTCCATCCTTCTCTTGGCTTATTGTATTCCATTTGAAAAAGTTTAGGAGCTTTATCTTTCTTAATGGGCATCCTGCTTGTGGTGTTTGAATTTTGAAGTATAGGTTTAGCGAAGGTCCTTCTCTTTAGTTGTTTTTTTAATCTTTGCAGTGGCATGAACCATATCCTCAAGTCAGTCATAGAAGTCCAACTCTACCAAATTGGTTATTTGCCTATTCAATCCTCCTAAGAATCTAGGCCTTGTTGCCTGTGGGTCCTCTTGGATTTGAGCTCTCATCAACATCACTTCCATTTCCTTATGGTAATCCACCAGACTTTTATTCCTTTGCCTGAGTGATTGAAGCCTTTGGTAAAGGTCATGGCAGTAGTGGTGAGGAACAAATC
The DNA here is from genome assembly GCA_026120185.1 of Voacanga thouarsii. Lineage (NCBI taxonomy): Eukaryota > Viridiplantae > Streptophyta > Magnoliopsida > Gentianales > Apocynaceae > Voacanga > Voacanga thouarsii. Next base: position 1,255,873 of record JANUWF010003363.1, on the reverse strand, counting down.
TAGCCCTCATCATGTCCTTTAACAAGCTCCAATTTCTGATGTCTTCTACTCCCATTTGCCTTTTTTGAGTGCTAACTTGATCCTACTAAACTAATGCATACTTCGGAAAACCTAAAATATCTAGCATCATATTTGATCTTTCATTATAAGTATGGTACTGAAAAAATATTTCCGTTTTTCTCTCCCATACAAAATAACCTTCGGGATCACTTTTTTTATAGAATGTAGGTGGCTTCATCCTGATATGGTTAAACTCCCCCTCCTCTTCATTTCCTTCTCTCCTATCTTCTATATAGCCCCATCCTCTATTGAATTCCCCATATGCATCACCATGTTCTCCCTCATACCACTCATCAACTTCCTCAAACTCTCTTCCCAACCCCCTTGGATTGTTTCCACCATTTTCTCCTTGGCCCATACCTCGTCCTCCTCTTATACATGTCCTCCCTCTCTCATGAGAACTTGTTAGAATCCCTCAATAGTGTGCTGATGCTAATATTCTCCTTATTGAATATTTAGTTGAGGAGTATGGGCAACATCTTCCATTATTCCAAGGCTAGGAGCTTAAAACCATTCTTGACCCCTTATTTGTGCCACAGTAGAAGAATGACCCAATTGTTGTCTTAATCCCATGATTTCCCTTGTCATATCTTCAAACCTACTATGCATTATTCTCATCGTAGCATTTAAATCCTCTCGCAAAGCCATAGCATCAAGTGGTTCTTAATGTGGCATACTAGGCCCACTTGGATTATGCTGAGGAAATTCTTATTCATGGGCCATGGTAATGGATTAATCAATGAGTTATACTTGCAAAAGAGATTAACAAAAAATAGTTGTTCCTCTCTTCACTCCCTTACATGTTTACTCTCAGTGGCATTCATTCTACACTCACATTTACCCTCTACGACTCTTTTGATGATAGTCTCACCCTCTTGCCTTTTTCTCAACAGTTAAACCATCTTGCCCAATCTCAATTCTCCCTAATAGCTAAAGTTTTAGTCCAACCAAGTGAATCAACAAAACTAATGGATTTTCCAATTAGGGGGGTCCTAGGGGAATTTCCACAAACACTTGTAGGGCACCTTAAACAAAAAAAAGCTTTCAAGAAAGAATTTCAAAAATTAAATGACTTAATTTAACACAAGAACAACACTAAAAGTATAAGAAAGAAATTTCAAACAAGAAACAAGCAAGAATTAGCAAAAATGATGAACAAGAACAACTAGTGAGTAGGAGTAGGAAGAACAGGAAAATCACAACTGTGGAATAGCAAAAATGAGTTCAATGAGCATGGACTTCAACAATAGAGTGATACATACATACATACATACATACATACATACATACATACATACATACATACATACATACATACATACATACATACATACATACATACATACATACATACATACATACATACATACATACATACATACATACATACATACATACATACATACATACATATATACATACATACATACATACATACATACATACATATATATATATAATTAAGAATCCATTGAGATAACTCCAAACCTAAAGTATAAGGAGGAACCTAATAAGATTTTAGAGTATGCTAAAAAGGAGTTACGAAGTAAGAAGATTCCATTTGTAAAAGTATCATGGAGTCATCATCCCATGTAATATGCTACATGTAAGACAGAAGCAAAGATGTGGGAAAAGTATCCGAAATTGTTCCAAGGATAAGTCAATTTCGAGGACGAAATTCCTTGAAGGGGGGGGGAGATTTTAATACCTTGTATGTTTAAACATTGACTAGCTACTACTTTAACAAAGTAGGAATTTGTATTAGTGGCCAGAATAACAGATGAACAGTGTAATGCGAGGAATATTTTTGTGCAATAAAAATATGCAGGGACCTGGATGTAATTTTGAATTTATTTTACCCATTTCCGAAATCTTCAGATTATAACTATTTTTAGTAGAGTGAGAGTTTAGGGGTATGTTCAGAACAAAAATCGATCTGTGCAATGAGATGAGTATTCTAGTGTAAATTAAGCTACTAGTGATATCAGTGGCATTATCATAATTTTGATCGCGATCGGGATTTTGACCACAAATTGGAAAAAATTGATAAAGATTTGGGAAATTTAATTCTCATCATTGGATTCAATTAAATTTATAGAATCTATTGGTGAAATAAAATATCTTCCCAGTACGAGCTGAAATTATATCTATTTTTTGAGAAAATAGGCAATGCGGTCAAAAATTCGAACACCTGGCATTTTGTGACTGGTGGGAATGGATAAATTCCACACAATGAGAGGATACATGAAACATTCAAGGAAGAAAAGCTCATCAAGTAAGCTTTATAAAATAAAAGGAAAAATAGGTGGAAATTGGAAAATGTGACACGTGTCGGATAGCCTATCATAGCATTTATTATAGGTTGACCTTTTAACCTTTTGGTCTCTGGGAATGGCAATTAGAAGGGGGACAAACTGGCTAGCAACAATACGACGGAGAGAAATGAAGAAAAATGAAAGAAAAAGGAAGCAAAGTTGGTGAAAATTGAGAGAAAATTAGAAAAGGAGAGAGAAAAGTGTTCTTCAAGGGAGAAAGGTGTTCTTGGACCAAACTAAGCCTAAAGAATCCAAAAAACAAGGTAAAAGGCTATACTCTATCAATTAAAGTTGTAGATTTTATTGCAGTGGTTATTTTGGCATGAATTTTTACATGACAACATGAATTTTATGGTTACAAATGTGATCAATTGCGTACTATGTTAAGTTTTGTGTGTGCACGTGTGTGTGCTGGTTGGTTGACAGATCTTGTGTTGTGTTTTATGTGGTGAGTAAAAGTATTTGAATGGTGATATTGTAGGATTTCTATCATGCATAATCAGATTAAGCGCAGCGGAAAACAACAAGAAATCTAAGCTATGGATCACGGGTTTGCAATAGAAATAGGGAAAAGGAGAAGATTGCGTCTATTACCTCGTGAAGCCGGAATTCAAAAATTTCAGAAACAAGAATGCAGACGCGATCCAGATTATCCAAAACCGTTCACTGCAGCTCAACTGAAGTCCAAGAAAGAACTCCCTCTAATGATAATCCACACAAGGTTGAATGCTCACAATCTCACAATTCTATGCTAGTAGAATTCGGGAGGCTAGGGTTTTGATCAAGAAGAGAGACGGCTAGGGTTTGATCAAGAGAGAGGCAGAGAAACGGTTTCTCTGTTATTGTGTGAATAGTTTGTGTCAAACCCTAAGGAAAGCGTTTCCTTATATTTATAGATTTATAATTACCATAAATTGCTACTTAGTCCTTCAACGTCCAATTGTCAATACATTGGCCTTTGAAGTTTACTTAATTATAATTTGGTCCCATGAATTATAACAAACTTATAATTCACCTATAAATATATGTCCTTCTCTTAATTAACCCCACAATATTATCAAATAATATATTTGAGCATTCAAACCTTTATTGTGCGTGACCCATTAGATTTCCTGGTCTTATTGGTAGCATAATATGAATTAATTCTAACAATATTAGAATTAATAATCCTTAATAAAATAAAGGATTAAATTTATTAATTCTCTAATTAATAAATTCATATTTAGCATATCAAGAGCGACATCTAGCAATGACTCTTGACCACCCAAAAGTCCAGAAAGTCAAGTGGCTTAACATGAACCTTTCAATAGCAAATTATCAGTGCAATAAACTCATTTCAACATACAATATCTTATTCGCTCTAGAGCATGGAATTAGTGCGAACTCCCTCCAAAATATTATTAATTCTAGCTCGAATATTTTAGTACTTGTTCAAGAAATCCATTACTCGATATGTGTATCAATTGAACCATTTCCATCACATAGTCACCTTGGCCAAGGACTTCATGAGTAATGATTTCTACAAGTGGCCTTGAGATATACTCTCCTACTATTAGGAGTGGTGAATCTTTTATTGACCCTCTCAACTACTTTCATTTACTTTACGTTGTACCCAATATCCATCCCATAGGCGGTCCTAGATAAGACTCCAAATATTAGAATCAAAGTACTACGCTCGATAAACAAAGTACCTTGGAGATCTCAAGTCTAAGGATACTTGCACACTTACTATAATGAGATTCTATCACTAGCACTAAATAGTTATCCAAGTGATTATCTCGTAGCTAGGTCATCCAATGAACTTATTTCAAAACAAGCATCCACACATTAATCCTGAGTATCCCAATACCCACGGATATGAGAACCACCGCTTGATCCAATCAAGAGATATAACATGTGCCAGTCTTGGCGTATTAATAATGTCCCATCTTATTAATACTATGACTGGGGATTATTTAAGTACAAACACTGCATAGTGTAGTAGGAATCTTACATCATGATCTCTATCATGATTTCCTTAACACTGTGTTGTACTAGGGACTTTATTTAACGGTTTGTACACATATTTAGATATAACAATCAAACTGAAAGATAAAGAATGCCTCTTATTAATTTAATATGCAATATACATGGTACAAAGTGATTGCCTCTAGGGCACAACACTAACAGATATAAGAGGTTATTCATAGATGTGAGGAAAGGTGGTAGAATCGGAAAGGAAAGAGATATTTAATAAGAAATAAATAATAGTTATTTTGTTTATGTTGCAAGCACGAAATTGGTGGTTTTCTTGGTCTAAAAACATGAAGAATTAAAGATTTTTTGATAGGAAATAAGGTGGATTAAGGGTTGTATTGATGCTATAAATAAAGGAGAACAAGATGGTAATATTATTTTGTGAAAGTGAATTATGATAATGCAAATTATGGAATCTTTTTGCCCTAGTTTCTTGATGGTTTTGAGGATGTGGAAAATGAATCCATGCAATAATATTTCAAGGTTCAACGAGTGTTTTGATATGAAATACAGGCTAATTGGAGTTGTGGATCAAAAGTTATGGACAAAACAAAATGGTGTGTTAAATTGGAAAAATGCAGAATTTTGTGCTAAATGTAATAAACTTAAAGGAGTTTGTTTACAGGCAAAGGGGTATGAAAAGGATGGGAATTATATAGGGATTTCATGTTCATGAAACAGAAAGAAATATGGAAAAGTTGAATGTAGGAATTAGATATATATGTATATATAGGCTTGTCCTACTAAAAATAATGAAGAAGTGAGAAGGCCATGATTTCCTTATATTCAGATTGGTTGAATATTAGTTTGAACTTAAAATGCCAAACCAAGCGTGAAATAATCTTTCATGTAGGCTATCCATATTAAGCGTTCGGAACAAGCTAGACATGAGTTCTATTCGACTATGAACTGTATAGGACACGAGGTGAGTACCATTGGCTTAATAAATCAATATCTTCTTGTGAAAGTTATGTTTTACTGAGAAATGTTATATGAATCCTGTTGGTTTCTCTGAATGAGAATAAGGTTTTTCTGAGAAAGAAATTATATCAGAATATGTTTGATTTGAATAAAAACGTGGAATTTCATTTTTGGAATTATTCATAGTAAGTGACAGATTCCTAAAATATGACAATAAGATTGAGGAACCTTTGTATTTTCCTAAACATCACATGGTTTTCCAAAATGAGAAATGGTTTCTCTGAACGGAAAATTTTGGGAAACTTTAGGAAATAGTATTTCCTACAAGGACTTTTAGGTCACCTAAATTATTAATAATCTTCAGTATAAATGTATACTTGAAGGCTTTCTTCTCATTAATTATGAGACAAAATTATATTTTATGCTGGGAAAGCATTAATGTTCCTTTTGTAGAAAGGATTTTTGGGAAAATATGAGTTATAAATATTATGGAATTATAAGTGTGATTTCTTGAACTAAATTCTTCTTTTTGGATTACAATTATGGAATTCCTGAATAATACTCCTTTTGAAATCGGGTATTCTTCAAATGATGAAAATACCCTTGGAAACTTATTTTATTATACGAAAATGACTTTTATCCTTTTTCGCTGTGGTTTTAGAGAACAATCCCTCAGTATAAGATTAAATTTTGAAAAACGGTATTTTAACCTGGAAAACTATTTTATTGGTATTCCTTTGGGAATAAGATAATCATTTGGCCTTGTGAGCCAAAGGGATTAATTAACTACTCTGGTGAGTCGGTGAGATCAATATATGGAAAATGATACTTGGACCCCGAAAAATGTTTTATTTGATATTCTTTTGGGGATTGTGGAATTGGTATTGGTCTTGTGAACTAGTGGAAATGTTGAGTACTCAGTAAGGATTTTGATATTTATACTAGCTCATGTTATATGTAGACAACCCAAAGTAACCTAGCTAGTTCTGAAAATTATCTTACTCCAAATAGGGCTATAGGACATTGCGATAAGTTATCCTGGCTAGCCATTTAGCACCTGACAATTGTCATACCTTGTGTGCACTTTGATTTGGGATGTTCACAGAGCTGGGCGAGGACACTTGGTGCATTCAATCCTTTGCCGCCTCGATCGTGATTGACGTCTAGATTAGGACCCCTGGGCTTAGGAGGCAAATAAAATATTTTTATATGAGGTATTGTGCTGACACGGACTTACCATTCCGATAATGCACAGTTGAGTATTGTAAACTTGTGACCGAGTACAATAAAACTGCGATGTCGAAGGAGAAGCCTTGTGAGCATTACACAAAGGCCGACCTTCGGTTCAAAGAATTGCCTGTATTTCTAAAATTGGGGCAATAATCTGGACTAAAACCCAAATTTTCCAAAATGGTTGAATTTGATACAATCTCTTTCTTAGTGAGTTGTAGAGATGTTTTTAATAGAGAATACCATGGTTTCCCGCAATGGTTTTATGAAACAAAAACTGATGACACTTTTGTTTATTTAATTTATGAACACTAACATACAGGACTCATTGAGTGATTTCACTAACAAATGTGCTATTTCTCTATGAAAAAATTAGGGATCAGTGGCACAGTGAAAGACAGTAGACTCCCAGAAACTCATGTTGTGTTTCGGATCTATTGTGCTTTGAATATTGTGTCAGAAGACAGAAACTACATAACTTCTTCTATTTAATAAAGAGTATATTAGAAAATTTTTCATTGTGAACTAAGTTAAGTTCTTTATAAAGACCCTTTGTCTAGTTGACTAGAAGGTCGACATCCTAGAAAAGTGAAGCCCACTACTCTTTAGAATGGTGGGGTGTTATACTCTGCTCTCGATTTTAAGTGTAAAGAATGCTTAAATAGAGGTTTGGCCGTGTTAAATTTAAAAAATTTGGCAAAACAACATTTTCCTCACTAGTGGGTGGCCCAGGGAACTTGAACTTAGGCTGCCATTTTCTAGAAAAATTGGTGAAACTTGAAGAAGCAGGCGGCCAAGGGAAGTCTATCTTCCCTAGGCTACCACCTAAACCATATATACAAAAATATAAACAACTTGGCAGCCTAGGAAAGATAAGGTTCCCTAAGCCACCAACATTCTAGAAACTAAGCAAAGAGAAATGCTACCAGGTAGCCGAGAGAAGCTAGACTTCCCTAGGTTGCTAACATTTTGGAAATTATGTACAAGAATAAACAGTACCTGGTAGCCTAGGGAACTTCAAGCGACTTTTGATGCCTGCTTTTAGAGCAAACATAGGGAACTTGAAGTTCCCTTGGCCACCTTCTTCCTGGACAAACATTGATTCACAGCAATTTTCCTTCTTCAATCTCTATTCTTTGTATTATCTTCCATCTTCTTCCCTATTCTTCTTTAATCGATGTTTTTCCATTTCTAGCAAAAACAAAATAGACAAGATGTAGTGAGTAGTGAAATAAAGAAGAATTTATCTTTGTTGAAGCACAAAAATAATGAAAAATATATACACGATAAAGCCTTATTATACACATGCACACTTAACCCTTTACATGTCCTCAAGCAAACCATAAAGCACCATAAGGAAATAGTTTTTTCACAAAATAGGATGAGATTTTTGAACATGAGTTGGCCAAGATAGTAAAGGTATGATTTCGTATTTGATTTAAGAATCAAGTCCAAAACCCGATTAGTCAAGCTAATTTTTGTGTAAATAAATAAATTAGGAATGAAATGACCTAAACTATTGAAGTTAAGTTAAGCAAGTCTATACTCATTTGATTCTTTGGGTTTCGAAAGTGAGAAGCATAAATCATATAAGCATGGCCCAATAAGTTAATTATGCATTCTATGATCTCCTAACCACCATATTTCGAATAGGCAAACGTAGGATTAGTCTATAAGCTCACTTTATTCTCTCTATTCTGTTTCATTTCATTTCACTTTCTTTTTCTTGTATTAAGGTAATGCAAAAGCTTAGAGGATGTGTACTTATAATTTTTCATATTTTGCATTAACTTACTCTAGATTTATTATTATTATTATTATTATTATTATTATTTGTTTTTTCTTGTGGATTAGACAAATTAATACAAAGGCCTAGTAAAGAGGTGTGTAAGGATTTATTAGCTTTTCTATCACCTTGCTTTATTCTCTTATTATGTTACCTCAATCCATATTTACACACTCATAATAAAGATTAGTCGACCAATTAAAGAACAAAGAAAGTTCTATGTTTATATTTGATCATAACCACTACCTCAATTCCTAAGAAATAATATGGTGTCACTTTTATAAAGCCTAAGCAAGGTTAATTTAAATTCTCATGATCTAACAACTTCATTTTTTATGTACAAGTTTACCCTAAAAGAAACTTATCCAATTTGTTTTAGATTCAATTCTTAGGGCAAAAGGAAAGTAACAACAATACCATCAAGGCATAACAAAGTCTGAAAATTTAAAAAAAAAATTTCAAACAATCACATAACTTTTCTAAATTAAGAAAAATTGGCCAAATTCATACACAACTCCTCAAAATCAAGATAAATTGTATAATTATAATAAAAACTTGAAGAGGATATTAACATAACCCCTCTCATATACTTAAATCAAACATTGTCCTTGTTGACACAAATATAACAACAAGCACATCCAAATTGGATTAAAATGGAAAAAAAAAAAAGGGAAAGAAGGTTAGTAATTCTCTTCAAGTGATTACAGCTTATGGAAAAGTGTAATTATGTCAGAAAAAGAAGAAGAAAAGAAACTGCTAAAAATACGTTAAATATAGTAAATGTTAACTAGAAGAAAAAATAATATAACATAAATAAAATCAAAATCGAATATATACAAAATAGAATCTAAATAGAAGAAAAGAAATGGAAAAGTAAATGAATCCTCCAAAAAAAAAAAAAAAAATCAAGGCTCCTCTGCATCGTGTCAATGTAGTCCACTCTCTCCATTTCTCCAATGTTTTCTTTGTGGTATAGCTTCAATTGGTTCTCATTTACTGTTGAAGAATCCTTTTTTTGGATGAGATAGATCAACTACTCCAATGAGGGACACCTTAGTCACCAATAATGGTCCGAAATACCTAGATTTTAGCTTCCTGGGAAATAGCCTCAGTCTTGACTTGAACAACAACAATTAATGACCCTCATTGAATTCGTATTTTTGTATGATGTGCTTGTCATTCTACTTCTTCATATTCTTCTTGTATATCCTTGAGTTCTCATAAACCATTTTCCTTAATTCATCTATCTCATTCACTTGGAGAAGCCTTTTTGTTCCTGCAGAGTTAAGACCAAAACTAATCAACTTTACGGCCTAAAGATCATTATGTTCCACTTCTATAGGTAGATGACACAACTTTCTATAAACTAAGCTATATGGAGTGGTTCCTATAGGTGTCTTGTATGCTATTCGATAAGCCCAAAGAATATCATCTAACATCACACTCCAATTTTCTAAGTACGATTCACCACCGTTTCCAATATTCTTCTCCGCTCTCTATTGATAGCTTCTACTTGGCAACTAGTCTAAGATGATAGCAAGTAGCTAGCTTGTGGGTCACATATAATCTATTTAGCACTTTCTCCAACTTGTTGTTGCAAACATGAGTTGCTCTATTACTTTTCAGCACTCTAGGCACACCAAAGTGAGTAAATAGCTTTTTTAGAAACTTAATCACCATTCTAGCACCATTTGTAAGTAATACATGTGCTTCTAACCATTTAGATACGTAGTCAACAGCCACTAAAATGTACTTACCACCAAAAGATTGTTGGAAAAGGTCCCATAAAATCAATCCATAACAATTAAATATCTTACAAGCTTAGAAAGTGGAAAGAGGCATCTCATGAGCTTTAGAGACATTACCTATCCGCTAGCATCTATCGCAATTAGTCGAAACACTGTGGGCATCCTTAAACAATGTAGGCCAGTAGAATCTAAGGTCAAGGACCTTTCTTGCCGTCCTATTCATTTGATAGTCCCCCCTAGTTGGTCCTTCATGATAATGTTAAAGAATGTCCAAAGAATCAGCCATATCCACACATCTTCAAATAACATGATTTGCATATAAGTGAAACAAGAATGGATCCTCCCAAAAGTAATACTTCACATCGAGAAAAGAATTTCCTAATTTATTATGGAGTAAGTTCTTTTGGAAGGATACTTGTTGCAAGAAAGTTAGCATAATCAGTAAACTAAGAAGAAGCTGAATTTTTATCTTCAACCAATAAAGTTGTTCATCCCAACTACCATCATTAATCTCTTCTTTTTTTAGTGCTTCTAGAGTGGGGTTTTCTAGCCTTGACAGGTGATCCGCAGTAATGTTTTCAACTCTATTCTTATTCTTGATCTCCAAATTGAACACTTGCAACAAAAATACCCATCTAATCAATCTAGGCTTAGAGTCAAGTTTGGTAAGGATGTATTTCAGCATAGACTGATTAGTGTAAACCACAACTTTAGATACAACAAAGTAGGAGGAAAATTTATCAAAAGTAAATACTGTTACTAGCAACTCTTTTTTTTGTGATAGTATAATTTTCTTGTGCTGATGTGAGTGTTTTACAAGCATAGTAAATTAGCTGGAAACACTTGCCCCACCTTTGTCAAAGAACTACTCCAACCGTATAGTCACTGGCATTACACATTAGCTCAAAAGGGAGTGGCCAATTGAGAACAACTAAAATGAGAAAGTTAACTAATTTTTGTTTCAATAGATTAAAAGTAGATACACAATTTTTATCAAAATTAAAGCAACGTCCTTTTCAAGTAGAGATGTAAGGGGTTTAGAAATGTTCTGAGAAGTCATGGATAAATCTCCTGTAGAAGCCTGAATGCCTAGGAAAACTCCTATTGGCTCTCACAAAAGTTGGTGGAGGATGTTTTTCAATTAGCTCTATCTTGGCTTGATCAATCTCAATCCCTTATTGTGAAATCTTATGTCTCAAGGCTATACCTTCCTTTACCATAAAGTGACATTTCTCCCAATTAAATATAAGATTTGTCTCTTCACAACTTTTGAGCACTTTTCCCAGGTTTTACAAACAAAGCTCAAAGGAACCACCCAAAAATAGAAAATTTATCCGTGAATACTTCCATTATCTCCCTTAGTAAACCTACAAAAACAGCCATCATACATCTTTCAAAAGTTCTAGGCCGATTACACAATCTAAAAAACATACACATATAAGCAAAAGTTCTAAAAGGGTAGGTGAAGGTAGTTTTCTCTTGATCTTTAGGGGTTATGGGAATCTAAAAATACCCAAAAAATCCATCTAGGAAGTAGTACTACATGTGTCCAACTAACCTTTCTAGCATATGATCAATCAAAGGAAGGGGGAAGTGGTCCTTTCTTGTGGCATCATTTTGTTTTCTATAGTTAATGCATATTCTCAATCCCGTGATAAGCCTCATTGGAGTAAGCTCATTCTTCTCATTATGTGCCACTATTATGCCTCCCTTCTTTGGTACCACTTGTACTGGGATTACCCATACACTGTCTGAAATTAGGTATATCATTCCTGCATCTAGTAGCTTAATCACTTTATCCTTAACTACTTCCTTCATTTTTGGGTTCAATCTTCATTTGGGTTGTACTATAGGTTTTGTATCTACCTCAAGCGAGGATCCGATGTGTGCAGAAAAAAGGAATGATTATTTTAATGTTCATGACTTTCCATGCTATAGCCTTCTTGTGTCTATGAAGCATTTGAAGTAATTGTAGTTTTTGCCCTTTCTTTAGATCTCTTGTAATTATCGTCGGCAAAATTTTCCCTAGGGCAAAAAATATGCACTTGAGATGATCTAGAAATTCCTTCAATTCTAGCATTGGTGGGTCCTCTATGGATGATCTCATTTGCCCAAGACTTGATCTCTTTGTAACCTCAAAAACTGCTGATTTATATTTGTCCTTGAAGTTGTCCACATATGCTAATAGTTCTTAGGGATACTATTCCACGTCTTCTACTAACCCATCCTTAGTCTACTAAATGTAGTGTTCTTACAAAAAATCAGAAATGCAATCATCTAGAACATCAATTCTAAAGCTGTTATCTTGCAAGAAAGAATGTTTCATATGCTCTGAAAGTATCATGATAACTTCCTTCTTCTCAACTCCTAGTGTTAGTTTTCCCCTATGAACATCTATTATAGCGTTTGCAGTAATTAGGAAAGGTCTGCCTATAATTAAGGGAACTTTGAAATCTTCATCCATATCAAGAACAACAAAATCAACTAGAGAAATGAATTTGTCAACCTTAACAAGCATATCATCCACAATCCTTGTAGAATGTTTGATAGATCTATCTACTAATTGGATACTCATCATAGTGGGATTTAGTTCACCTAAGCCTAATTTACAAAAAGTGTTGTAAAGTAACAAATTGATACAAGCCTCTACATCTGCTAATGTTGTGCCAAAAATAATAGTACCAATTACACAAAGAATGGAAAACCTTCTTAGATTCTTCAATTCATTATATTAGAGGAGAGCAGAATACTCTTCAATCAAGGTGACAGTAGATAGATCTTCTAGCTTTTTTTGCTGGATAGGATATTCTTCAAAAATTTAGCATGCTTAGGCATTTGTGTTAAGGCCTTAACAAATGGAAGATTGATCTATAGCTAGTTGAACAACTCTAAGAACTTTTTAAATTGCTTGTTATCTTTTTCATTTCTTAGATGATTTGAATATGGCAGAGAAGAAGGATGTTTCTGCTTTTTTTTATCTTTTCTATTTCTATTGTCTCGGATGGAGGTATTGCCTTTTTTGTTTAGATTGATAGTACTACAGACAAGTTCGATTCTTTCTCTTGTTCTTCTTTTGTTCTACTTTCATCATTATTGTTGTCTAATGTTGTCATAGGTTTAGTTAGCTCTTTACCACTTCTTAATGTGATTGCCTTTACAAGTTCATGGGATGCATAATCTTCAAGATTTTTAGCAAATCACCTAATCTTATATCCGGGATTTTGAATTAATGCTTCTTGACACCTTATCAATGGCTTTACCGACTCAAAATGTGAAATAGTTGAAATAGAAAATTTCTCTACAAGAGGCTCAAGTGATGGCCTATAACTCAACTCATGAATCCAGTGGACATTATTAACTGCCTTTCTATGATAACCATCTTGAGTACTATTCCCCCAATACCATACATCTCCCCCCTCATCAGTATCTATATAACAATGTAAAATCAACCTCTCAAGAACAATTCAAAACTAAAATAAATGGTTAGCGTAATAATTGCTCAAAATAAACACAAAAGATCAATAGCTTCCAAAGTATTCATTAAACCTCAAAATTGCAAGCCAAAAACAAATTTCATGATAAAGTAGTAATTTTCAATCTCCAAAAGATGAACAATACACTCAAGTCCAAAAGACCATTCATTTATTAGACAAAAACATAAAATAATATTCCTCCCCAAAATAACTGTAAGTCACAAATTAACATGCATAGTTCATAAGAGAACAAAATAATAAATAAATAAATACAACTGCAAAAAGAATGAAAAAAGATGAAATGTAAACCAAAGAAGTTTCCCAAAAAGATAAGTTCATCCATCCAAAACATATACCACGTACCCTCCTTCAAAATTTCAATTTTCAAGCAAAATGAATACAATCTCCATCACACTAATCCAATCTCAAATTCTCTTCCTAAGGAATCCAACAAATGAAATCCATAATGCAAATCTCCAATTTCAACAATTTCCTTATAATCATCCTCAACTAATCAAAAGAACAAGATATAAATGAATGAATAAATAAATGACATTAAAATTACTCAGAATCCAAACGAATAGGTTTTACAACAAAAATGATATAACAATCAAAGAATTCTCAAATACAAATTTTAGCCAAAGTGAAGTACAATCACAACACATATACGACAACAATTCGCAAACAAATTTGTTATATGTGCAATGGTATATACAAATATACAGATAAATTAACAAGAATTAAATTTTTTAGAATGTAGCCAAAGCCATTCCCCAGTCATGGCAATATAAACTTAATGTTTGTGTTTTGCATATAAGAAAATTCAAGTCATTGTGCCCCCATTCATGCATAAGTTATAATAATTAAACTGCCAATTAGAAAAAATAAAACACACACATATCCAGGTAAGTGGACCTATCGCCTAGTCTAGTATTAAGTGGATTAGGTTAAGAATTAAAGAAGGGATTAGTTGGAGTCATGCAATAAAGATTACTCTAATTTGGAAAGGATAGGGATTTGATGTGTTCAGTGAGAATCATAAAACTAATTACTTATGATAATCCAATCTATGATAGGGTTCCTAATTTGTTCTCAAACCATGTTCCTAGGATAAATTAGTCTCCTAATTGACTTGGATTTGTTTTCTTGTTTTTGTTAGTTTCCTTATTTATTCATGTTTTAATTTAGTTAGTTTCCTATTTGATTCCCCCCCCCCCACCCCACCCCCTTCCCAATTCTTTTATGCAATTCATCATAAGAATTCATTCAAATTAATTATTTAAGAATAGTTCATAAGATCAAGATATGGAGAGAATATAAGAGTATACTTCCCTTAAGTTCCTTATGGGTTCGATACCCTACTCGCTGCTATATATCTTAGGAAGAAGTGTTTATAAATTTATTTTTGTTAGGTGTATGACAACTATACTTAAATGACCCGATTTTTTGAATATCATAATCTTCTATGACATATACAAATATTACAGATGAAAAAGTTTAATAACCAATCACATACTCACATGATATGCTATGAAATGAAAACCATCCATGTAATCTAAAGGTAGTTCTAGGTGGGTTTCACACCTATCTTTATTTTATAATGTTTTCTAGCAGAGGATTCTCAAAGATAAATTTTTTTTTTCTAAAATACATCTTCTATGACTTTCTATATATATATTTTGTTCATATTTTGTTGTCCACAATGTTGGAGAATATAAATATTTTTACAAAATCTATATTTTTCATTTAATTATTTTTATCTATATAAATGTACATTTTTCTACTAACTTCTTAACATGAATTTTACAAAAGTGGATATATTTTATCGGTGCTATATTGTAACCATAAAGGTGCAGATAATTTTAAAAATAATTTTTCTAAAATTAGGGGGCACGACGCCGCACAAAGAGCACACAGCACCATCGGAAGTGAGGGACATGGCGCCACACAGGCATAACATTTCTAAAACAATGAAGAAGAAGTTTCTAGAGTATAAACCATGTATACAATATCCAAGCATGCTACAAAAGAAAAGAATTGATGAAGGAAGAGCCATAGAGCAACCTTTGAAAAGTGTTGATAAAAAAATGTGCCCTTTAAAGCAAGATATCCAAATGGCCTATACATTTGGAAGACAAGATATTCTACCAGATGTGGATGGGGGAATAAAAAAGAACAAATGTGTTAGAGTCTACAAGAAAGGATCCCCAAGAAGAAAATAGAGTACATAAGGACCCATTGAATAGTGTGATAAGAGACAGACCCCACCCTCATATATGTTTTTCTAATGTCTCTTTCTCACATGATTTTGTTAGTACATCTCAATTCATGGAACATAATGAAGCTAATGATGATGTGAAGAACCAACCATACTTTGAGGAACAAAAGTTTTCATGCAAAAGTCACAAGGAGTCCCTGGAGTATTATGGCCAATTATGACCTTTAACCAAGTAAAGAGAGATAACTTAGCTCTTGTAGGCACTACAATGGAAAGTAAATATAGCTCAACTACTTCTTCAAGAGCTACAATACTAGGTTTGGAGTTGGGAAGTTTTGAATGTAATAATGCATTGGAGGAGATAATTGAAGTTTTCATTAATGATGCACTCTTTAAATATTATTTGCATTCATATGTGGAAGACTTGGTTGGTATGTTTAAAGAGTTGCAAGGGAATAAGGTCAATGTGATTAATTTTCTTGGGACTAATGATTTACGTAAACCTTACTTCCAAAAACCTCTTTTATCCTTATTTGATTCTTCATACCTACTTTTTACATTGAGTGTTACTTTTCTTTATAAAGGAATTATGAGAAAGCATAACGAATGGAAAGAGTGTGTTTATGTTTTGAGATTTGATTTGTGTTTGCCTCATTTAAGTTTTTATATACTTATTTTATTTTGATTTAGTCTTTGTCATTTTCTCACTCCCTAACAGTAAAGATAATACGGTTTTTAAGTGTAGGAGAGTGAGTATTTCTTTACATGCTTTCTTAGGAATTATTTGTATAGTATTTTATTTATCTTATTCTGCTTTCTTTTGTTTTGGTGTGTAATTTTAATAGTCTTTATGTTTTATTTTTTATTTTTGCAATGTAACAAATCGAGAAAAAACTCTTTTTCTTCCTACTTTAACATCTATTAAACCTTAATTCACTTGGGGAGTGTTTGCTTAACCTTTCCTCCGTATCATTTTTCAACCCTTTGGATATTTATTCTCTCATGTGTTGGATTTTGATCATGCAAATCAGTTGACATGCAGCAGAAAAATAAAAAAAAATCCACGCAAAGGATCACTTGTATGTAATTAAATGGATCATGAGAAAGGAAGAAAAATTAATTACCTTAATACGTAGTTTTTAAAAATATTTCTTCCGTGCAAATCCCCTTCAAAAATTGATCCAATCGAGCCACCAAATTTCAAGTATAGGAATTTCTCTAATATTGATCCACACAAAGAACATACTCAAGAACTACCAAAATCTATGCTAGTAGAATAATGCTTGGTAGCTTTATAATTAATTTTATTGGAGAAGAGAAAAATATCTTTCGAAAAGAAGAATAAGAAAAATGAAAAACCATGTTCTCTGTGAAAAGAAAAGAAAACCACAATGTATTTTCAACGAAAAACTCAGTCAACTTTTTTTCAACTAAAACCATATATATATAAATATATTTGCTCAATCGAATCAAGTCTTTTGTTTATTTCCTAAATATTTTAGGAATCAAACGATAAATAAACATTTTCTTATCTTTTCATTATGGTATTCGGATTTCCAAATTGCTATTTAGCCCAGAAGGTATTGCAAATTACATTTTGGCCCCAATAATTATAACTACATATAATTCGCCACATAAAGTTATTTCTTCTCTCAAATTAACCCCATAATACTATCAAATAATATTTTAAGTATCAATTCCTCTATTGTATGCGACCTATTAGGTTTTCTAGTCATTTGGTAGTTAATATAAATTAATTCTATCATAATAGAATTAATAATCCCTGAAATAAATAGAATTAATTTATTAATTCTAACAAGGATTAAATTTAACAAATCTCTAATTAATAAATTCATATTTCACAATCATGAGCGGTACATAGCAATACATCACGATTACCCAAAAGTGCAGAAAGTCAAGTGGCTTGATGTGAACCTTTCGATCGTGAAACGTTTGTGCAATAAACTCCTCTAGCCATATAATCTATCATTCAGTTTTGAGTATGGAATTAGTTCCAACTCCCTGTAGAATCTTCATTAATTATAGCCTGAATACTATAGTACTTGTTCCCGGAATCCATTACTCATCATGTGTATCAATTGGAACTATTTCCAAAATACAGTCACCTTGGTTAAGGATTTCTAGAGTAATGATTTCTAGAAGTGACCATAAGATATTCACTCCTACTATTAGGAGTGGTGAATCCTTTATTGATCATCTCAAGTACTTTCGTTTACTTCACATTGTACCTAATGTCATCCCATAGGTGGTCATGTAAGGACTCCAAAGATTAGAGTCAAAGTACAACGCTTAGCAAACGAAGTACGTTGGAGTTTTTAAGTCAAGGATACTTGCACATTTGCTATAAAGATATTCTATTGCTGGCACTAAATAGCTATGCATGTGATTATCTCATAGTTAGGTCATCCAATGTACTTGTTCAAATAACAAGTATCCATGTATTAACTTTAAGAATCACAATAATCATGGATGTGAGAACACGTGCTAATCTTAATGTATTGATGATGTCCTATCTCATTAATACTATGACTTGAAATGATTTAAGAACAAACAAATTCAAGTATAGTAGGAACCTCACGATCACGATCTCGATCATAATTTCCTTAACACAGGGTTTTACTTGGGACTTTATGTTACAGTTTTTATATACCTGAACATATAGAATAAAGAAACTGAAAGATAAAGAACGCTTTTTATTAATTTAATGTGCAAAATATATTATATAAATGACTGCTTCTAGGGTATAATCCTAATAATCTCTTACTTGCACTAGACCCAATCGTTCATGTATCTAATACAGAATGATTGAACGTGGCCATCATGTTTCTTTTTGGATAATACCTTCGCAAATGGATTAACTATATTCTGATTAGTGGAAACTCTCTCCATCTTTACATCCTTTTTATCAATGATTTTTCTAATCAAGTGAATAGTATCTAAATACATGTTTGGATTGCTAATGAGACTATTGTTCCTTTACTTCTGCAATGGCTCTATTGTTATCACAATAAAAGTATATTAGATCAATAATACTAGGTACCACACCTAGTTCAGTAATGAACTTCTTGATCCGATCCGCCTCTTTAGCTGATTCGGAAGGCTGCGATGTACTCAGCTTCAGTGGTTGAGTCGGCAATTGTATCTTGTTTGGAACTTTTCCAACTAACACCCCACCTACAAAAGTGAACTCGTATCTTGATTTAGATTTGTAATCATCCTTATCAAATTGCAAATTGGTATTAGTATAACCTCTAACTTGAAAGTCACTATCTCTACAGACTAAAAATACATCCTTAGTTCTTCTCAAGTACTTAAGGACATTCTTGACAACCATCTAGTGACCTTCTCTAGGGTCTGATTGGAATCTGCTCATCAAACCAAGAGCACAAAATACATCAAGCCTAGTAAATATTTTAGCATATATGATAGAACTAATTGTCGAAGCATATGGTATCTTATTCATGTGATCATTTTCATCTTGTATCTTAAGACACCTAGATTTTGAATGGCTTACCCCATAGGTCATGGGTAAGAATACCTTCTTGGATTGATCCATGCTAAAACTTTTTAACACTTTATCTATATATGTACACTGTGAATGGCCAAGCAACCCTTTTGATATATCTCTATAGATCTTTATTCCCTGAATATAGGTTGTATCCCCAAGGTCTTTCATGGAAAACTTCTTTGATAACTAAATCTTGATTGATTATAGAATAGAAACATCATTTTCTATTACTAATATATCATCTGCATATAATAATAGGAAAACAATTGCATCCCAATAACCTTGTTGTAGACACAATGTTCATCCATGGTTTGTTTCAAATCAATTCTTTAATTGTTTCATCAAAATGGATTTTTCAACTCCTACAAGCTTATTTTAGTCCATAAATGTACATTTGCAGCTTGTACACTTTAGTATGATCCTTGGATATGAAACTCTCAGATTGTGTCACGTACACTTCATCAGTCAAATTTCCATTAAGGAAGGCTGTTTTCATATCTATTGTGAAATCTCATAATCATAATAAGTAGTAAGTGGTAGGAGTATCCTAATGGATTTCTGCATTGCTACTGGTGAAAAGGTTTCGTCATAGCCAATACCATGTTTTTTAAGGTAGTCTTTTGCAACCAATCACGCCTTATAGGTAATCACTTTATCATCTATGTCAGTTTTCTTTTTGAAAACTCATTTGTACCCTATGGTTTTATCCCTTCAGGTAGATCAACTAAAGTCTAAACTTGGTTGTCATATATGAAATCCATTTCTGACTTCATAGTACCAAGCCATTTGTCAGATTCTGAACTATTCAGAAGTTCTTCGTAAGTGGTGGGCTTATCTTCTTCTATGAATGATAAGTTATTGTAGTCAGTGGTGGGCTTATCCTTAGAAAAAGTGGTTTTAGTTATTTTTCCTAGTATGTAAGATTCAAAAGTCATATATGACTTAAAATCAAATGAGCCTAAGTCACCATACTTATGTAACAAAGAAATGCGATTCTCATTTACATGGCATAAGCGACAATGACATAAGTAGGATGGGTTTGTGTTATCTTTTTTTGGCCTTTTATTGTTTATATTGAGAACTTGAATTTTCATTTGTATAACATATAAACCATTCATCAAAGTTGCTGTGCCATAATGGATATCATTTAATGAAAAAGAACAACTTTTATTCTTAAAATTTAAATGAAATCCTAGCAAGTCTAAACAAGCAACTGAGATAATGTTTTTAAGTAAAATTGGTACATAACAGTTTTATAATTCTAGAATTAATCAAGAAGATAGGTGTAGATGATAAGTCACCATGGCTAGTACAACAAACTTTGTTCCATTTGCTATATAAAGGTCCACACCACCTTTTTCCAGCTTTCTGCTGCTTTATTGTCCCTACAAATTATTGCACATATGAAGTCCACATCCTGTATCCAATACCCATATCCTATTGTTAAATATAGTATTGATCTCAATCATAAATATTCCAAGAGTAGAAGTAGAAGTGGTTGTAAGCTTCTCCTTTTGCTTCTTTTCTTTAACAGTCTCCAATTAGCCTTTATAGTTGTGCCTCCAATAACCTATTTTCCCACAATACTGACATGGTCCTTTGGTAGCTATCTCATTCTTCTTTACACCATCTTTAGGTTTAATTGGATTCTTCTTCTTTCTTTTACAAACATTTTTCCTTTTACAAGAAGAATTAACCAATAAGACAGTATTGTTTTCTTTCTTCATTGAAGACTCAATAGTTTTAAAAAAGATTTACCAACTCAGGTATTTTGGTCTCAATCTTATTCATCTAGGTGTTCATCACAAATTGTTAAAAACTAACTGGCAGTTATTGAATAATTAAGTCTATACTTAATTAGTGATCCATAGTAAACCCATGTTATCCAAGATTCTCAATTCACTTGAGTATCTTAAGTCCATGAGTGGCTACCAAAGTGCCTTCTACCATCTCAGAATAGAATAACTGCTTAGATATCTCATATCGCTCCGTCCTAGCTTGCTTATCAAAAAGTGAAAAACCTTAGAGGGGGTAGTGAATAAGGTTTTTGACAAATTTAAAACACTTTTTAAAAAGGATCTATTTTTTGAAGTCCTCGTTTCATTTTTCAGATCGAGGAGTTTGCTAGGTATGCAAAGAAGAGTTTTTAAGCAGCCTTAAGCAACCAACTACAATCTGAATGAAATGAGACAAGAGATGAGGAGTCAATAAAAAAATAAAGATGGGTTGGTAAGAATCATAAATATTTCTTTTGAATGATTGAAAACATTGAGCAAAGAAATTCGCAAGTCTGTCGAATTAAATTCAAGGAAGATGAACAAGAGATTTATAGTGGTTCGATATAGCAAGATCTACATCCACTACCTTAAGCTCACACTTTAGCATTTTTAAATTAGATCTGTATAAAAAAGTCAACTCAATGGTGTTCGTCTATACCAATTACACAAAAGGATCACCACACTTGGTTTTACCAAAACCTCTCAATCAGGTACAAATTAAGGCTCATCTCGAATGAGTTTTACACCACAACCTTGATATTAAAAACGGATTATAGAAATAAAAAAGAGATAACTCACACTTTTGAGAAAATGTGCAAACAAATGAGCAACAACATCGTTTACCTTTTGGAACAATTAGATTTCACTTTAAAGCAGTAATGAAAAGGGAGATTTTTGTATTCTAAAGTGTAAGAGTGTTATGAGAAAGATAGGACAAAAATATACTTTAAAATTGAGTTTTGAAAGCTTTTATAGAAGTAAAAAGTAAAGCTCCAACGGCTAATTTCTTGCTGTCAGATTTTCTATAGTTTTTTACTCAAGGAAAGGACGAAGCTTTAGACACTGTTCAAAATGGCATTTTTCTAGGCATAAACATTTTGATACTATTCACAAAGTTTTAGACGAAGCTTTTGGATGCAAGCCATCCAAATTACTTAATCCAAGATTTTGAAGACTTAATACTTTGAAATCTTTTAGCTTCGGTACTTTAAGGTAGAAATAAATTGAATCATAAGGTAAGGATGATATCGAATACCTTAATAAACGATTCCTAGTCTAGAGTTCCTTCAAGAGGACTTCTTGATCTTGCAAGCTCTAAGGTTGAAGTTGTACTTGATTAATCACCACTTTGGATTCCATTTCCTTAAGAGCTTCTTGTCAATCTTAATTGTATGCCTTGAAAGAATTGAGCTCAAAAACATCCTATAACATGTAAGTCACACAAATTACTCCTCTTCAATAGCTGTCATAAGTTAAAACATATAAGAATACCCTCGGGGCTAACAATCCCCCTCATTTTTGAGTGATGACAAACTTGTGGGCTTTTGATATAAAAATAATGATATGTACAATACGGACATGTTAGATTGAGAGAAATAAGAATATTTTTTTATTGAAATACAAACTCTCGTTCTAGGACTCAAAGAGTGCTTATGATATTAAGATAGAAAATTTAAAGCATGTACTCATAAACATGGCTTAATGAACCTGTGGCACAACCAACCTCCATATCTTCCTTCCTTCCATCACACGACTATTCCACAAGAGAATAGCCACAATTGGTAGAATAATTTGTATAGATATTTACACAAGCAGGTATAAAATATAAATTATAAGATATAATGCTCTCCCTTAATATGTTCATATATGAACATAAGATATAAAACCATGAAGTGCGTTTTTTAGAGTAAGACTAGATTCCAAAAGTTTGGAATTCCAAAATGTGCACCCAAAATAGTGTAAGATGTCGTAGAACCTATTCTTTTGAAAGGTTTTTGGATGACCAAATCATGTGTCCAAAATAGGGTAGAGTTAGGTAGCAATTTAGCCTTAGAAAAAATTCATTTTTGGACTGATCGTTTGGAATGAGGAAATGTGAGTCCAAAACTCCACCTGTGTATGTGCATGCTAAAAGTGAATTTTCACGAAAATGGATTAGAAATTTTTTAAAACAACCATGTCTGCTCAAGACGTTTCAAACACAAGGAATATTTTGAGCAAAAGAAAAAAAATGTTATAAGCGTAAGTATCCTCACCATCTGAAAATTTTAATATAGTTCATAGCATAATCATTTTGAAAACAAATCATTTAACCAACCAAATCTTAATTTGTTAGAATGGAAAATGGACTCAGACAGACACTTCAATCTCCTTTGTTTACAACACCAACAACATCTCAATATAGTCTCCATCAAATACCCATATCTTTACAGTCTGCATTTTTAAACTATAATTATAAATGGACAAAATCAGAATCCATAACAAATTTTCATAGACCGACATACATCCATTATATATAAACTATATATATATATATATATATTCATAATTCACAACAACATACATCCATTATATATAAGCAGTATATATTCATAATTCACATCACCACATCGTCATACAATTGCCCAACAAATCCACAACAAATTCACATCATCACACAATCGCCCAACAAATCCACAATCTATATTTCCACAATCTATTGATAATCTGTATTTTTCTCCCCCTTTATCATCAATCAAATATAGAATTAGAGAATAAGGAGAATAAAGATATCAAATAAATTGTTCAGATTGAGAATAGAATAGATATATATTTAACAGATAGAACAAGAGAAATGCAGAATTTAAATTGTTCAAAGACTAGTGTAGAAATTATAAAAGGGATTGGCAATGGGAAAGAAGTAAAAAGTGTTCAAGTAGAAGAAGTCTTGTATGTAGTCCACAGAGATGCTCAGTCAAGAAATGTGAATGGTTGTTGACTTAGTCCTGACACCCCTTTTGGAGTGTTGTCAAGCAATGCGACTGGATTTCCTTTTACCCACCACATG
Organism: Voacanga thouarsii; assembly: GCA_026120185.1. NCBI lineage: Eukaryota > Viridiplantae > Streptophyta > Magnoliopsida > Gentianales > Apocynaceae > Voacanga > Voacanga thouarsii. Next base: position 1,231,753 of record JANUWF010003363.1, on the reverse strand, counting down.
TTCTTGCTGTTTACCAGATGAGTTGCTAGCTATGGCCGATTTGGGAGGAGGTACAGCAGTAGGGGCAGGTGGTGATGACATTTCCTTACACACGGGTGTCTGCCTTCCATGTTCATGTTCCTCAGATGTCTGCTGTTGGCCAAGGTCTTTGTCTTTCAATTTCTCCTCCATCTGAGTGGCTTTCATTTCTTCATATTCTTCTCCGTCACAGCATCTTGTTCATGGTCATTTTCTTCCTCTTGGGCAATTTGTTCTTTAGTCATTTGTTCTCAAGATAGTATTGATTTATCAGGCATGGTTGCATCCTTTTGAAAATTCTCTTCCACAACAGTTAGCCTATTCCCAAAATTCTAGATTTCTGAGCTTAGGCTATCTACCTTAATAGCCAACAAATTTTTGGCTTCTACAATGCTCTAACTAATGCATATGTCCTGAAGTTTTTGTTTTCCCTTGCTAGGGGACTCTTCATAAGTTTCTATCTCAACCTTTCTTTTTGTTCCTGCAGGTTGAGTAGTTCCTTTTCCTTTTCCCTTGATTTTTAACACCTTTTCTTTTTCTTCAGTAGATAGATCTCCGAGTAAAACCCATTCCCTATTCATTTGAACAAAAACTATTCTTTCGAATGATTCCATGTTATACACATTTGTCTTAATCTGACTAGGCCCACACTTATATCAATCCACATTGAAGTGCCTGAATATATTGGTCAAAAGAATACCATAGGGAAGTAACTTATGCGAAGTGTTTCCTAACTGCATCATCAATTTTACTGCCAAAAATCCAAAGTTGATTTGTCGACCTTCAGAGCATTAGTATCATTTGCATGATACTTACTGAAGTTTTATGCCCAAAGCTTGGGGCAACCATGGTTGAAACCATATGGTGTAAAACTCTTCCAATACCATTTAGCCATTTTGTATTTCTATTGCCCGAGTTCTTGAAAATCTTCCTACTAGTAAATCCTTCCTCAAATCATCCTAAATAAAAAAAGTCTGTCCTTTCAGGAAACTTGTTCATCTCAAAAAACTAAATCCCTCTATCTCTCACTCCAAAAATTCGATATAACAATCGTTGATCAAATTCCAAATTCACCGATCCTAATCTGGTGCTATGCCATTGCACCATGACCCTTCCCAGTCTCTTCCAGTCATCATTTTTTTAATTTTTGCATAAAACTCCCAAACTAATGGGATGTATAGCTTCTCATCAACTATCAGTAAGGTTCCCCAACCCATATTTTCTAACATATTTAGAATATCATAGAAATTTAAGAATCCCCTAACATTAACCTGATATTCAAGAACTCGGGCAATCATTAAAATCAGACTAGCATTTTTTAGGAAGGAAGCAAGGTACCTGGGTTTTAGAGCTTTCTGCTGTAGTATGCTCTGCAAATGAGTTAGATTATGAAGCTTTCTTAACAATTTTCTTTTCTTTCCGCTTGGTGTCTGGGGGTGCAACAACTTTTGTCTTAGCCGCTGCTTTTGTTTTTCTTCCCTTTCTTAGTCTTTTTCACAGCTCCTTTGTTAGATTTTACCTTTTTCATCATAGCAGAACCGAAGAGAAGATGAAAGATTTTCGATTTAGTTTTGGAGAAGATGAAGTTAAAATTTTGAGAGAGGCAGGGAGTGCAATGATGGTTTCAAATTGCGAAGAGAGAGAAAGAGATAGCTTTTTGAGATTTCCAAGGTTCTAGAAAAGATAAGTACAATCAAGTGCTTTGCATCAGAGGCTTTTCATCAAAGGTAGGGTATTGATATATTTGTGAAAAAAAAAATTGGACTTTTTACAAACAAGACTTTTTATAAACTTTCAGTTAAAAATCGGTCATCCAAAGGCAGAAAAAAATCAGTTCAATTGGGGGGATTTTGAAGTCCTGTTTTCCAAAAACTCTGTCCAAAAGTTGTGTCCTTAGTTCTGCAAACATAAACAAACAAATCTTTAACAAATGTTAGTTACATGATCTTGGTAATTCCTAAACATCTTCTCCGATTATTAAATATTTCTTCAGCTAAAGGTTTTGTAAAAATATCTACAAGCTATTCATCATTAAGATATATTCAATATACACATCTCTTTTAAGTACATGATCTCTAATAAAGTGATGCTTGATCTCAATATGCTTAGTTCTAGAATGTTGAACAGGATTTTTTGTTAGTTTAATTGCGCTTGTATTACCACATAATATAGGTACGCTATCGAAATTAAGACCAAAATCAAGTAATGCGTTTTTCATCCGCAAGATTTGCACACAACAACTCCGAACTACAATATATTCAACCTAAGTTGTAGATAAGGTTACACAAGCTTGTTTCTTCGTATGCCATGACACTAGATAATGTCTGAGAAATTGACAATGCCTGCTAATGCGTTTCTATTCAACTTTAGAGCCTGCATAATCTACGTCAATCTAGCCTATAAGATTAAAAGACTTAGTTTAAGGATACAATAAACCATAGTCATATGTTCCAACCAGGTATCTAAGAATACGTTTCATAGCGAATAAGTGAGTTTCTTTCGGACATGATTGAAATCTAGCGCAAAGACAAACTAAAAACATAATATCTAGTTAGGTAGCAGTAAGATATAACAAACTCCCAATCATACCTCTGTATTTTAATTCATCCACTGTCTTACCCTTTTCATCCTTGTCAAGTTTTAGAAAGGTGCTCATAGGTGTATTGATTTTTTTTTTTGCTTTATTCATACGAAACCTCTTGAGCAGTTCCTTAGCGTACTTAGCTTGATTTAGAAAAACTCCATCCTTAGTTTATTTAATTTTCACTCCAAGGAAGAAGTTAAGTTCTCCCATCATTCTAATCTCGAATAATTTTTATATAGTCTTGGCAAACATCTTACACAAGGATTCATTAGTAACACTAAAAATGATATCATCAACATAAATCTGAACAACGAGAAGATCATCAGAATTTTCTGATTTAATAAACAATGTAGTATAAATCAAGCCTCTTGAAAAGCCTTTTGAGAGTAAGAATGTACTAAGCCTTTCATATCAAGCTCATGGGCTTTGTTTTAAACCATAAAGAGCCTTTGAGAGTTTGAAAACATGATTTGGAAACTGCTCATGAATAAAACCTAGAGGTTGCTCTACATGTAGCTCCTCTTTAATGAAACCATTAAAAAATGTACTTTTAACACCCATTTGATAAAGCATGAAATTTTTTAAAGTGTAAAGGTAAGTAGCAGTCTTTTGGACTCTAATTTGGCAATGGGAGCAAATGTCTAATCATAGTTAATGCCCTCTTTTTGATTAAATTGTTGCGCAACGAGTCTAGCTTTAATTTGAATCACTACTCCACATTCATCATATTTGTTTCTGAAAACCCACTTGGTACCAATGACCGGATAATTAAGTGGTCCAGGGATGAGTTTCCAAACTTGATTTCTCTCAAATTGATTCGGCATTTCTTGCACAGCTAGGATCCAAAAATCATCATGCAAAGCTACATCAATACATTTAGATTCAATATTTGAAAGTAAAGAAAAATTATCTACAAAGTACAATCTAGTTTTGACTCCACAACTAGGATCACCAATAATTTGTTCTTTTGGATGACCAATTTTGTACTTCCAATCTTTTAGTAGCCGTTGATCTGTGAGCTCTTTAGTTTCTTGCTTGCTTTGTTCATCTTCTTTTTCTTCCAATTCTTCTTCTTTGGCATGAATGTCAAGTGATAGAACATTGTGCTGATCATTTCCTTTTTCTTTTGAAATCTCGATATCATTATCCTCTTTTCTTGATGTATAAATATTAAATTCATAAAAGACAACACGTATAGATTCTTCCATGCATAGAGCTCCCTCATTGTACACTTTATATACCTTTTTATTAGAAGAGTATCCAAGGAATATAGCTTCATCGGATTTGCTGTCAAATTTTCCAAGATTGTCTCGAGCATTAAAAACGAAACATTTGCAACAAAATACTTTGAAATAGGTAGTTTTGTCAAACATAAGCTGAAAGGGTGTTTTTCTTAGAAAATGTCTCAGCATGACTCGGTTAACAATATAACATGTTGTATTGATAGCTTTAGCCTAAAAGTATTTTGGAAAAGAGTTTTCACAAATCATAAATCAAGCCATTTCTTGCAAGGTTTTATTTTTCCTTTCAACACCACCATTTTGTTGAGAGGTTTCAGCAGCTGAGTAGTTGTGAAAGGCTCCATTCTTGTCACAAAAGTGTGTAAACTCAGTGTTGCAAAATTTTCTACCATTGTCACTCCTAATAGAAATTAATTTCCATCAAAGAGAATTTTGGACATGCTTGAATAATCTAGAAAATTCAGAGAATGCCTCATCTTTTTGTCTGAGAAACAAAGTCCAAGTAAATCTTCAGAAATCATCTACTAGAACATAATCATACCTCTTATCACCAAGGCTAGTGGTCCTCATTAGTCCATAGAAATCCATATGTATTAATTCTAGCGATTTTCTTGGGCTTAAAGGAGGTTTTGATCTATTTTCCAAATTAGCATGCATCATATATTCTACTTTTATCAAACTTTAGTTTGGGAAGTCCCTTAACAAGTTCTTTTGAAGGCAGTTTTTTTAGCAAATCAAATTATACATGGCCTAGCCTTCTTTACCAAAGATAGCCATCATTATTATGCATAGAAATGCATCTAATATCATAATCGATAGGATCATTAAGATAAAATACACATACATTCCCAACACAATTGGTAACAAAAATTGTTTCATTGCTAGAGTTGTCCATGATAGAGCACGAATCTTTCTCAAAAATAACTTTGCAACCATTTTCACATAATTGACTAATGCTAAGTAAGTTGTATTCAACTCATCAATCAATAAAACTTGTTTGATAACATTTGAAGATCTCTTACCAGTGTATGCCAAGTATCTTTTCTTTCTTTTTATCTCCAAAGGTAACGAACCCATCATTTGTAGCTTGAACATCTTCTAATAGGGCTGCATTTTCGGTCATTTGTCTTGAGCATCCACTATTGAAGAACCACTTCGTCAATCTCATTTTCTCTAGTGAATGTATCTATACATGAGATAGTAGAGTGATTTTTGGCACCCATATCTTCTTGGGTCCACAGGGGTTAGTGCTTCTTTTAATTCTCCAATCAGTTTTCATTTCTAATATGACACCTGGATGCATTGTGTCCATTTTTACCACAACAAGTGCATCATGTGTAATTTTTGTTTGAGGAGCTTGCTTTCACAAATAAAACTTGTGGTTTCCTATTTTGTGTATATTACTAAAGCTAAATCTATTTATGTTTATAGCCATCCATTGAACTATAAGAATTTTTATTCCGATTACTTCGACCATCAGTGAATTTTTCAATACATGTAGTGAGATCATCAACTTTCATTTTCATATTATCAAACTCACGGATCATGATTTCAAGAGATGAGATTTTATCATACAAACATTTATTCTCAAGAGTAGAATTGTAATACCCCGCCCAAAACCACCTTTGACTATGGGAAAAAGTCATGCATTGCATAGCATCTTGCATTTTATGTGGTAGCTAGAATAATTTCCATTTGCATGGATGCATGTGAATTTTTCCGTTGCTCTTGCATTTGAATTAATTGATGTGAAATAGTTATGTTGTTAAAGATTTGGATAAGAGAGGTTTGGTCAAAGATTTGGAAGGATGAGTATTGGGGTGGTAAGAACTTCTTGTAGAAAAATTAGTATTGGAGTTGTTTTGGAAGAGCGGGGAGGTTGGTGATTACCTTTGGTGACCCGAGTTCGAATCCTACCTTTTGTGAAGTTAGTTCCTCCTTTTGAAATTCTTTTCCTTAAACCATTTCTTGTCTTGGCCGAAAAAGAATCTAGCTATCCTAGAGAAATTTTAGTATTTTTATTCCAAGGAAATAAGTCTCTATATTTATTTCCTAAATTCAAGGACTTTGATGTGAATAAAGTTTACCTTTAATTTTCAGCTTGTGTTCCTTAGGAATTTTTGAAAAACCCCTAGCTAGTAATTAAAATATTAGCTTGATTTTAGCTAGATAGATGTTGCCATGGATAGGTGGAATTAATGAGTCCTTTTCCTAGTAGGAAATCTTGTTGATTTTAATCCTAGAATGTTAGCTAAAAATCTGGAAAAAAATTCCAGCAAGTGCCGCCACTTCTTGGAGCACTTTTAGCTCAATCCAAACTCCTCTAGGACTAGAGGAAATCCTATCCAAATCCCTGATAAAATCAGATTTTATTTCAATCCAAATTCAACTAGGATTTTCTTCCTTTTTCTAGCTGAATTTCGGCAGCTTTGTATCAACATAAGCTGTCCGAAATTCCAACCATCTTTAGCTACAATCCAACTCTGTAAATTCTAGCTCAAAACACCTAAATACTCCTCATCAATTTAGGGTACCTTAGCTGCACAAAACCAGAATTTTATTCACACAAAAACACTAAAACTCATCCAGCTTATGCACAGGAATTTCGGCAGCTTGGTGCAGGAATTTCGGCCAGCTGTTGTGTTCCTAATCCAACCGAAATTCTGCACACAAAACATACAAAAAAACCCCAGCTGATCAAGCTATTTTCAGCGCCCAAAACCCTCATATTTTCTCTAGAAATTTCGGTAGAATTACAGCCTAAACAGCCCAGAATTTCTTCTCCTTCTGCTCAGCAATTTTGCACAGCTTGCACAGGATTTGTCAGTCATCAAAACCCACACAAACTCTTCCTTGTTTGGCCCAAAATTCTAAACACATTCAGCCTTCTTTTCAGCAGTATTTCAGCTAGCATAGAGGAGCAAATTGCAGAATATTTTCCTCCACTACACCCTCCCAAATTCGGCCAGCATCAAAGGGCACAACAAGCTGAAATTTCGCCCTTGCTGTCCAAGAAACCTAAAGCCATTAGGAGTCTTTCTAAACATCACCATCTAACTCTAAGCCAATCTTCTCCAACTTTAAATCCTAGCAACCGACTACCCTCTCCATTCTACACGAAAATTTCAGCAACTACTCTCTGTAAATTTTCAAAAACTCAAGAGCCATTCCAAGCAAAAATCGAACACACCTTAAGGTAAGCAAAAATCCTCTCAACCTCTTGATGCCGTTTTCTCTAATGATTCTTTTCTCTTTCTTCTACCCTTAAATCACGCCCTATAGAGGCTAATTTCCTCTTCTTCCTTAATTTTCGGTCAAGAGGAGCAAAGGAGGTAGCTTCTCTCTTCTTCTCAAGCGAACTCGGGACGATCACCATAGGAGCATCGAGACCTCATTACCCGGTAGTTGCAAGGTAAGGGAATACCCTCCCTTGATGCCGAAAGTAAAGTTTAATGGTGTTTATTAGCGAGATAAACATGTGGTCGTAGTATATGATCTTTGGGGATTGAATAGTTTACTTGGAATTAAATAGGGGATTGCAAATTGTTGTGAAAATAAATGGGATTAGAGCATGTTTGAATTAATTGAGACCCTGATCATGATATTATATGGTTTAGATCAGGTAGATAATTGAGGAAAGCCAGCTGTGAATTTATCCCGTTTATCTGAGGCATATCAAGTAAGTCCTTGCATAAACTCTTTTATTAAATGTTGTGATGGTAAGTCCTTTTATAAACTGTTTTGCTAAAGGTTGTGATGGCAAGTCCATGTTGTGAAGCTTTGTAAAGCTATTGTTAAACTATGTTTGCTTGGGTTGTAAACGTGGATATTTATTCTTTAAATGGTTTTGTCAAACTAACGATTTTATCATGAAAACTATTCTTTTCCTTAAATTTTTAGAAATCTCTTTTAAAAAAAACCACGTTTTACAAAGCCAAGGTTTGGAAATTTTTTGAATCAGGAATTGACGGATATGTTCATTGAGTACTCAATAAGGGTAGGCTAACAACACTAGTCTTGGAGGGCTAGCGTAAGTCTTCTGGCAGGAGGCCACCTCCAGAAGATGAACTCTGCTTGAAAAGGCGATAGTGTTGGTTGGTCAGTCCAGTCCGAGCTAGCATGTGTACCTGGTATGGTATTTATATTCCCGGCATGGATACTCGGATGGTTTTGTTGGGTGTAGAAATGGAGGAGTATCTCACCCGGTGGGCTGTACACTCACCTTGATCAGAACGCCCAACGTATGGTAATCTGGTCCGGACAAGGTGCACAAAGTGTGGTGCCTTGGCCAATTTGTTCTCATGGAGCCCAACGTGTGGTGACATGAATTTTATCCGAGTGGAGAATTTATTTTGTACAAAGTGTGACAATGAGAAAAACCCACTCCTTGCGAAAATAGATTGTTATGACTTGCCAAATTATTTCTACAAATGATTTACACTTTGCATACACGAACTATTTAAAACACCATGTGCACACACAAGACTTACTGAGATTTATTCTCGCACCATTTTACATCATGTTTTCAGGGCATAGACTGTGCTGAGTCAGCGGGGCATGTAATAGTTGAAGCTTGTGCTATTTTCTCTATCCGTTCTAGGAGACATTTGTTGCTTATGCTTCTAAACAATATTTTGTTTTATTCCGTTTTGCTCCAAGTTGAGCCTAATGTAATAAGAGTATTTCTTTATTTATCTAAGTTGATCTTTTTGGAGATTGCCTTTATATTTTTTACCTCGTTCTAAAGACCCCTTGTCCTACGGGACGGGGCGACATCCCCGCCCTTTTAGGGTACGTAGTCGTGGGGTGTTACAAGAATAGTTCAAGAAAGTAGAAAATATTTCTTTTTCAACATTTAAGCAGCAGATATAGTCAACAGGAGTTTTGCTCTCACTCATCAAATTGCCATTCTCATTTGATAAGGAATCAATTTTCACCTTTATTTCCTTGTTCCTTTTCGACAGCCTTTTTTATTACAATTTAGTGACCAAGTTAGACGAGGAGGAGTTTACCTTATCCTCCACTACCATGAAGCATATATCAGTTGTTTCATTTTTAGAATCTCTATTTTCCTCAGATTCGGACTCATTTTGATCCCAAGTTACCATTAGACCTTTTCCTTTCTTTGTTTTCTTATCCTTCTTTTTCTTTTTGAGAATCTTGCCTTCTTTCACTTTGGCTATTGGGCAGTCAGCAATGAAATATTTCGTAGTCTTGCATTTATAACATTACGGCTTAAAATATGAAATTTGTCCCATCTTTTTTACGAACTTCTATCCACTTTTGAAGTTTCCCATTTTGAACATCTTTCTGAATGTTTTGCGATCATGCCCAATTCTTCAGTGTCCACTTTAGTTCCATCATCATTACCAGATAGGCTGCTATCAACGTCCTCATCAGCAGCTTTTAGTACTATTCCTCTTTTGCCTTTGTCATTATCATCAAATTCTTGAAACCTTTTAAGTTTCATTTAATGAGTTAAGAGAGAGCTAATTAGCTCTTCATTGGGTAAGGTTCTCAAATCTTTTGATTTCTCCATAGCTAGAGCTTTAGATTCCCAGCTCTTTAGCAAGACATCTAGAATTCTTCTATTTTATTCACCAAGAGAATAGCTTTTCCCATTAGCCTTTAGTCCATTTGCAATATTTGTGAATCTAGTGAACATCTTAGTTACGCTCTCATTTGACTTCATAGTAAATATTTCATAATCATGAATCAAGAGACCGAACTTTGATTCCTTCACATTATTTGCCCCCTTATGGGTGACTTTAAGCAATCTTCACATGTCATGGCCTGAATCACAACCACTAACTTTGTTATATTTAGTGGCATCAAGAGTACAACATAGAATGTTCATAGCATGAAAATTCAGTGTCATTTTGGAATTATCTTCAGCATCATATTCGTTACTTTGTTTGGGAACTATTCGACCTTCAACATTTCTAGAAGGAACATATGGTCCTCTTTCAATTCAATTCCATAGTTCAAAATTAATTGAGCAAACATAGATCTTCATGAAATTTTTTCAGAATGTGTAATTACTCCCAACAAACAAAGAAGGTCTATTTGTCGAAGATCTCTCAACTTAGGGAAGAAAGGAAATATTTACCATAAGGATCTTTTCTACAAGGTTGTTTAGCCGAAGAAGAGTAGACCAATTCTCTGATAGCAAATGAAAACCTTAAAGAGGGTAAAGAAGGTTTTTGACAAATTTAAAATACTTTTTAAAAATGATCTATTTTTGGAAGTCCTCCTTTTATTTTTTAGATGAAGGAGTTTGCTAGGTATGCAAAGAAGAGTTTTTCAGCAGCCTTAAGCAACTAACTATCATCTGAACAAAATGAGACAAGAGATGAGTAATCAATACAAAAATAAAGATGGGTTGGTGAGAATCATAAAGATTTCTTTTGAATGACTGAAAACATTAAGCAAAGAAATTCGCAAGCCGTCAAAATTAAATATAAAGAAGATGAACAAGAGATTTATTGTGGTTCAATCTACCAAGATCTACATCCATTACCTTAAGCTCACACTTGAAGATTTTTAAACCAAATCTCTATAAACTCAATCAACTCAATGGTGTTTGTCTACACCAATTACATAAGAAGATCACCATACTTGGTTTTACCAAAACTTCTCAATCAACTACAAATCAAAGCTCACCTCGAATGAGTTTTACATCACAACCTTGATATTAAAAAAGGATTATATAAATGAAATAGAGATAACTCACACTTTTGAGTAAATGTGCAAACAAATGAGCACCAATAGCCTTTACCTTTTGAAACAATTAGATTACACTTTGAAGCAGTAATGAAAAAGGCGATTTTTGCATTGTAGAGTGTAATAGTGTTTCTGAGAAACATTAGACAATAATATACTTTAAAATCATGTTTTGAAATCTTTTATAAAAGCAAAAAGTAATGCTCCAACGGCTAGAAACTGCAAGTTGCTTGCTGTCAAAATTTCTAGATTTTGGACTCAAGGATCGGAAGAGGGTGCATCCAAAAAGTGAGTCCAAAATGGCACTTTTCTAGGCAGAACCAGTTTGACACTGTTCGCAGAGTTTTGGACGAAGCTTTTAGATGCAGAGCCATCTGAATTACTCAATCCAAAATTTTGAGGACTTAATACTTTGAAATTGTTTTGCTTGGGTGCTGCAAGGTAGAATGAAATGAAATCATAAGGTAAACATGACATAGGAATTTACATAGTATAACTTAACAAACGATTCATAGTCTAAAGTTCTTTCATGAGGACTTCAGGATCTTGCGAGTTCTTAGGTTGAAGTTGTACTTGATTAGTCACTACTTTGTATTCTTTTTCCTTAAGAGCTTATTAGTAACCTTATTTGTATGCCTTGAAAAAATTGAGGTCAAATATGTCCTATCACATATAAGTCATACCAGTTAGTCCTTATTAATATCTATCATAAGTCAAAACACAGAAGAATGCCCTTAGGGCTAACAAAAAGCTCTCTTAGATGGAAGATAATAGTATGGGCATCCATATTGTCATCCTGTTTCTAAAGCTCAATGGCCATTGACGCCAGCATGATGCAATATGTTATGTCACTGTCCTCTTTGTACTTCTTGTGGACATCATGCTCTTTAGAAAGAGCATCATCAGCTGGTGGTGGTGGAATTAGAGCATCTAACAGGTAGAGCAACTTTTTTGATTTGTGAACGATCCTCAAATTTCTATACCAATCCATGAAGTTTGATTCACTGAACTTATTTGTTTCCAAAATACTTCATTAGTTCAAATTTGTTATCATGATGCAAATGACCTATATGAAAGATAAGAGATATTAAACTATGTATATGAAATGCATTTAATTAGGTATTTAATCAAACGTGTATTTAACCCACTATTTTCTTCAAATTAATAGCCCTCACTATGAAATAGGGAAGGTCCATTAGAAGCTTTTCTAGTGGTCCAGTATCTAAATTCTTTAAGAATGACTTTGGGCATGCCCAACAAACCACTCTTAAGTTCAATGGTAGGTATTCAATACCAATTACATTAAATGTAACTACCGGATCATTAGGTAATTAACATCTTTTAATCTTAACGCACATAGTGCTACCCCAACATAGCCTCTAATATTCTTTATGCTTTGGTATACCCAATCGGGATAAAGATATTAGTTAAATCCAACCATTAATCAGGAATCATATTTCATAGCTCAAACGTGCTTAATGTCGAGTAAGCATGGGCATGCCCAACAACCTAATTTCGAAAAAAGAACTCTCATTCTTGCTATATTAATGGAAGGATTTAGATTTAATATTGTTTGAAGGATTTTAATTATTTAATTAATAGTTTTATCATTACGCATGCAAAATATCAACACTTTAACTTAATTGTAATAGACTTAATTACATAGACTGGTTATGTACTTTTCTAGATTAATTTCCTTGAGCCAAGAAGGAAATTAATTTTGGTTAAAACCTATGGGTTCATGCATGTTTTGAGAAGAAAGTCTTACCATCTTCTTACTTCGCCTTAGTTGCCATTTGTATAGATTCATAGAATATTTTCTAATCTTATTTAACTTTTGTAATCTAATTACATAAATTCCTAATGAAGAAACCTTGAGTTACATTCAAGAGGAATTTGATGAGCAGAGAAATTACAAAATAATTAAAGAGAAAGGCAGGACACACAAGCCTAATTTATTCAAAACAAATCGATAAAATGCATGACATGTGTGCGTGAGAGAGTTTTATACCAACATGCATGACAAAAAGAAAAATAATCTCCAAGTTACCTCCACAATGGTCAAAGGGATTCCCATTGAATTTGATAGGATTAGACTAGCAAGAATTTTGGGAGTCTTGGATGAGAGGTAGTGAATTGCTGTTGACCATAATAACCAAAAGGTCTTTTTTGAGCTTACATGGGATGTAAAGGTGGTAAGGGATAGTTTTCTCCTGAGGAGGAAAGGGTAAATAGGTCACACCGGTTATTACTCAAACAATGGTCTTGAGGCCCAATGGCGTGCCATAGTCTATATCTTTGCTTTCAACCTCCATCCTAAGGCTAGTGGCTTCAATGAGTCTAAGGTCCTTAACATTTATATTCTGGATAAAATGAGAAAAAGTGATCCTATTCCCCTTTTTACAATTATCATTCACTCTATGCGAGAGGTTGTTTCCTCTAACATTGCAGCTAAAGCCCTCAAATTTCCTTTTGTTATTATGTGTATTCTGAGAGACTTTGGAGTGCAGATGGATGGAGAGTTGAGTGAGCCTACTACTAACCGCGATCTAGTGACGGAGAATACTTTGGTTCAGTGTAAGTATCGCTATGATGAAAGGGCAAAGAGATGGAAGAGGCCGTATGAGGTACAACACCCCAGAAGGGAGGAGCTTCCCCTGCTGAGAAGGAGGAAGAGGAGCCACCTACTAGATATGCCCCTTATGCCACTAGCTCTCATTTGCGTGCTAATTTTGTGGCATGCATAGAGGCTCAAATGGAGAGCCAAATGACTATCCTCCTCTAGCTTTGAGATTCCATTGCCAACATACGTCACCACCAGGAGGTTCAAGATCAAAAGGTGGCCATTTTATTCCAACAATTTACTAGTGCATCTTCTAGTCGCGTAGTTGATGATGATAAGAATGATTCTTGAATTTTTCTCTTATCTTTTATTTTCATTTTTTTATTTCTTTTCTTTTGAATTTTAATGACCTTTACTAGTTTTTAGGTATCATTTCTTTTATGTTATTTAGCTTTCTTTTTCTAGACTTATGTTTTTCTTTGTTTTGTTTCTTCTTTATTAGGTACCCTGATGACTTTTCTTATCATGAACTTTCCTTATGGTGGATTCAAACATGGTGGTCCTATGATGTAACAGAAGTATCTTCTTTACTTTATCCTTCTTTTTTACTCCTTTTGGTGTTCTTGGCTGCACTTTTATTGTTCTATCTTTAGCTATTGAAGAAAATGTCCAGTTTATGTGTGTGTGTGGGGAGGGGGCGGGGGGGGGGGGGGAGAGAATGAGGTTGAAGAAGTACTTCTCCAGATCAATTTGTGAAAATTTTTCAAAAATTTCAGTGGTTTACATTGTCAAGCAAGGTTTTAATTCTTTTTCTTACTTGGATGTGAGTTTTTATCATTTGTTAGGTGGATTTTTTATGAAATTGTTTTGTTGGATAGGATATTTTTCAAGACCTAAGAATATTGATTAATCTTGTTAATGCATTGGTGTTCAAAAGTTATTTAGCTCATCCAGTTTGAATATAGTGGATATAATGAATATGGAAAGAGTTTATTAGCTAACTATTGTATTGTGAGTTAGAAATTTTTCTAAGCTTTTAGTTATGATGAAAAATGTGAGTTGATAAAAGATCTTTGAGAGGAAAGATTTAGGTGAATTATGAAAAAAATGTTAATTTGAGTTGAGAAAAAAAAAATAGTGGAAACAACATTATTGCTTGGTGAATTGAAAAAAATGCTCTTACTGATTATCGTTGAAGACTTCTAGCTGGAAAGGGAGTCAATATGGGAAGAAGTAGTAAGTGAATTTGATGCACTCTCTTGAAGCTATCCCAAAGGCAAAAAGGTAAAAAGAGAGTAGAGAAAGAAAGAAAGAATTGTTTGAAAAAGAATGACGAGTGATGACTATAAAAGGGGCCAATATGGTGTGTGAAGAGAAATCCATGCACTTGAGGCTCTCAATTCCCTAAGTGCTTTCCTTACATCATGGCTTGAGTTGTGTAATTTTTAGATTTATAATGCTTGAGTTGGTAGATGGCTTAACTTATATGATTCATATTATGTATACTTATACTTGAAGAGTGAAATAGTCTTCTTATACTAAGGTATACACTTTTTAATTTGACTTCAAGAGTTTTGTGATGTCTTGTGTAATATATCAAAGTTGAATTGTTTTGAAAGAGTGTGAATGTCAAGGGTTGAATCTAAAGTTTGAAGAAAATTATAATCCTTGGTAATGATGTAAAGAGTTTTTGGAATTGGTAAGAGCTTGTGTTTTCTTAATGAACTTTCTTGGAGTAAAGTGTTTTGCTTAAGGACAAGCAAATGTTCAAGTGTGGGGGTATGTGATAGGGGATAATCACCATTATTTTCCTAGTTATTTAAGGATGGTTTGAGATACATTTGTTATAATAGATAGGCATACTCCTTCCTATTTGATTTTTTGCTTGTAAAAAATATTTTTGGTAAATTTGTGTAGATTGAAGTTAAATTTGAGCATAAAATGAGCAATTCCAGAATGTACCTGGTACCGGCCCAGCTAAGGGACTAGGCGCTGGGTCCATTCTGGTCCAACAAAAGAATTCGAGCCAAGTTTCAGGGGAAAACCATAATAGATCTGGCACTAGGTTTAGCAAGTGTACCTGCCCTGGGTCTACGCTGTTTGCCAAGGAGAACAAGCCAAAAACAGAGCAAAAATAGAGGAAGAATAGAGTGTACCTGGCACCAGGTGGGTCGAAGGTACCCAGTGGCAGGTACACTTTGGAGGACGAATATTCTATGCATGAAATTAGGAATTATCTAATGATTTTGGTATTTTCCTAATCCTACTCGGCCAAGACTTCCTCAGCCACGAATTTAGTATCCAAGAGGGCCATAAAAAGATAAGAAAACACGAGAAAGAGGGATATACACAAAGAGAGATGGATTAAAGAGGCAAACTTTTCAATTACTCATTGAAGGAGGAATTCACCCAATCAAGGAGGGTTGTTCAAGAGAGTTTTCAAGGGTGAAAAAAGAAGCTTGTTTATAAGTGCTTTCATTAGTCTTTATCTTCGTTTTCTTTAACAATGACGTATTTAATGTTTGTATTCCAATTTAACATTATTTTGGGATTCATGATTTTGTGTTTATTCAATTATTTGATCAATTCTTTGTTATCTTTGGTGTTTGATTACTTGTTATCATTGGTTATTGGTGCGAGTTCTTCTAATTGACATGGCATAACGATGTTAGGAGTTTCTTTGCATTGATTTTGTATTTGTCTAATCTTGATAGACTTAAGCAATGAAGATAAGGTTATAAGACTAAGTAACCATTTTTCAAAAATCCCAAGCATTGAATCCAAAACAGACAAAATTCATGAAATTCATGCTTTAATAATCCATTAAGGTTTTCAAGCCAAATATGAGGTTCATTCAACTCCAAAATGCCATAAAAACAAAACTTGCTCATATAAACCTGAGACGTATTTAGGGATTTTAAAAATTTTATAAAACATAGCATTTCATGAAAAAACAAAAGCACACTAGCTTTCAAATGGGTTTTAGAAATCCAAGGGACTCACCTCGTGTCTTAATTAAGTCTTTCTGTTCATGGCCATTTAATCACCGTCTCTATAGTTTTTGACATTTCATTGGCCATTTATTGATAAACTTACACCAAACATCATTTTTGGGACAAATCGTGTTCGGCCAAAAAATAGCTGACGTTTAGCCGACGTGCCCAACGGGTAGCCGATGTCAAACCCACATTTAGCCGACGGGGCTAACGGTTAGCCGATGGTTAAGAAAAACGTTTGACTTTCCTTCACATCTTTTTTTCGTTATTTTTTCGATTATCTCATTTCCATTTTTATACATCCATTCTCTCTTCATGTACAAGGGATTCACTTCTTATTTCCCAATTATTTCATCCAAGATCACATAACTAATCATCCTTAAGTTCATCCACTTTCTAAGAAAAATCCTGAAATTTTGCTACTTTGACACAAAATTTTATTTTGGACATAACTTTCAATCCACAACTCCGATTTGGCTCTATGAAATACCAAAATGAATGTAAGACTTTTAAATTTAATTCTTTATAAGATTATTTTAGAGTTCTAGTTCTTGTGATAAGATACTAGGCAAAAACAGCCCAAGTAGTTTAACCTCAATTTCACTATTCATGCTCTCATTTGTTCTTCTTTAGTCTTTAACACCTTGGAACCATTAATTCATCCAATTATCCTTCAAATCATTTTTAATTCGGTAATTTCCAGATTCCAATAGCTTATAAGAGTCACACTTATTTAACACAAATTCATCTTTTCTAATCGAAAGCTAGTATAATCCATTTTTTCCAACCAAGTAAATTCCATTTTTACCCTACTTTGATCTTTTCTTCCTCCATCGAAACTACACTTCAAACCACCATAATTATTCAGTTCTTCCTTTCACAAAACATCATGCAAAGACGTTTAGGTAGCCGTAACATATCCAAGCACATATAAGGTTCATATACAAAAGTTCACAAACCCTGGCTTTGATTTGACATCAAGACATGAAATTCATGTTTTCATGTTAAAATTCACATAAACATAATCATTATTCACCCAACAAAAATTTTAATTAAAGCATGGTAGGGTTTTACCTTGTGTTTGAGGCTATTTGAGTTGATTTTGCTCCAAGAACACTTAAGACCTCACCTAACACACCAAGAACACACACTAGCTTTTTTTTTCGCTCTTTTTGGATTTCTTTTCCTCGTGGTTTTTTTTCTCCTTCATGGCTGCACGAAGTATGGCTGTTTTTACAACATTACCACTGCCATTTTCTGGACAAAATTGTGACCAAATTGGTCACAAATTGTGGCTAACATTACACATGTCATTTTCTCAATTTTCCACCATTTTTCTTATTTTTTCTTATGCTTATTTCATAAGCTTTTCCAATTACATAATTCCATAAATATTTCACTTCTCTACTGATATTTTAATGCTTATTTTCATCCACCAATCACAAAATGCCACACGCACTATTTTAACCGCAATTTCCAATTTCCTTCAGAAATGACTATTATCAGGTCTGTAACAGAAAAAATATTTTATTTCACCATACAACTCCAAAAATTATACTGAATCCATTGGTAATTCTTAAATTCTTCAATTTCTTCTCTTTTTGGTCAAATTTGTGATCAAAGTCACGGCCATGGCCAAAATGACGAAAATGTCCTCGATACCCCGAGTAGTATAATTCACACCAAAACGTACGTCTCATCACAGTAATCAAATTTTCTTGTTAGGGTACCCTTAAATTCTTATTTTGTTAACAATAATTGCCTTCTAAAGATTTAGGTTACGGGTAGAACAAATCCAATAATTACATCCAGATCCCAACAAAATATTATTGTACCAAAATATTTATCTCATTACATCGATCAACTTTTGTTTTGGACATTGATATAAATTCTCATCCTATTACATATAGTAGCTAATAAATAATGAAAATGTGGGGTGTTACAAAAGTATGTACTAATTGCAATTTTTAGTCGAATAACGATAGCTTCAAATCACAATCAGGCTATGTATTTATGTTAGGTGGAGAGGTAGTAAGTTAGAAAAGTTCCAAACAAGATACTATTACTGAATCAATGACTGAAGCTGAATACATAGCTGCTTCTGAAATAGCTAAGGAAGCAGTTTGGATCAAGAAGTTCGTAACGAAACTAGGAGTAGTCCCTAGTATTACTGATCCAATACCTTTGTATTATGATAACAATGGAGCTATTACACAAGAAAATAACCACGTTGCACAAGTGATCCAAACACATGCTAGGATGCTATCATCTAATCTAGGAGATCGTAGATAGAAAGGATGTAAAGGTAGAGAGAGTTCTCATGGATGATAACATAGTGGACCTACTCAATGAGGTATGGCCCCATAAGAAACATGATAGACATGTTGAGTCACTCGGTATTCAATATATGAATGATTGGATTTAGTGTAAGACGAGTTTGTTAATGTTATGCCCTAGAGGTAATTGCTTATATATTGTATATGACATATTTATATAATAAAGGCATTCTTTATCTTTCAGTTTGATTAATCATTTTGTGAATATATATATCTATATAAATACATACATATATATATATAACTATATATATATATATATATATATATATATAACTGATAGATAAAGACCCTAGCAAAATGTATAGTATTAATAAAATCATGAAAAAGATTATAATACGAGATTCTTACTACACTATAAAGTACATAAATTATTTCTACTCATAGAATTAATGAGATAGGACATCAATAATACGCCATAGCCACCACGTGGTATACTTCTGAACTTGATCAACCAGTGGTTCTCGTAGCTGTAAGTATTATAATACTCAAATTTAACACATAGATGCTTGTGACATGAAAAAGTACATTGGATGACCTAATTATGAGAAAATCACGTGGATAACTATTTAGTGTCAGTGATAGAATCTTATTATAGCAAATGTACAAGTATTCTTAGACTTGAGATCTCTAATGTACTTTGTTTATTGAGCGTTATACTATAATTTCAATCTCTGGATTCCCTACAGGACTGCCTATGGGATGGATAGTAGGTAAAATGTAAAGTAAACGAAAGTTGTTGTGAGGGCCAATAAAGGATTCGTCACTCCTAATAGTGGGGGCGAATATCTCACGATCACTTGTATGGAATCATTACTAAAGAAATCCTTGTCCAATGCAACTCTATGTTGGAAATAGCTCCAATTGATACATATATTGGGTAATAGATTGTAGAACAAGTACTAATAAATTCAGGTTAGAAATAATTAAATTCTACTAGGAATTAGCACTAATTGTATACTGTAAAACTGAATAAGATATATTATGATGAAAGCAGATTATTATACTGATGTTTTGGTATTGAAAGTTTCTTATCAAGCTACACAACTTTCTAGACTTATTGGGTGGTCATGATGTATTGCTAGATACTGGTCATGATCTGCTAAAATGATTTTTTTTAATTAAAGATTTAATAAGTTAATTCTAATTATAAAAGGATTACTAATTCTATTATGATATAATTAATTCATAGTAGCAACCAATTAACAAGAAAATCTAATAGATCATGCAAAATAGAAGAATTAGTATTCAATATATAATATGATAATATTTTGGTGTTAATTTGTGAGCAGGAATAGTTTTGTGGGCAAATTATAAGTAGTTATAAATGTGGGGGGTCAAATTGTAATTAATGCAAGTCCATAGGATAAATTGCAATTTAGAAGACCCAAGGCTTATTGTGATTTAGAAAAGGTTCTGTTGTTATCTCCTAATTGGATTAGGAATTTGATAGAAAGGGCTTCACGTGTTTAGTTTGCTAATGTTGTGCAAAATAGTGTATATATATGTATATACTGTGCACGTTTTGTGTGTGTTGAAAAATTACACAGAACAAAAATGGAAAGCTACTTTTCTATTATTTCTTTCACTGTATATTAACCCTGACACCACTAATATATAAAACCACTAGCATTAGTTCTTGGTGGATATTTGATTATAGTTCTTCATGTGGATACTGTTAGAGAAATTCCTACACTTAGAATTTTCGTAGTTCGTGCTTCGATAGATTTTACGGAAGGGTTTTGTGTGCGAAAGAAAATTTTTGAAGGTCTATTTTCAAGGTAATGATTTTTCTTCATTTTCTTAACCCATTTAATTACATATAAGTGATCTTGTTGAGTATATTTTGTTTTATTTTTCTGCTATGTGTAAACTGTTTGCAGCATCAAAATCAAACATAAAAGGCTACCGCCTCCGATTTTTCTATATTTCCTAAACCTTCTAGGAAATAGTAGCAGAGCCTTTTCCTCTTCATGGGCTTGAGTATTTGAAAATTTTTAGGAAATATTAACAGAGCCTTTTCCTCTTCAAGGGCTTAAGTTTTTAAAAATTCCAATTAAGTGCTAAAATTATAAGAATTTTATAATTCGATCACAAAGTAATTGAGTTTTGTCCCCAATAATTCTAACCACTTCATAATTAGCCCATAAAATTATTTTTATCACAAATTGACCTAAAATATTATCATATAATATCTTGAGCCCCCATTCCTCATAGTTAGGTCATCTAATGAACTTGTTCACTTAACAAGTATCAACGTGTTAATTTTGAGTATTACAATACTCACATGATGTGAATTAAGCTAGCTAATTTGTTTAGTCACAAGAAGGGGGAAGAACTTACAAGGACCAATAACAAAATCGAGGACCAAGAGGTTCTAAGGTGATATCCAAGTACTCCTACAACCATTTTTTAGGATGGAAAATATTTTGGATGGATGATAAAAGTAACCAAAAGGAATCCCAACAACAAATTGAGCTTGCACCAAATGAGGGATAAAACGATGAAACCCAGGTAACCAAAGCCGAACTGGCGTCGGCCCGTATTGGGCCTAATCCCTATTTTTGCAAATTTTGATGATTTCTTTCTACCTTAAACACTATGTAAAGAGCTTTAAAGGCCTTAATTTATCTGAGGGCCTTAGTAATCACTTAGCTAGGGTTAGGGTAGTATAAATACATCATTTTGGTGATTTAACAAGATAATCTACTTACTTTATTCAAATTTTGAAAGAGAGTCTTGGGAGGCCTTGCCTTCTTGTTTATCTTGTTCAAGACCATGCTTAGGGCTTAGTCTTCCTTTTGAACGAGTCTCTAAATCTTATGAGTAATCCAATGTGGTTTCTCTTGATTGGGTCTTAGTTGCTTTATTCTTCTAAGGTTTATCTTGAATTCTATTATTTGGGTGCCTATTGTTGTACTTCTTTTGTTCTTGATTACTTTTGTTGTTTCAAGGATATTTGGGTGAATCGATAGTTGATCTTACTAATATTCTTATGGGTCTTTGATGCTTAGTTTTTCAAGAATTTGCCAGAGTGTAGACAGATATTTATCTTTCTCCATTTTGGCTAAAAACTCTACTGTTTTGGTTTCACTTCATGAGATCAGATTGTTGCCCATTGTCCAATCAATTTAACCACTCAAGATCATATCAAAGAGTTTGCTATCAGATCAAGGAATGCCTTGATTCCAATCAAAGTTTGAAATCAGGAGAAGGAGCCCTACAAAGTTGAAGAAAAATAGGAGAAATCTGGTAACCTAAAAAACTTGCATAAAAAAGGTTATGATATCTTGGTTATTTCTTGATTTTCCCCTGAGAAAATGGCTGCTTGATGTTATTGTAATGATTGGGAACAAATTTATCTTGTGTTTGTGGTAAAAATAAGCTTGAATATAGGTGAAAATATTGGTGGGGTTTTAGTGATAGGATTGCAACCTAGGTGTTTGATAAATATTCGATGACAATGTTTGTGGCTATAGTTGGGACTTTTAACTTTTATTTTTCATTCCTTGGGACACTGGGACATAGTATATCATTCTTTTGTTAAAATCCATGCTTATTGAACTCATTCTTACTATTGCACATGATGCGTGTTTTTTAGTGTAGAAAATATTACTACTACATAATACAATTACTCAAGTTTTAATTAAAATGCACACCACTAAAACTACACATACGGACAACTATACCCATCGTATAGTATATGGCATAGCAAGTATCGAATCCATAAGAACTTCGGCTCCCACTTTACTTTGCCCAAATCTTTATTGTTTAGCCAATAAAATAAGAAAAGAATAAAAAGAAAAATAATTAAAGATAAAAATAGATATAACTCAAGGATTTAATTTCATATAACTAGACAATTACCTTGAAAACACAATCTTGAATAACTTAGCATTCATCACAACCAACTATCATCTTGGCATCATGAAGGAATACACAGTAAAATTCAATCATTTCTCAAGTCATGAATAAAATTAGATAAATCCCATTTCATTTATCAATCCCTGGAATTACTATATTTTGATTCATATTAACAGATTTGTCAGTTAAGCTAACATAACCAAAATATGCATTAAACTCAATTCCTTATAAGCATGAAATTAGCAAATAACTTTTTGTCAATGTGAAATCAACTTAATCTTTGATTACTTAGTGCTGTTATCTTAACTTCATCATCCAAGTCCATTAACATTTAACATATATGAAATCAATGCAATGAAACTTCTAACCTCATTTTGTCGAGTTAATTAGAAGAACTCGCATCAATAACCAATGATAACAAGTAATCAAATACCAAAGATAACAATAGATTGATAAAAAAATTCTAATTAACTCAAAATTATAATCTTCAAAATAATATCCAATTACAATCAAAATATTAAGCACACCATTGTTCTAGAAAAGTAAACAAAGGATAAAATATAAAACTCATAAACAAGCCATTCTTCTTCTGTTGAAAACTTCCTTTGAACAATGCTCCTTTGAGTGGTGATTGAGTAGCTAGCTTGGATCCTTCAAATCACACATTTCTTTTGTGGTTTTTCATGTATTTATAAGCTTTCTTGATACCAAAATTCATTGCTTGAGAAGTCTGGTCCGAGTAGAATTGATACAATACCAAAATGTTTTGGAAAATACCAAATTCTTGTTTAACCACCTCTGTGCAGAGTGGACCTAACGCTAGGTCCAGTCGAGACACTTGGCTCTGGGTCCAATCTATTTTTCCCCTCAATTTTGCTCCGTTTTTTCCATTTGACCAGAATGGACCCAGCCCCTGGTCCCTCGATTAGGCCTGGCGCCAGGTCTATTCTAGAATTGTTCATTTTTGTTTGAAATCAACTTAAATCTGCACAAATTTATCAAAAACACTTTCTACTAGTAAAATGTCAAATAAGAAGGAATATGCCCAGTTATTTTAACAAAAGTATTTCAAAACATCCTTAAAAAAACTAGAAAAATAATTGCGAGAGTGTAATTTCCTTACCTTCTTGCCTTCGGGATAGCCTTAAGAGAGTATAATACTTCTTTGTATCTTCCCAACCCCTCATCAAATTAGCCCCTTTTTCAGTAAAAGGTCTCTTTCTTTTTTTCTTTTTTTTGGTAACAAATGAAAGTAAAAACTTGTTCTCAAGTCACATTCTTTCTTTTTTACTCAAAATTTCTTTTCCTCACAATCCTTATTCACAACTCAAAGTCAGGCAAATTTTAAATCCATAATACAAGAATTAGTCAACAACTATTCCCATATTTCATCATATCATCCACGTTCAAACTCAAAGAATAAAATAAACCTCAAATACCAAATATAACCAAGGTTAACTTAAATTCTCAAGACTTAGCAAAATCTAACTTAATACGCAATTTTAATTTTGAATAAAAATCAAACCATAATGAGTCACAAATTCATATCCAACATTAGTAAGAAAACCATCAGTCTATTATAGATAAATAAGCTCAATTTAGCTCCAAATCTCCAAATTTTTAAAATTTTAATTTTTCAATAAAATTGTTTGATACCAAGAAAACACTAAGATCATTGATAAAAACTTGGATAAAAAATATTACTAAACCACTCCCCCATATTTAAAATGGAAAATATCCTCATTGGCAAAAAATTAACACAAGAAAGCATCTTCAAAAGTACCAAAAAATGATAAGAGGGTAGAAAGTTTAAGCAATACTTCCCAAGTGTAATAAAGTGCAAAAGATATCAAAATTGGAAATAGAGAGAAGGGCTTGTTCAAGAGGAATTTATTCCTACCTATAAAATAAAATAGAAATAAAAATCACAAGAAAATAATAACAAAATAAAAATGCACCTAAATAAAAGAAAACAAACTAAAGAAAAATACTAAAAAATCCTAAGAAAGCAAATAAAGACACGACTTACTCCCTCACACTTAAGATGGAAAATATTTTCCTTATTTGGGAGAGGAAAAAAACCTAACAACTCCTAACATAATACAAATATACAAACTCTTTCCACTCATCATGCTTTCTCATCAAAACCTTGTCAAAGACGGTTAAGCTTAAAGTAGAAAATAGGTAAGATGAATGTAGAAAGAAGGGAGGTTTTTGAAAAAGGTCATGTTCATGAAAACTTTTTTTCTTAGTAAAACAAAACACATGAACCTCATTCTCTAACATTCTCTTAGACACACAAATATTTTTGCCAACAAATAAATGCACATGGTTTCTAAAGAATGCCTCAAACATGAAATCACCATTGAACCCCTCAAAAGATTTGTCACAATGAAAATTCTCCTTAAAACTTAGCATTTGATTTTTCAAAGATGGGATAAAAAAATCCTTATTTTTTCATTGCATTGTCTACAAAAACTAAATTACATCCCTGAAATTGGGGTGAAGGGTAGAGATTACCAACGTCCTCTAGGGACTTCTTATGATGTAGCATTGAAAGATCTAACTCCTCCATTTCCACATTGGGTAGTTGTTTCTCATATCCTATCTCATTTTCTTGGGAATTCTCTTGTTCGAGTGTATGGGTATTTATGGCATCTTCAACCAACTTAGCTAGTTGTGTTCTTGTAAAGCACATTCGTTGAGATACTTCTTCATGCCACCTAAGGGACGTGGTTGTGTTGGTAACAATGGATTGGATTGAAGCTTCAAGTGACGTCTTACTAAAAGTATTAATCCGAGCTTGCAACCTTGCTAACATATCATCATTATAGTGCATTTGATATTATGCCCATGAATAGTGCCCATGGTGATGTCTTGAACATCGCACTCAAAGAAAAACAAAAATCAAATTGAAAATAAAAATAAAAACAAACAAGAAAAATAGAAAAATAAATAAAAGAAAAAGGCACAAATTAGAAATATTCACCAACTATCTAAACATAACAGTTAGTGATATATATAAATACAACAAGTGCTAAATCAATAAGACTCGAGTGTTTCTGGTAATGCCTATCCCCGATAATGGAGCAAAAAAACTTGATGTGTGTTTTTTATTGTAGAAAATATTACCAACAAATAACACAATTACTCAATTTTTAATTAAAATGTCAACCACTAAAACTACAAATATGGGCAAGTATACCCATTGCATAGAATAGGGCATAACCTCAAATCTACGAGAATTTAGGCTCCCACCTTACATTACCCAAATCTTTATTGTTTAGCCAATAAAATAAGACGAGAATAAAAAAGAAAATAAATAAAGATAAAAATAGATATAACTCAATTATGCAATTTCATGTAACTAGACAATTATCTTGAAAATACAATATTGAATCACTTAGCAATCATCACAATCAACTATCATTTTGGCATCATGAAGGAATATAAAGTAAAATTCAATCATTTCTCAAGTCATGAATCTACTTAGATGAATTCCACTTCGTTTGCAATCCATGAAATCACTATATTTTGATTTATATTAATAGATTTGTCAATCAAGTTAAGATAACCAAAACATGCATTAAACTCAATTCCTTAAAAGCATGAAATTAGCTAATAACCCTTTGTCAAGGCGAAATCAACTTCATCTTCTATTACTTAGTCCTATAACCTTACCTTCGTTGTTCAAGTCCATTAAGATTTAACAAATATGAAATCAATGCAATGAAACTCTTGACATCATTTGGTCGAGTCAATTAGAAGAACTCCCATCAATAACCAATGATAACATGTAATTAAACACCAAAGATAACAGTAGATTGACAAAAAATTCTAATTAAATCAAAATTATAATCTCCAAAATAATATCCAATTACAATTAAAACATTAAGCACATCATTGTTCTGGAAAAGTAAACAAAGGACAAAAGATAAAACTCATAGACAAGCCTTTCTTCTTCTCTTGAAAACCTCATTTGAATAATGCTCTTTTGAGTGGTGATTGATTAGCAAGTTTGGATCCTTTAAATCACACATTTCTCTTGTATTTTTCTTGTATTTATATGTCTTCTTGATACCAAAATTCATTACATGAGAAGTCTAGTCCGAGTAGAATTCAAAAAATACTAAAATACTTTGAAAAATACTAAATTCACTCACAACCGCCTCTGCGCAGTCGGACTCCAGGCACCAAGTCCAATATGTTTTTCTCCTCAATTTTGCTCTATTTTTGTTGTTTGACCAGAATGGATCCAGTGCCAGGTCCTTCGGCTAGGCCTGGCACCAAGTATATTATGGAATTATTCATTTTCACTCGAAATTAACTTAAATCTACACAAATTTGTCAGAAACACTTTTGACAAGCAAAATGTCAAATAAGAAGGAATATGCCCAGTTATTATAACAAAAGTATCTCAAAACATCCTCATATAATTAGGAAAATAATAGTGATTTTAACCCCTATTAGCACACTTGCGATATCTTGTTCTTCATTTTCCAACTAAATAGTTGTTCTTGTTTCTTCGTTCTTGCTAATTCTTGTCATTTCTTGTTGAACTTACTTCCTTATGCTTCTAGTATTTATCCTTATATTAATTAAGTCCTCACATATGGAAATTCTTATTTGAAAATTTGTTTGTTTAAGGTGCCCAACAAATGTTTGTTGAAATTCCCCTAAGACCCCCTAATTGAAAATTTTCATTGATTTTTGTTGACTCGCTTAGTTGGACTAAATCTTTAGCTTTTGGGGAGAATTAAGATTGAACAAGAAGGCTTGAGTGTTGAGAAAAAGGCAAGAGGGTGAGACTATTATCAAAAGAGCCAAAGAGAGTAAGCACCAGTGTAGAGTGACTACCTTTGTGTGTAAATATGCAAAGGGAGTGAAGAGGGGATCTATTTCTTTGTGAATCTCTTTTGCAAGTATAACTCATTGAATATCCCATCGCCATGGACTATGAACAAGAAATTCCTAGTCCCAACTCAAGTGGACCTAGTAGACCATACGACGATTTAAATGTTATGATTAGAATAATGCACAATTGGTTTGAAGACATGACAAAAGAGATTACGGGATTAAGACATCACTTGGGACAATCTTCTATCATGGCACAAAGAAGTGGCTAAGAATAATTTGAAGCTTCTAGCCCTAGAGTGAGGGATGATGATGCTCATACTTCTTCGCTAAATGCTCAGCAAAATGAAGATTGGGAGAAACACACTATTGGGGGATTCCAACAAGTTCGCATGAGAGGGGGAAGATATGGTATGAGAGGAGGACGAGGTAGGGTCCAAGGAAAGAATGGTGGAAATAATCCAAGGGGGTTGGAAAGAGAGTTTAAGAGAGTTGATGAATGGTATGAAGGGGAACATAGTGATGCATATAAGGAACTCAATAGGGGATGGGGCAATCGAGGAGGTAGGACAGAAGAAAATGAGTAGGAGAGAGAGTTCAACCATATGAAGATGAAGGTGCCTACATTCTATAGAGAGAGTGATCCAAAAGCCTATTTTGAATGGAAGAGCAAAATGAAAATATTTTTTAGTGTTATACTTATAGTAAAAGATCTAAGATGAGGCTAGTTAGCATCTTGTCCGTGGTGCTTGGTTTGGTGGGAGCAAGATAGTGCTCAAAGAAGATAAATAGGAGTAGAAGCTATAGCAAATTGGAGCTTATTAAAGGACATGATGAGTGCTAGATTTGTTCTACACTACTACAACCATTGCCTTTAACAAAGGCTTTAATAACTCAAGTAGTGGAATAAGAGCCTGGAGGATTATCATTAGGAAATGGAAATGATGTTGATGAGAGCTCAAATCCAAGAGGACCATAGAGTAACAAGGGTTAGGTTCTTAGGAGGATGGAATAGGTAAATAACCAATTTGGTAGAATTACCCACCTATGACTATTTTAAGGATATGGTCCATGCCACTGCGAAGATTGAAAGGAAACTAAAGAGGAGAGCCTTTGCTAAGCCTACACTTCCAAATCCAAGAACCATTGACAAGATGCTAACTAAGAGGGATAATACTCCTAAACCTTTCTAAAAGGAGTGTAATAGGCCAAGGAAGGATGGAAGCCTATGGAAGGTTGTAACAAAGATAAGGGAAAAGCCTTGGAGAGAACACAACAGAATAGAGATATCAAGTGCTTGAAGTGTCTTGACTATAGGCATACTTCCTATGAATATCCAAGAATAAGAGCTATGTACAATAACCCCTATGAAGAAGTCTCAACCAACGAAGATGAAGAGGGATAAAAGTACTAAAAAGATCAAGAAGAAAATATGGAAGAGGAAAGTGGTAAAGAGAAAGTAGTTCGCGAAGAGTATTCCATAGTTAGAGTTACAAGAAGATCATTGAATTCTCAAGCAACTGAAGACCGAGATCATCAACAAAGAGAGAACATATTCCACATAAGGTGTCTAACCAACAAGACCCATTGTAGTGTTATTATGGATAGTGAGAGTTGCACTAATGTGATTAGAGCAAGCTTAGTTGATGAATTGGGCATGAAATGGATTAAAGACCACAAACCTTAGAAGTTACAATGGTTAAAAGATAAGAGGGTTAACAAAAAAATGTTGGTATCTTTTGAGATGGGGAAGTACAAAGATAATGTGCTATGTGATGTGGTGCCTATGCAAGCGGGCCAATTGCTACTAGGGAGGCCTTGGTAATATGATAAGAATGTAAAGTATGATGGGAGAAATAACACATATTCCATTCTCGAAGAGGGGTTCAAATTCACTTTTACCCTCATGCCCCTAAGTGAGATGAACAAAGACTAAAGAGTCATGAAGGAATGAGAGAAGAAAAAGGGAACACAAGATGCTAAACAAAAACACGAGTTAGAGAGAAAAGGACAAGAGAGATAAGAGAAAGAGTTGAGGGAAAGAATAGGAAGACAAATACCTTTGGCCATCACACATGAAGATGATCAAGCCATCTGTGAACCCATAGGAGACAAAATGTTCAAGTTGTTAGTGTTGTGCCCAAGAGGCAATCACTTGTACATTATCTATTATGGAAAATATATCAAATGGTCAATTGAAATTAGTAAGGTCAAAATCTTAGTAAGGAAGCTTATGAAAATCTTGCTAAATAAGCTTAGTAAAAATACTTATAAACTTTTATCTCAACTTATCTCAACCAATCAAATAGAAACACTTGACCTCATTAACCAATCACTAAATGACACTTATTTTCATCCACCAATCATATTATACCGCTTGTTTCAATCTCAATTTCATTTTAGAATTTTTCTCAGAAATAATCAAAATTTGTGTTTGAAATGGAAAAATATTTTATTTCACCATTCAACTCCAAAAATTCTATTAAATCCATTGGTAATTCTTAAGCTCTTCAATTCCTGCTCTATTTGGTCAAATTTGTGGTCAAAGTCGCAGGCGCTGTTAAAAAGACGAAAATGCCCCCGGTGACCCGGATAGCATAATTCACACCAGAACGTGCGTTTCATCGTAATGATCAATTTCACTACTCAGCATACCCTCAAATTCTTATTTTATTAATAATGGTGGCCTTCTGAAGATTTAGGTTGAATACTTGGCATAAGCAGTAACGTGAATACTTAGAGTAAGCACTAACTTACTTGGCGCATGCACAAAATTAAATACTTGGCGTAAGCACTTACTTGAATACTTAGCGTATGCAGTAACTTGAATACTTGGAAAATGTACTAAATTGAAAACTTGGCGTAAGCACTAACTTGATTCTCGGTAGTACGCTGCGCTGTACTTACCCTTTTGGCAACTCACGGTTGAGTGCTGTAGGATGTGGTCTAAGCGTAATAATACGTGGGGCCGAAGGAGAAGCCTTCCGAGCTTTGCATACAGGCCGACTTTCAATTGAAAAAGTTGTTGCCCCAATTTCCAAATCACAGGCTTTCCTCCAACAGAGGGTCGGCCTATATGCAAAGCTCAAATGGATTTGCCTTCAGCGTCACGTATCATTTGTTAGGATTCGTGAACTCCAAAATGAGGAAAATATCCACGAATCCCTTCCGAGGACCGAAGTAAATAATTAAGAAGATCTAAGGATTATAGAATTACCTCTGTTCAGCATAATCAAGATCCTTCGATTTTGATTTTACTGTCATATATGCAACCTGAATGATCACCAGACGCTGCAGTGTGCAAACAGCCTCTATTGGAAACACACGGCGAACTAACTCGTTACCCCGAGAGTACTAGCACCTAAGGTTTGAGAGGCTTGATTTTTTTTTTTCTCTGGTGAATGGAGGCATGAATATATTTTTTTTTTTTAACAAAACAGATCCCTTAAGAAGACGGCTAGGATTTTCTTAAAACCCATTCGAACCTCTTAGAGTCCAACTCTAATAATATCTTGTCATATTTTATTTTAAATTCAAATTATATTAAAACTGATATGATAAGATTCTGCCATTATCTCGTTAATTTAACTAATTAATTTACCAAGTCAGATTCTTACAATCTGGACATCATCTAGATACATCAAATATGGACATATTTCAAAATATATTGTATCTGGTAAATTTTTTAGGTTCGATTAACTTAGACATATTTTCAGATTCATTGAACCTGGTTACCAAAAAAATAACCTAACGGTTTCACTTATTGTGTGACCCTATAGGTTCTTTAAACACTGGCTGTGTGCCCAAATCACATTTAAATGGCCTACAAGTTATAAGCAGTTTCTAGCAAAACATTATAACTATCCAGGTTAAATGATGATCAGCGATCTCTTTGAACCAAACCATAATTTTATATTTAATCCTTTTGTCACACTATATCCAGATTAAGCATAAGGCACAGAGCATGTCATCTTTATTAAACTTAATCAATTATTTCTTGATCTTTATAGTAGACTGTTCAAACAAATTATATCAATATCTTAAATTGATATATTTTAGCACAACCATGCATTTTAACAGTCTAACTTATCAAGGGGTCCATGAATATCTCTTCCATAATTGAGAGGGACAAATTCCTTCACTATCAATCACATTCCTCTTCGTGATTTATTCTATATCTAATAGTAGTCTAATTTATTATTTGGTTAAAGATAACTTTAGACAATGTCAAAATATAGAACTTATCAAGTAGGAAACTATGATGAAATTAGGTCGAAGGACTTTTAATATCATTATGGCTAGAAAGTACTTATGGCATGTTCTATGAAGTACTCTCACAGTAGGTCATGTCTAATACAATGTTCCCTAACATTTATTTATATATTGTCTTGATTTCACATATGTTCATAGCTACTAAAACATAGCCATCAAGTCACAAACATACTAATCTTAATTTATTATTATTCCACTAATAATAATTGATCAGGGACAATTTAAGAATAGTCATTGTATTAAATGTAGGGTTTTACTATCAAGTCACATACTTGATGACCACAAAACTAAATGCACTATTTATGGAAAGAAATACCTTATATTATTACATAATACATAACGACAATAGTATAAGTACAAATTGACTCTAGGGTATATCCCTAACAATCTCCTACTTACACTAAAGCCAATTTAACTTAAACCGTAATACCATTGATCTAGTATGACTATCATGTTTAGACGATGGGAGAGGCTTTATCAGTAGGTCTGCAACATTGTCATCGGTTGATACCTTGCATACTTTGACATCTCATCTATCAATAATTTCTCGAATGAGATGAAAATGTCTAAGTGTAAGTTTGGATCGCTGATGTGATCTTGGTTCCTTAGCTTGTGCAATGGTTCCATTGTTGTCATAATAAAGATCCACTGGGTTCACAATACTAAGAACTACATCTAGTTCTATAATAAATTTTTTAATCTAAGCTGCTTCTTTAGTTGTAGCTAAGGCAGCTACATACTTAGTTTCTGTAGCAGAATCAGCTACGGTGTCTTGTTTTGAACTTTTTCAGCTTACAGCACCTCCATTCAAACAAATAGAAAGCCTGATTGTGATCTGTAATCATCTATGTCGGACTAAAAACTAGCATAATTGTAACCATTTACAATTAGCTTGCCCTCTTGTCCTCCATAAACTAAGAACATATCTTTAGTTCTTCTTAAGTACTTCAGTTTGTTCTTAACAGTAGTCCAGTGTGGCTCTCTAGGATTTGACTGGAACCTACTCGTCATACTCAATGCATATGACACATCAGGTTGAGTACATAACATGGCATACATGATAGACCCTATAGCGGAACCATATAGTATCTTGTTCATGCACTCTTCTTCATCCTTCACGGAAGGACTTTGAGTTTTGCTGAGCTTAATGACATGTGACATTGGCATGAATCCTCTCTTAGAGTCTTACATATTGAACCTTTTCAGTACCTTGTCAACATATGCACTTTCACTTAGTCCAATTAGCTTTCTAGATCTATCTCTATAGATCATTACACCTAAAATATAGGCAATTTCACCTAAGTCTTTCATTGAGAAATAATTTTCCAACCATGTCTTTACACTTTGTAGAGTTGGGATGTCATTTCCAATGAGTAAGATGTCATAAACATAAAGTACCAAAAAGACTATTGCATTCCCACTAGTTTTCTTATAGACACAAGGCTCATCTTCATTTTTTGGTAAAGTTAAATTCTTTAATTGCTTCATCAAAATGAAGATTCTAGCTTCGAGATGCTTGCTTCAATCCATAAATGGATTATTGAAGCTTGCACACTTTATTAGAATTCAAAGGATCATCTAAACCCTCAGGTTGTGTCATGTATACATCCTCGAGTAAGTTTCCATTAAGGAACGTGGTTTTGACATCCATTTGCCAAATCTCATAATCAAAATATGTTGCTATGGCAAGAAGAATTCTAAAAGATTTAAGTATTACAACTGGTGAAAAGGTTTCATCATAGTCTATACTATGAGTTTATCTATAACCCTTTGCTACTAGTCATGCTTTGTAAGTATACACATTTCCTTCCATGTCTGTTTTCTTTTTGAAAACCCATTTACACCTAATGGTTTTTAAACCTTCAGGTGGATTAACCAAAGTCCAGACTTGGTTATCATACATAGATTGCATCTAAGACTTCATGGCCTCTAACCATTTTTCAGAGTTAGAATTCTTAATGGCTTCTTGATAGAAACTGGGCTCATTATTAACCATAAGCTCCACATTGTGATCGTCAGTAATGAGGAATCTATATCTCTCAGGTTGTTGATGAACCCTCTCAGATCTCCGAGGTCCTTGTTCTATAGAAGTGGTCTCATCTTGTACTTGTGAGCCATCTAATTAATGTTCATTATTTGGCTTAGGTACTAATTGTGGCTCTTGAATCTCATCAAGATGTATTTTACTCCTACTAATTCTTGTAGAAATAAATTCCTTTTCAAGAAAGAATCTATTTTGAGCAACAATTACGCTATTTTCTTTTGGGAGATAAAATTGCTATCCGTTAGTTTCTTTAGGATACCCTCACAAACATGCATTTATCTGATTTGGGTGTAAGTTTACCAGATAATAAACACTTTACATAAACTTCACAACCCTAAATCTTGAGAAATGACAAACTAGGTTGTTTTCCAGTCCATATCTCATATGGCATTTTCTGAACTGATTTAGATGGAACTTAATTTACTATGAATGCAGCAGTCTCTAGGGCATAACCCTAAAAGGATATTGGAAGATCAGTTTAACTCATCATTGATGTAACACCCCACTACTACGTACCCTAAAAGGGCGAGGATATTACCCCATCCGGTAGGACAAGGGGTATTTAAAATGAGGTATAAAATGTAAAGGCAACCCCAAAAGAATCAACTTAGATAAATAGAGAAAAACTCTTATTACATCCAGCTCAAATTGGAGCAATACGAAATAAAAAAAATATCGTTCAGAAGCTTAAACAATAACTGACTCCTAGAACAAAATGTGAAAAAAATAATAATAACAAAAGCTTCAACTATCATATGCCCCACTGGCTCAGCATAATCTATATCCCGAAAACATGATATAAAATAGTGTGAGATGAAATCTCAGTAAGTCCTGTGTGTGCACATGGTGTTTCAAACAGTTCGTGTATGCATAGTGGAAAATATTTGCAGAAATATTTGGCAAGTCATAAATACTTTCTTTTTGCAAGGAGTGACTTTTTCTCATAATCACACTTTATACAAAACAAATCATCCAGTCGAATAAACAGTTATTTCACCACACGTTGGGCTCCATAAGGACAA
The DNA here is from genome assembly GCA_026120185.1 of Voacanga thouarsii. NCBI lineage: Eukaryota > Viridiplantae > Streptophyta > Magnoliopsida > Gentianales > Apocynaceae > Voacanga > Voacanga thouarsii. Next base: position 1,197,236 of record JANUWF010003363.1, on the reverse strand, counting down.
GGCACTACACTTTGTGCACCTTGCCGGGATCAGATTACCACACGTTGGGCGTTCTGATCAGGGTGAGTGTACAGCTCACCGGGTGAGATACTCCTTCTCTACACCCAACAAATTCATCCGGGTGTCCATGCCGGAAAAATAAATAATACCTTACCGGGTACAAATGCTAGCCCAGACGGCCTGACCAACCAATACTGTTGCCTTTTCAAGCCGAGCTTATCTTCTGGAGGTGGCCTCCTGCTAGAAGACTTACTCTAGCCCTCCAAGACTACTATTGTTAGCCTACCCTTATTGAGTACTCAACGAACATATCCGTCAATTCCTGATTCAAAATATTTCCATACCTTGGTTGTGTACAACATGGTTTTCTTTAAAAGAGTTTTCTAAAAATGTAGAAGAAAGAATAGTTTTCTTGATAAAATCATTAGTTTGACAAAACCGTTTAAAGAAAAAATATCCATGTTTACAACCCAAGCGAACATAGTTCAACAATAGCTTCACAAAGCTTTACAACATAGACTTGCTATCACAACATTTAATAAAAGAGTTTATATAAGGACTTACTCGATGTGCCTCAGACAAATAAGATAAAATCACAGCTTGCTTCTTTCAAATATCCTCCTGATCTAGAACCACATATTATCCTGATCAGGGTCTCAATCGATTCAAACATGCTCTAAACTCATTTATTCCCATAACAATTCACAATCCAATATCTAATTCCCAATAAATTAACCAATCCCCAAAGTTCATATTCTATGACCATATATTCATCAAAGACATGAATATTATATAAGAAAGGCTTGACTTGACCATCACAACTCTTATCTATCATTACCACAGTACAATATGGCACTGCTATGCATCGAATATGCTTAATTAAATACTCGACTGAAAATACCCATTCATCATGCTAATGGACATCATCAACCATATTAAACCTTAATTTTGACATCAAGGGTAAGGATTCCCTTACTTTACGACAACCGGATTAACAAGATCTCGATGCTCCTATGGTGTTCGTCTCAAGTTCATTCGAGTAGAAAAGAAAAGATGCTTTCTTTCCTTCCTTTTGACTGAAAGCAGGTAAAAGAGATGAAATCAGCCTTTAGGTGGCGTGATTCAAGGGAAGAAAAGGACAAGAATTGATGGAAGAAAGGAATCAAGAGGTTAAGATGGTTTTTGCTTACCTTAGAGTGTGATCGGTTTCTTGCTAGGAATTGTTCTTGTGATTTTCGAAAATTGTAGGGAGATTCTTGATGGAATTTTCATGTAGAATGGAGAGGGTAGTCGGCTACTGTGATTTAGGATTAGATAAGATTGGTTTAGGGTTAGATGGTGGTATTAAGAAATACTCCTAATGGCTTTAGGTTTTGTGGACAGCAAGGATGAAAACTGCAACTTGCTGTGCACCTTGTTGCTACCGAATTTGGGAGGGTTTATGAGGAGAAAATATTCTGCAATTGCTACCTTGTGCTAGCCAAAATATTGCTCAAGAAAAGGGCTGTATGCGTTCAGAGTTGTTGGCCAAAACAAGGAAGAGTTTGAGAACTAAAATTCTATGTAAGAATGGCTCATGTGCTGTACGAAAATCACTGAATCGGAGGGGAGAAATTTTGAACTATTTTAGCTGTTGTTCTACCGCGATTTACAAAGAAAAGGCAAGGGTTTTAGGTGCTGAAATTTGGCTTAATCAGCTGAGGATTTTGGTAGGTTTTGGTGTGCAGAATTTTCGTTTGAGTTGGAGTGCAAGCTGGCCAAAATTTCCTGTGCAAGGCTGGCCGAAATTCTGGATCCTAAGCTGGCCGAATTTCTGGAATTTTGGTGAGCAAAATCTGATTTTTGTGTGGCTAAGGTAATCTGAATTGATGAGGAGTGTTCTAGATGTTTTGAGCTAGGATTTGAAGAGTTGGACTACACTTAGGAGTGCTGGAATTTCGGACAGCTTGTGCTTGCACAAGACTACCGAAATTCTGCTAGAAAAAGGAAGCAAAACCCAGTTGAAGTAGGATTGAAATAAAATCTGATTTGCTAAAGGATTTTGGATAAGATTTCCTAGTGTTGGAAGAGTTTGAGTTGGGCTAAAACTCCTTCAAAAAGTGGCGGCACCTAGCTAAAAAGTTTTCCAGATTTTTAGCTAAGGTTCTGGGTTCAAAATACACAAGATATCCAACTAGAAAAATAACACTTTAATTCCAACTATCCATTACAAAATCTAGTAAGTTAAAATCAAGTTGGAATTTAGTTATTCAGCTAGGGTTTTTTCAAAAATCAAAGGGAACAAAAGCTGAAAATAACAGTAACCTTTATTCACGTAAAAAATTCTTGAATTTAGGAAATAAATATAGCAACTTATTTCCTTAGAACGATGGCGCTGAAAATTCACTAGGATGGCTAGGTCATTTTCGGCCAAGACATGTAGAAGTCTATGGAAAAGAATTTTCAAAAAGAAAACTAAAATTCGAACTCAGGTCACCAAAGGAAATCACCAACCTCCCCGCTATTCCAAACCAACTCCAATGCTAATATTTCTTTAAGAAATTCGTTCCACCCTAATTCTCATCCTACCATCTCCTCGACTAAACTTCACTTAACCAACTATTAAACACCACAATTATTTCACACCAAATAAATCAAATGCAAAAGAAACTTTGAAAATCACATGCACCCATGCCAGAATAATTTTAAGACAACAAGTGAAATGCGAAATGCTATGCAATGCATGACTTTTTTTTTCCCCCATAGTCAAATGTGGTTTTGGGCGGGATATTACAATTGATTGAACCATATCTAATAAAGTCTAATTTCTTCATTTAAATACACCATTCCATTGAGGTGTTCTATGTGTAGTTAATTGCGAGATAATTTCACAATTCTTAAGATGCTCGTCAAACTAGTGACTTAAGTATTTCACAATTCACCACCTCAATCTGATCAAAGTGTTTTGATACTTTTGCCAAGCTAATTTTATACTTAATTTTGAAATTCTTTGAATTTCTGGAATGATTCAGATTTGTGTTTCATCAGATGCAGGGAGCCATATCTGCTGAAATCATCCGTAAATGTAATAAAGTTCTGAAATCGTCCTCTAACATGTGTATTCATTGGTCGACACGCATCAGTATGTATTAAGCCCAATAAATCAGTTGGCCTTTCATTTTGTCTCTTAAAAGGTGCTTTAGTCATTTTGCCTAATAAACAAGAATAATATGCTTCATAAATTTCTAAATCAAATGAATTTAGAAACCCATCATTATGAAGCCTTGTTATGCATTTGTCATTTATATGGTCTAAACGACAACGCCATAAATAAGTCTGATTGAAATCAATAGATTTCAATCTCTTAGTATTAATGTTATAGGTACACTTGTTCGAAGATCCACAAAGATTGAGAATATAGAGCCCATTTGATAATGAGGCATCTCCAAAAAAAATGCCATTTTTATTAATGGAGCAAATGTTATTCCTAATAACAAATTCAAAACATTCTAAATCTAAACAAGAAACTAAAATAATATTCCTACTCATAGCAGGAACATAAAAACAATCATTCAGTTCTAAAATAAGCCCACTAGGCAAAATTAATTCAAAAGTTCCAACAGCTACTGCAGCAACTTTTGCTGCATTCGCAACTCATATGTCCATCTCGCCTTTTGCTAAGGCTCTACTCTTTTTTAGACCCTGCACATTTACACAAATATGATATCTGATGCGTATTTATTTGGGTATAAAAATAATGTAAAAATAAGAACATTCCCAATAGAGTATAAATTAAAACGTTAACCACAAATTTCACATATGTGCAAGCATAGTCATCATTAAGCATAGTATAGGGTTCAAACGAGTCTCGATCCTCAAGGAATAAGTATGCATTAATCCTTTTTCTTTCATTGTTTAACCGACTCCATAAAGAAAAAAAAATAAAAAGAAAAAAATAATATATACATGTCAATGATGGAGAATTATGTAACTCAACCCATTTTTTTCATAAACACGATCTTAAAGTACTCAATCATTATCATAACTAATTATTCTCTTGGAATCATGAAGGATTAATATAGATTCACTTCTTTTCGAATCCATGAAATCACTACTTTCTAGATAAATTAGTATCACATTCCTGTCTCAACTAATCCACCCAAATGATGCATTAAATGAAATCCTTGATTAAATTTCCGTATCTTTGCAAACTTAAAACATGAAATTAACCAATGAATGCATTCCTGGTAGACATCAATTAATCTTTAATTGCCGATTCTTAGCAATTGACCCCTTTCCAAGCAAGTTAATAGACAATAAATATGAAATTAATAAATTGAGACAACCATCAATCCCTTTTCCAAGCAAGTTAATGGAAAAAGTCAACCAACCAATGTCGTAATACGCATAAGTAATTAAATACCAAGAATAACAACCAATTAATCAAAAGATGAAATAACTCTAAAAATTATGAATACCGAAAACAATGTCAAATTACAATAAAACAATTAATACATTATTGTTCAAGAAAAAGAAAACAAAATAAAAGAAAGCACTTATATACAAGCCTCATTCTTCTTCCTTTGTAGACCTTCTTGCACAACCCTCCTTGAATTGAAGAATTCCTCCTTTGATTTGAGTGATTTCTGTTATGATCTATGAATTCTCCCCTCTTCTCTTGTGTTTTCCATCTATTTGTAGGCTTATGAACTGCCTAAATTCATTGGTGTAGGGTTTTTGGCCGATTAGATGTAGGAAGATACTAAAATTCTACAGATTACCAAAAATCGCGTGCAAAATTTAAGGCACCGCCTTATCATAAGGGCACAGCCGGTGCCGCCTTGGCTGTTGGAGCCAGAGCTGGTTGTGTTCTGTTTCCTCAGTTGTTCACTGATTTTTTTTTTCTTGATTTTCACGCAATGTTTTCCAAAGTGCAGCCGTCGCCTGTTCTATTCTATTCAGCTCTGTTTCACTAATTTTTTGTTATCTCGATATGTGTGCCTGCAGCACGTGGCCATCACTAGTTCCTCTACCCTGTCTGGCACCGCCTCTATTCTATTTTATGATGTTTTGTCTTATTTTACCCCTAAAATCTAAAATATTGCACAAAATACCTTTCCAAATCATCTCAAATCATCAATAATTTTTTCACAAGATCATTCAAACATTTCAACAATGGTGCCAATGACTTGATGTGAACCTAAGTTTTTCAGAAATTCCTACAGCTCAACCCCTATTCTTCTTGTGATCTTTCTTTTGTTCTCTTTCACTTTTTTTTTCTTTCTTCATGTTCTTTTTTTCTCAAATGCTGCTGTTGTTTGTTTCTCAATTTTTCTCTTTCCATCTTTTCTTAGCAGATTTTTGTTTTCTTTTCTTATTTTCAATCTTTCTCTTCTCTTTCTTTTTTCCTTTCCCAACTCAACACAACTATTGATGCATGACTGAAAGCAACAAGTCATGATCTTTTCACAAGTATTCTCCCTTAGCGTTCTCCTACACGTACTTTTATCCAGTAAGAGCAATCAAAGATTTAGGAGAATTATTCAAACTTTCAAAAGGAAGTAATGGACAAAGTATGATAACAGATTTTAAGAAAGAATTCCAAATTTAGGCTTAAAATAGGCACTAGGGATAATGTCAAACAGGTAGGCTTAGAAAGCTCAAACTATCCAAAGAAGGCCTATTACCGTCATCCTTAAGTTAAATCATGAATGTCTTTATTTCACCTCAAGAGGTATTCAAGTAAGTTATAGAATGATCAATGGATTTTATTAAAAAAATAGGTTTAAGAACAATGTAATGTATATGATCAAGAACTACTTAATCCAAGTGCGTGCAAAAAGTTATGCATAAGTCATAATTGATATAGAACATATGCTCTATGATCTATCAAAAAGACATGCATTAAAAAACCTCTTGAAATCGCAAAGAAAATTAGAAAAAATTTTGAAAAATGTGCTCATAATGAAGTATGAAAGAATCGTGCATAGAAGAATTCTCAATCTAATCACTCCCCCCACACATCAACTGGGCATTGTCCTCAATGGCCAAACAAATAGAACAAGGAAACAACAATGCCATGGGATAAAAAATATAAAAGAGAGGAGATAACAAAGATAATACTTCCATTACAGTGAAGTTCTTGTATACAAGAGAGTCGAATTCCTAGAGAAAGAGGCATTGTCGAAGTATCTAAAAAAAAACATAGAAGAAACACACCAAAGAATAAAAACTAGCAAAAAAAAAAAGAAAATAAGTCAAAATAAAAGAAGAAAATAGTAAAACAAAAAATAAGAAATGGACAGAAACTAACTAGAAAAGACATGAAAATAGAAAGGAAAGACAAGAATGAAAAATAAGAAAAAGTGTGGAACAATCAGCTCAATCCTCTGCATTATCATCATCAGCAGGGGCGGAAGTTCCAGCACTACTGTTTGGGCCTGGAAACCATTACATCCACTTAGCCCATTTCTGCTCCATAGTCGTCTGCCATCGGGCAATGTCATCGATAGAAGCACGCATGTGTAACGACATCTATGTCTACTGAGCTAGCTGCCCCATCACTGCAGCCTCAAAGTCAGTCCTCGATTGGGACAGGAAATACTAACTCATGCTCGTGATGGTGGCGGTGTGTGTTCCTCCTCCATAGGGGGTCTAATCTTGTTAGATATCTCAAGCTCGTATCCTATACGGCGTAGCTGAAAATAAAACGAGATACCATCCCAGGACCCGCCTATGTGTAGAAAAAAAGACATAAAGATAATAAACGTAACAGTTTTTTACCTTTGCTTGATCGTTCGAAGAACAAAAATTTCTTTGTCAAGTCGAGGTGTGATCCAGCAATCCTGTTGATCTAACTTCACGAGAGTTGAACGTCTAACTACTATAATCGTAGTGTGTGATTATCTCTAACAGTAATCCACACAGAGGAATACTCAAGCACCAAAATTTTCTGTGCTAGTTGAAAAAGATGGCGGCTAGGGTTCTTCACAAGAACAATCGAGAGAGAGAGAAGAAGAAGAGAAGGTTTAGGTGGCTTCAATTTTCATGTAAATTCCACTCTATGGTTTCTCGGTTATATCATCTTAAAACTAAAAAATTCACTGAAAGTCTAGAATTCTAAAACAATTAGAGTTCCCTAATTGTAACTGGAAATATCAAGTTCTGACAATTACAATTTGGACCACAAATTATATCTAATTATAATTTGTCCACAACAATTTCTCTTTCTCTCAATCAACCCCATTATATTATCAAATAACATCTTGAGTATATAATCCTCTATTGTGTATGACCTATTAGGTTTCCCAGTCAATTGGTAGCAAACATATATTAATCCAAACGTCTTTGAGATTAATAATCCATAATTAATTAGAATTGATCCTATTAACTCTAATCATGATTGGTTTATTAATTCATCAATTGATAAACCAATATTCCCAAATCATGAGCGGTGTCTAGAAACACATCATGACCACCCAATAGTCTAGGAAGTCAAGTGGCTTGACATGAACCCTTCAATAACAAACTTCAGTGCAATTAACTCCGTTCACCATACAATATCTTATTCAATTTTGGAGTACAAAATTAGTGCCAACTCCCTCCAAAATTAATTCTGGCCCGAATACAATAGTACTTGTACCATGAATCCACTACTTTAGATATGCATCAATTGGAACTATTTCCAATACACAATTGCCTTGGCCAAGGACATACAAGTGGCAGTGAGATATTCGTTCCTACTATTAGGACTGATGAATCTTTTATTGACCTTCTCAACTAGTTTCATTTACCTCACAATATACCCAATATCCATCCAATAGGCAGCCCTCGATTGAGCTATGGAGATTGGAATTAAAGTACAATGCTTAGCAAACAAAGTACATTGTAAATCTCAAGTCTAAGGATACTTGCACATTTGCTATATTGAGATTATATCACTGGCACTAAATAGTTATCCATGTGATTATCTCAAAGTTAGGTCATCCAATGAACTTGTTCCATTAACAAGCATCCATGTGTTAACTTTGAGTATCTCAATACTTACAGATATGAGAACCACCGCCTGATCAAATCAGGAAGTCTAATACATATTAGTCTTAACGGATTAATGATGTCCTATCTCATTAATACTATGACTAAGGACTATTTAAGTACTAACACCATCCAGTGTTGTAGGAGTCTCATATCATGATTCTATCAAGATTTCCTTAACACAGTGTTATACTAGGGACTTTATCGAATAGTTATATTACTTAAAAGTAAACAAAAGAAATTGTAAGATAAATAATACCTTTTATTAAAATAAAATGTGTTATATACAATGTACAAGTGGTTGCCTCTAGGGCATAACACTAACAAACCTGAACGGGATTTCTGACCTCATGGGGTGTTGGCCATTTCTTCAATTCCAGGTTATACTGTACCCACAACTCATCAGTGTTTGCTCCATAACCATATCATGTTCAGTGGAAGTCTTCATCAATTCTCTCTCAGTACTAACACCAAAGTCTCTCAGAATTTTCATGATGACTAGAGGGAAGACGAAGGCTTTGGTAGAGAGACGGTGATGAACCACATCCCTAATGGATTGTATAATCAAGGGTGCAAGAGGGATAGCTAGGGTGTTCATCATCCTATGTAAAATGTACTGTTAGTGTTGTGCCCTAGAGGCAATCACTTGTAAATTGTATATTACACATTTTATTTTAATAAAAGACATTATTTATCTTACAGTTTCTTTTGTTTACTTTAAGTAATATAACTGTTTGATAAAATCCTTAGTACAACACTGTGGTAGGGAAATTATGATAAAGATCATGATATGAGATTCCTACTACACTGGATGGTGTTAGTACTTAAATAGTCCCTAGTCATAGTATTAATGAGATAGGACATCATTAATGCGTTAAGACTAGCATGTGTTAGACTTCCCGATTTGATCAGGCAGTGGTTCTCATAACCGTGAGTATTGAGATACCCAAAGTTAACACATAGATGCTTGTTAATGGAACAAGTTCATTGGATGACCTAGCTTTGAGATAATCACATGGATAACTATTTAGTGCCAGTGATATAATCTCAATATAACAAATGTGCAAGTATCCTTAGACTTGAGATCTCCAAGGTACTTTATTTGTTGAGCCTTGTACTTTGATTCCAATCTCCGGAGCTCGATCGAGGCCGCCTATGGGATGTATATTGGGTACATGGTGAGGTAAACGAAAGTAGTTGAGAGGGTCAATAAAGGATTCACCACTCCTAATAGTAGGGGTGAATATCTCATGGCCACTTATAAGAATTACTACTCGAAAGTCCTTGGCCAAGGCAATTGTGTATTGAAAACAGTTCCAATTGATACACATCTAGAGTAGTGGGTTCCTGCTACAAGTACTATTGTATTCGGGCCAGAATTAATTCTGGAGGGAGTTGACACTAATTCCGTATTCCAAACCGAATGAGATATTGTATGGTGAAAGGAGTTGTTTGCACTGAAGTTTGTTATTGAAGGGTTCATGTCTAGCCACTTGACTTCCTAGACTTTTAGGTGGTCATCATGTCTTGCTAGATACAGCTCATAATTTGGGAATATGGATTTATTAATTGATGAATTAATAAACCAATCCTAATTAGAATTAATAGGATCAATTCTAATTAATTATGAATTATTCATCTCAAAGACATTTGGATTAATTCATGTTCGCTACCAATTGACTGGGAAACCTAATAGGTCACACACAATATATGATTATATACTCAAGATGTTATTTGATAACGTAGTGGGATTAATTGCGAGAAAGAGAAGTTGTTTTGGATAAATTATAATTAGTTATAATTTATGGTTCAAATTATAATTATGAGAACTTGATGTTCCCAATTACAATTAAGGAATTCTAATAGGATTAAAATCCCCTGTTTTTGGTAAGGGAATTTCGTGTATATTGGTGAATATACACACAAAAAACCTAAGCTGAAATTGGACAAAAAAACCCTAGAGCAAGATACACGAAATCTGCCTCTTGTTCTCTCTCTCTCGTTTTCTTCTTGAAAGAAAAACCTAGCCGCCATTTTTTTCTGCTAGCACAGAAATTTTGGTGCTTAAGTATTCCTCTATGTGGATTACTATTAGAGATAATTACACTCTATGATTATAGTGGGTAGACGTTCAACTCACGTGGAGGTTGATCACAAGGATTGCTGGATCACGCCTCAACTTGAAGAAGAAATTTTTATTCTTCAGACAATCACACAAAGGTAAAAGTTGTTACCTTTACCCTCATTATGTTTTATTTTCCACACATAGATGGGTCCTGGGATGGTTTCTCATTTTATTTTCTGCTGCGCTGTATAGGATACAAGCCTGAGATACCCAACAGTGGTATTAGAGCCATGCTATATGTGGTCTACAGACATTGTTTTGGCATGAAAAACTGTTTTCGCGTTTGTCTTTGTTTGCTGTGAAAATCATTTTCACTTGATTCAAAATCGTTTCGATCTTTATGAGTTCGGTCCGTAGCACAATATGATTGTGTTATAGTCACAGAGTATTTTGAAAAGATGCTTTCTTTGGAGCTGATAAATATCTGCAGAAAACGTTTTCTTGCTACATGGATGTTGCCCTCCGTTTCTTCTTAATTTTCCCTTTTGATTTTGTTTAAACTAACAAATTAGTTGTTGTTTATAGCTTCAAAATAGAAAATACAGTTGAGAATTGTTCTCACTGAAAATTTGCAGAAGAAGAAAGCACCATAAATTGTTTCTAGAATTTTTTGAAAATTGCCGCCATTGTTGCAGAACACAGGCGGTGTCGGCTCCGGCCTCCAAGCCGGCGCCGGTTCTATTTTTTTCGCGATGTCCGAAAATCATTTTTGGAAGAGAAAGTTTTTTGGAAACCAGAACAGACGCCGGCTTCCAAACCGGCACCGGTTCTACTCTGTTTGTGACTTCTAGCTATTTAAAAAAAAAAAATCAGAATAGAATTTTGAAAGGGAAAAACCTCATTTGATGAGAGATGGGACCCTAAATCATTTTCTTCAAAATAATGATTTTGAAAATCTAAAATTGATGTATTCTCTAAAATGGTGATTTTAGAATTTGTTTTATTTTTCTAAAAATAGTGATTTTGGAATAATAAAAGTATATGTTTATTTTGTTTAAGCATAGTCAATGGCATGGTGGATGGTTATGGACTAAAACTAAATATATCTGTTCATGCATTTTACAGTTTTGGTTTTTATGAAATAGGGCCTGCGTGTCCTGTATTCTCTAAAATTCTTGTGTAATTCTCTTCTCATCTAACTCCCCTCGAATGCAACTCGAGGTTTTCTCTCTTTAGGAAATTATGTATTTAGTTTACATAGGTTAGATAGGAGTAGACTTATTTTATTCTAGAGATGGAAACCAAAAAAAGGCGAGGAGATAAGACCTTTTACTTAAATCATGCATGAACACATATAGTTAACTATATTAATTTCTTTTATGGCTTAAAGAAATTAATTTAGGAAAATTCCATAACCATACTACGTAATCGCTTTATTACCGTGATTATCAATTATGTGATTTATTGATTATTATGCATGTCATTCAACGAAATCACTAAAAGGAAGAAATCCCTTAATTAATATTAAACCTAGTTCCTTCCGTTAATATAGTAAGAGCGAGAGTTCTTTTTCGAGATTAGGTTGTTGGGCAAACCTAAGCCTACTTGACATTGGGCATGTTCAAGCTATGGAATTAAATTCCTGATTAATTGGTCAGGTTTAACTAAATTCTTTATGGCAAACTCATGCATAAAGAAATTTAGAGGAAAAATTAGGGTAGCCCAAAAGGCTTTAAGATTAAAAGCTGTTAATCACCCAATGATCCGGTAATTACATACGATGTAATTGGTATTGGATACCTACCAATGAACTTAAGGGTGGCTTGTTGGGCAAACCCAAGGTTTTTCTTGAGGAATTCGGATACCGGTCCACTAGGAAAGCTTCCAACGAGCTTTCCTGAATTAATAGTGGGGGCTATAGGTTTGAGTAAAATAGTGGAGTAAAAATGCGTTTAATTAAAGTCCTAATTATTTGCATATCATGTGCATATACAAGTAGCTAATGCTCACTCTCTTTACATTTAGGTCACTTGCATCATGTCAATGAACTTGAACTTATGTAGCATTTTGGAAACCAACAAGTTAACCGAATCAAACTATCTCGACTGGTATAGAAATTTGAGAATCGTTCTCAAATCAGAAAAGTTGCTCTACGTGCCAGATACTCCTATTCCACCACCACCAGCCCAAGATGCTCATGTTGATGAGCATGCTGTCCACAAGAGGCATAAGGAGGATAGTGATACAACATCATATATTATGTTGGCATCTATGACTCCTGAGTTGCAAAAACAGCACGAGCATAAGGATGCTCAATCGATCATTTTACATCTTCGAGAGCTGTTTGATGCCCAAGCCAGAACTAAGAGATATGAGATCTCGAAGCAACTATTTCATTGTAAAATGGCAGAGGGTTCTTCTGTGGCCACTCATGGGCTGAAGATGCTGGGCTTGATAGAGAAGCTTGGATCTCTCGGGTTTGCAATAGACCATGACTTAAGTGTTGACTTAAATCTTCAGTCTTTGCCTAATAGTTTCTCACAATTTGTAATTAACTATCAGATGAATAAGATTGAGTCCACTATCCCTAAGTTGATCAATCTTCTCAAAACTACAGAGTCCTCCATGAAGAGGGATTTCAATGCGGTTTTAATGGTAGAACCTTCCTCTTCTAAGAAAAAAAGTTTAAAAGAAGAAGAAGAAGGCTCCCATGAAGCCCAAAGGTGGTGTGAACAAGAAGGACACAGCTACCAAGGGTCCATGGCATCATTGTGGGAAGATGGGCCACTGGTGGCGCAACTGCAAAGCCTACTTGGAGACCATCAAGGACAAGAAGCAGAAGGAGAAGCTTACAAGCACTTCTACTTCTTCTCCAGGTATGTTTATGATTGAGATAAATACTGCCTTTAGAAATGAGATATGGGTTTTAGATACCGAATGTCGATCTCATTTGCGTAATAACTTGTAGGGACTAAAGAGCAGTAGAAGGTTAGAGAAAGGCGACGTACACCTATGTACTGCAAATGGGGCAAAGGTTGTTGCACTTGTTGTGGGGACATACGAGCTAAACCTACCTTCGAGATTGATTCTAGAACTGGAAAACTGTTATTATGTACCAGTTTTAACAAAAAACATTATCTCAGTTGCGTGTTTAGACTTATGTGGATTTTATTTAATATTTAAGAATAAATGTTGTTCTTTTTCATTGAATGATATTCATTATGGTTCAGCAACTTTGGTTAATGGTTTATATGTTCTAGACTTGGACAATCCAATTCTCAATATAAACAATAAGAAACCTAAAATAGATAACTCTAATACCTCTTACTTATGGCATTGTCGCTTGGGCTATGTAAATGAAAATCGTGTTTCTAAGTTACACAAGCTGGGTGACTTAGGGTCATTTGATTATAAATCATATGGCACATGCAAGTCTTGTTTACTAGGCAAAATGACTAAAACTCCTTTTCCAGGAAAAAGAGAACGGGCCAAAGAGTTATTAGAACTCATACATTCTGATGTATGTGGCGCAATGTCAATACAAGTAAGAGGATGTTATAACTATTTCATAACATTTATCGATGATTTTTCACGATACGGGTATTTGTATTTAATGAAATACAAATATGAGGCCTTTAAAAGGTTCAAAGACTTCAAGAATGAAATAGAGAAACAACTTGGCAAAAGTATTAAGACTCTAATATCTTATCAAGGAGGAGAATATTTGAGTCAAGAGTTCTGAGTTATCTTAGAGATAATGGGATATTATCTCAATCGACTCCACCACATACACCTCAACATAACGGTGTATTCGAGAGAAGGAATCGAACCCTTCTAGACATGGTACGGACCATGATGGCTTTTGCAGACCTACCAAAATCATTTTGGGGGCAGCACTAGAAACTTCTATTTATAAACTAAACAGAGTTCTGGCAAAATCAGTTGATACTACCCTATTTGAGATGTTCTTTGGTAAAAGACCAAAGTTATCTCACTTGCGAGTATGGGGTTGTCCTGCCTTTGTTAAAAAACCACAGTCAGACAAACTTGATAGTAAGTCTGACAAGTGTTTGTTTGTGGGATATCCAAAAGAATCTGTTGGATATTACTTCTATCAACCCTCCGAAAACAAATTATTTGTTTCGAAGCATGTCGTCTTCTTATAGAAGGAGCACATGCTCAAGGGGGACAGCGGGAGTAAGATTAAACTTAGTGAAGTTTATGAAGATCAAACAAACAAGGATCAACCGTCTAATCCCACATCTATTGAAAGAATAGATGAACCTTCTAATACACAAGAACCTCGTAGATCTAGTAGGATACGTATGGCACCTGGGAGATATGTATTTGTCATTAGTGACCATAATGACGTATTGCTCATAGATGAAGATGAGCCTACTACCTACAAGGATGTTCTGAATAGTTCAGAATCTGACAAATGGCTTAAGGCCATGAAGTCAGAGATGGATTTCATGTACGACAGCCAAGTATGGACTTTAATTGATCTACATAAATGAATTAAACCTATTGGGTGCAAGTTAGTTTTCAAGAAGAAAACGAACATGGATGGTAACTTAGTTACCTATAAAGCACGACTAGTGGCGTAGGGTTATCGTCAAAAACATGGTATTGACTATGATGAAACCTTCTCGCCAGTAGCCATGTTGAAATCCATCAGGATACTCCTAGCCATTGCTGCTCATTATGATTATGAGATTTGGCAAATGGATATGAAAACAACTTTCCTAAATAGAAATCTGACTGAGGAAGTCTATATGACATAACCTGAGGGTTTCACATCCAGTTACGGCACAAATGTGTGTAAGCTGCAAAGGTCTATTTATGGACTCAAGCAAGCTTCTAGGAGTTGGAATATCCATTTTAATGAAACAATCAAAGAGTTTAGTTTCATTCAAAATATGGATGAGCCTTGTGTATATAAGAAGGTTAGTAGGAGTGCAATTATTTTCTTACTGCTTTATGTAGATGACATATTGTTAATAGGAAACGATATACTTGTCTTGCAAACGGTTAAAATTTCGTTATCCAAATAATTCTCCATGAAAGACCTTGGTGAAGTAACCTATATTCTTGGAATAAGGATCTATAGAGATAGATCCAAAAGGTTGCTTGGTCTTTCACATTCTACATACATAGATAAAGTGCTAAAGAGGTTTAGCATGAATAAATCCAAAAAGGGATTCTTGCCCATGTTACATGGTGTAAGCCTTTCAAAGTCGATGTCTCCCAAGACACGAGTTGAAAGGGATCACATGAGTAAGATTCCATATGCCTCGGCAATTTGATCTATCACGTATGATATGATATGTACTAGGCCCGATGTATCTTGTGCTCTCAGTTTGATAAGCAGACACCAATCCAACCTTGGTGAGGGTCATTGGGCGGTTGTAAAGAACATCCTTAAGTACTTATGAAGGACTAAGGATATGTTCATAGTATATGGAGAAGGTGATTTGAAAATAAACGGGTATACTGATGCCAGTTTTCAATCTGATAAAGATTATTTCAAATCACAATCTGTCTACGTGTTTTCGTTGTGCGGAGGGGCAATAAGTTGGAAAAGTTCCAAACAAGAGACTATTACCGACTCTACGACGGAAGCTGAGTACATAGCTACTTTTGAAGCAGCTAGGGAGGCTGTTTCGATCAAGAAGTTCGTGATGGAACTGGGTGTGGTTCCTAGTGTTGTTGGTCCAATAACTTTGTATTGTGACAACAACGGAGTCATTGCACAAGCAAAGGAGCCGCGGTCTCACCAACGATCTAAACGCGTACTGCGACGCTATCATCTGATCCGGAGATCATAGATAGGAATGATGTAAAGATAGAGAGAGTTCCCACAGATGAGAACATAGCTGAACCGCTTATGAAAGCACTATCCCAGAAGAAACATGATTGTTATGTTGAGTCATTCAGTATTAGATACATGAATGATTGACTCTAGTGCAAGTGGAAGTTTATTAGTATTGTGCCCTAGAGGCAATCACTTGTACATTGTATATGACACATTTTATTTTAATAAAAGCCATTATTTATCTTACAGTTTCCTTTTTTTACTTTAAGTAATATTACTGTTCGATAAAGTCTTTAGTACAACAATGTGTTAAGGAAATCATGATATGAGATTCCTGCTAGACTGAATGGTGTTAGTACTTAAATAGTCCGTAGTCATAGTATTAATGAGATAGGACATCATTAATGCGTTAAGACTAGCATGTGTTAGACTTCCTGATTTGATCAGGCGGTGGTTCTCAAAACCGTGAGTATTAAGATACTCAAAGTAAACAGATAGATGCTTGTTAATGGAACAAGTTCATTGGATAACCTAGCTTTGTGATAATCACATGGATAACTATTTAGTACCAGTAATATAATCTCAATATAGCAAACGTGCAAGTATCCTTAGACTTGAGATCTCTAAGGTACTTTATTTGCTAAGCCTTGTACTTTGATTCCAATCTCTAGAGCTCGATCAAGGGCCGCCTATGGGATGGATATTGGGTACATGGTGAGGTAAACGAAAGTAGTTGAGAGGGTTAATAAAGGATTCACCACTCCTAATAGTAGGGGCGAATATCTCACGCTCACTTATAGGGATTACTACTCGAAAGTCCTTGGCTAAGGCAATTGTGTATTGGAAACAGTTTCAATTAATACATATCTAGAGTAGTGGATTCCTGGTACAAGTACTATTGCATTCGGGCCAAAATTAATTCTAGAGGGAGTTGGCACTAATTCCGCACTGCAAATCGAATGAGATATTGTATGGTGAAAGGAGTTAATTGCACTGATGTTTGTTATTGAAGGGTTCATGCCAAACCACTTAACTTCCTGAACTCTTTCGTGGTCATGATGTGTTGCTAGTTACCGCTCATGATCTGAGAGTATGGGTTTATTAATTGATGAATTAATAAACCAATCATGATCAGAATTAATAGGATTAGTTCTAATTAATTATGAATTATGAATCTCAAAGACGTTTGGATTAATTCATATTCGCTACCAATTGACTGGGAAACCTAATAGGTCACACACAGTAGAGGATTATATACTGAAGATGTTATTTGATAACGTAGTGGGGTTAATTGCGAGAAACAGAAGTTGTTGTGGATAAATTATAATTAGTTACAATTTATGGTCCAAATTGTAATTATGAGAACTTAATGTTCCCAATTACAATTAAGGAATTCTAATGGGATTAGAATCCCCTATTTTTGGTAAGTGAATTTCTTGTATATTGGTGAATATACACACGAAAAACCTAAACTGAAATTGGACAAAAAAAAACCCTAGAGCAAGATACACGAAATTAGCCTCTTGTTCTCTCTCTCTCTCTCTCGATTTCTTCTTGAAAGAAAAACCTAGCTGACATTTTTTTCTGCTAGTACAGAAATTTTGGTGCTTGAGTATTCCTCTGTGTGGATTACTATTAAGGATAATCACACTTTGTGATTATAGTGGGTAGACGTTCAACTCACGTGGAGGTTGATCACGAGGATTGCCGGATCGCACCTCAACTTGAAGAAGAAAGTTTTGTTCTTCGGACGATCACGCAAAGGTAAAAGTTGTTACCTTTACCCTCATTTTGTTTTGTTTTCCACACATAGATGGGTCTTGGGATGGTATCTCGTTTTATTTTCCGCTGCGCCGTATAGGATACAAGCCTGCGATACCCAACATGTATGTATCAATAAGACGAGTCTCATTAAATCCTCTAGCATAGGGTACAACATTGAACCCAAACATGTATACTAGAGCTGTAAAGTTTGCAGCAAGATTATTGTTTGAATAAAAGTTGTTGGCTTGGAAAGCATTGTGCTTGTGCAACCCTAGAGTGGCTCTAGTTCCACTGGCATCCCAATTGGTGTTAGAAAGAATTTTTTAATTGTTAACGTCTGTCCCTTGCTAAGAGTCATCATCATATACTTGGAAAAGATTAGCTAAGTGGTCTTATGTTATGATGATGGGGGTACCTTTCACTCTTGTCTCAATGTGGGGAAGGTGTTTATTGCCCTTTTCAACCATGTAGGTATAGAATTCTTTGATTAGCACTGGATAATAATTCCCTTTTAGCTATACTATCGATCCCCACCCTAGCCTCCTAAACATCATTCCAAGTTTGAGGGCACTGTCTAAGGTCGGTGTAAAGGTACGCTCCACAATGATCTTATTTGACACCCTCCTATTATAGCATTCCTCACAAGAAGGATCAATGAACTCAGATGGCCTAAGGAACAGGGGGCCTATAGATGAAGGGGTTGAGAAAGAAGAAGCTCAAGCCCTCTTTGAGGCTTAACCCCTTGCTCTAAACATACTGGCAAGTAGGTAGTGGTGAAAATTGGAGGATAAAAACTAAGAAGTGCAAAGATTGTAGCAGGGCAGTAATTCCCTGTTTCAAACACAAGATACAATACATTCTCAACTCTCAACCAACTCACAATAATAATGCCCAAACTCCTAAAACGTGTATCACATTCCCAACAACAACCAATCTAATCTCCTTCAATCAAATCAACACAACCTGTAAGAATACATATAAAGCTCACTATAAAACATAAATGTGTTAAACAACTCTAATGCATTCAAATGGACATCCCTGATCATGTGAAAGAAAGCATTATCATGGCATTAGAGTGATTAAGTGTAAAACAATTCAAGGCCAATGTTCATAAACTACTTAATCATCGTAATAGCCACAATCCTACCCTTAAACAAATGCATAAACTTCCTAGTGATCATGTGAATGAATTAAGTACCCAAGAATCATTAACTGATCATAAATCCAAAGTCATGAAGCTCAAGAGTTATTCCATAATGCAAGAGAGCATGCAGACTCCCAATTTTCGATAAAAAATCTACTCAAAATTATAAAAATATACTTTTGTGCTCTCTTATGCATGGGCATGCAAAAGATGCAGTCTTTTTTTCAAAAATCTAAGCTCTTTGCATGCTGATTGGAGTTTAGTTTATTGTGAAAAATGGAAGATTTAAAGACTTTTAATCCGTAGGATCAACAAAAGAAAGGTGAATTGATGTTGTCAAAGTATTTGGGAGATGAAAAATCAAATCTTGAGGAGTTTGGAAGTTGAAGCCAGCACGGGTTAGAGAGGATTTGAGAGGGAGTTGGAAGTTTGAAAGAAAAGTGGCCAAAATGGCATATTTCATATGTCTTGCCCGACAAGAACCGGTGCCGGTCCTAGTCCTAGCCAGAGCCAGTTACATTCTGTCCGGCCTTCATCTCTTTTTTTTTTTTAATGGAAAGAAAAATGATGAACACACAATGATGATGAATAATGCAATTTAATTCATGAGAAAGAATTAAATAAAGCGACGAAAATAAAAATTGCTCCCAATCACAAAACTGAAAGCAAAAATGACTTCAATGTTTTCCACTACTTTGATCCGATGGATTTTCTTCAGTGTTTCCTGGCAATGGCCTTGCTTGACGATTCCCCAGTAGTTTAGCTAATTGGCCAATTTGGCTTTCCAAGTTGCGCATGGAAGCCTATAAGTTCCTTGTTGTAGAATTGACCCCTTGGAACTTAGTCTCTATTGTACTTACCAATTGGCCAATCAATTCCTCCAATGGTGACTTGGAAGGTGTTACATTGCTGTTCACGGGAGGTTGGTTCCTTTGATTTCCCCCAAAATTGAAAGAACCTTACCTAAGTTGGTTTCCGTTGCTCCAAGAGAAGTTAGGGTGATTTCTCCAACCAGGATTGTAAGTAGAGCTATAAGGATTGTTACCTGGCCAAATATTACCTACAAAAGTTGCTTGGTCCATGGTTTCTTGGAGTGAACCCATATTTTGACACTCATGATTTGGGTGCCCTTCTCCACAAAAATCACAACTTATGTTTAACACCTGGCCTTGAGGCACCACCATTTGTGCCATCTTTTGAGTCAAGTCGTCTACCTTAGCCTCCAAAGCTGCCACAACATCTACTTTGTGCATTCCTTGCATAAGAGTTCGAGACCTTGTACTTTCCCAAGAATAGTTATTAGAGGCCAAATTTTCAGTAAGATCAAATACCTGTTTCAGTGTCCTATGATTGATGGAACCCCCTGCAGAAAAGTCCACCACTTGGCATGTTGCGAATGTAAGGCCATTAAGAAAGATGAGCATCTGCATTCCTAGCTCAAATCCGTAGTGTGGGCATTTTCTTAGCATATCCTTAAATCTTTCCTAACTTTCATACAAGGATCTAGAGTCTAATTGTGGGAAGGTAAAAATCTCGTTTCTAAGTTCGGCTGTCCTAGCTGGAGGGAAATATTTGGCAAGAAACTTTTCAGTTGGGGCATTCCAAGCAGTGATGGAACTTGTAGGTAAAGACATTAACCATGATTTGGCTCTATCTCTTAAACAAAAAGGAAAAAGTCTTAACTTTATGGCATCTTCAGAAACAACATTCATTTTAAAAGTATCACAAATCTCAAGGAAACTGGCTAGATAGGCGTTGGGATCTTCTTCAGGTAACCCATCAAATTGAACCATATTTTGGACCATCTGGATAATATTAGGCTTTATCTAGAAATTGTTCGTATCCACCGTAGGTCTAGTGATACTCGAGCCTGTACCCGAGATTGTAAGTTTCACAAAGTCATCCATAACCCTCCTGTCATTTCCAGCATTATTATTTTGAGCATTATCTATGTTTGCGATCAAGTTCCTTTTGATTATCCGACGGATTTTTGATAGTGTCCTTTCGATCACAGGATCAAAATCGATTATCTCGCTTTCAGATTTTCGGGTCATGTACCAAGGATAATACCTAGAAAAGATAAGAAGCAAGTTAGATAACAGAATTCATGATTAAAACAAAATTAAAGGAATATAAAGTTAGGCAAGAGAGCATAGTCAAAGTTAGTAAGTTAGATTACATAGGTATACAAACGATACACATGATACAAAACATTGCACCTTTTTGCAAAAAGAACAATTGTACATATTTACATATTCACATACTTACCTATTTACATGGTGAAATCAACAAAATCCAAGCTTTCATGATATTGTTCCCCAGTAACGGCGCCAAAAACTTGATGCGTATTTATTTGTGTATAAAAATCATGTAAAAATAAGCACATTCCCATTCAAGTTTAAATTAAAACGTTAACCACAAATTTCATATATGATCAAGCGTACTCATCATTAAACACAGTATAGGATTCAAACGAGTGTCAATCCTCAAGGAACAAGTATGCATTAATCCTTTTTCTTTCATTGTTTAACCGACTCCATAAAGCAAAAAAGAAAAAAAAAGAAAAAACAAAATAAAATAAAATAATATATATATATATATATATATATATGTCAATGATGGAGAATTATGTAACTCAACCTATTATTTCGACAAACACGATCTTAAAGTACTTAATCGTTATTATAACTAATTATTCTCTTGGCATCATGAAGGATTAATATAGATTCACTTGTTTTCCAATCCATGAAATCACTACCTTTTAGATGTATTAGCATCACATTCCTGTCTCAACTAATCCACCTAAAAGATGCATTAAATGCAATCTTTGATTAAATTTTCGTATCCTGGTAAATTTAAAAGATGAAATTAACTAATGAATCCATTACTAGCAGACATCAATTAACCTTTAATTACCAGTTCTTATTGTTCGCCGATTTTTTTCTTGATTTCGGCATAATATTTTCTAGAGTGCAGTCGGCGCAACTTCCAGGCTCACAACCGGCGCCGGTTCTATTCTGTTCAACTCTGTTTCACTATTTTTTGTCCCCTCAAAGTGCACACCAATAGAACGTGGCCGGCATCGGTTCCTCTACCCTGTCCGGCACCACATTTGTTTTGTTTTGAGATGTTTTTGTCTTATTTTACCCATAAAATCTAAAATATTGCACAAAATATCTTTCCAAGGATAAAATCTCAAATATGAAGGAGTATGACTACTTATTGAACAAAATGTATCATATAATAGCCTAAAAAAACTAAGAAAAATATGACTAATTTAGGCCCTATCAAGATCCACAACCGGTATCTAATGCCTATGAATTAGAAGTAGATAAATTAATTTCTATAACATAAATACCTGAAGCGGCAGTCTCATTATCCTTCTTCTTTTTTGCTTCCAAATAGAGCTTGCAATTTCTTAACTAATGTCCTTGTTCTCCACAATAGTGGCAGGCTCTCTCATTTGGTGTCTTAGCCTTAGGTTTGGACTTGAACATAGACTTAGCCTTGTCCTTGCCCTTACTGGCCATGACTTTTCCCTTTTGGTTGTTGTTTTTTCCTTTCCCATTTTGAACTATTAGAACACTAGGAGTATTCTTCTTAATGTTCAGTTCAGCTTGTGTTAGCATCCCATGCAATTGAGTAATGGATTTCTCCATATTATGCATGTTAAAATTCATGACAAATTGGTCATACTCAGGAGGTAATGAGCCCAAGATCAAATCTATGACCAGGTCATGATTAACAGGAGCACCAATCTTTTTAAGATGATTAACATAGCCCTTAAATTTAAGAACATGAGCAATTACCGGGGTGCTAGAAACCATCTTGCACACATTTAACATTTTACGAGTTTCAAATCTCTCTTGTCGTGCTTGCACTTGGAACATTTCCTTGAGATGCAGAATTATGTCATAAGCCTCTACTTTTTCAAACTATTTTTGAAGTTCAGAGTTCATGGTTGCTAGCATGAGGCAGGTAACATCGTTGGAGTTATCTTTGTGCTTACTATAAGCATCTTTTTCAGCTTTTACAGCGTTATTTGCTGGAGCAGGGGGAATAGGATTTTCAAGAACATAGAGCTTTTTTTCTTGCTTATGAACGATTCTTAAGTTGCATGTCCAATCAAGAAAGTTAGTCCCACTAAGCTTGTCTTACTTGAGCACATATCGCAATAAGTTATTCCAACTATTTGTTGCTATTATCTACATACAAAATACGCAAAGTAATTAATTTTGAGGCCATAATGAAAAACTCCAACTAAAAGAATTTAAACTTTTGAAACTTCAACATTTTAATGTTTCTTAGTGGGTAAAAAATAAATTGTTTATAAATATTTTATTTTAATCATAAGTAAACTTTGGCTTTAATATTATAATGTCCCAACTAAAATCTCATATAATGCCCTAGGCCCAAAACCATTTTGATTGCCCTGTTAAGTCAAACAATATGAAACAAATGAAAAACTGTTTTCCATCGTATCTCACTTAGATAATCAAAAGCATCCAAGTTTGGCAGCAATGACCATATGATGATCGAAGTAAAAACAAGTGTTTGATTTTGGAACACATTTAACAGTTAATTATTTTTTAAATAAAAATTTGATTGTAGTAATCATGAAATAAACATATCAAATATGCATGTAAAATATAAATAAAAGTGACATAGCATGGCCCATAACCTATGTTGATCATCACGAGCAAAGTGAAGATCAATATGGTCAATCTAGGTATATAAACTCCTTGAGCATTCTCTAATTTGTTGAGCATACTCCTCCTTGGTTGTAAATATAGACCGCCGTCTTTTTTTACATTGGACAGTAAAATTAAAATAATTCCTATTCTAGGAAAGTAATACAATTTTACAACAATGAAAAATGACACGTAGGCTGTATTTAAAAATTTCAACTCAAAAGAACCAGAATGTAACCTACCAATCACATTGGGGTAAAACAGGCCATGCTATGCACTATTAAAAATAATCCACACGACAATAAAAAAAAACACTAACAAATAACACACAAAGAAGAGTTGGTTAGGGTTCCAAGGGGCATCACCCTAAGCGGGGTCCAAGGGGTAGTTAAAATGATAAAAAGGCCCCCAGTGACCTGGATAGCATAATTTGCACCAAAAAGTGCATTTCATTGCATTGATCAATTTCACTTCTCCGCGGACCATCAAATTCTTATTTTAGTAATAATAGTAGCCTTCCAAAGATTTAGGTTGAATACTTGGCATAAGCACTAATGTGAATACTTAGCCTAAGCACTAACTTACTTGGCGTATGCACCAAATTGAATACATGGCATAAGCATTGACTTGAATACTTAGCGTATGCACTAACTTGAATACTTGGAAAATGCACTAAATTGAATACTTAGCGTAGCACTAACTTGATTCTTGGTAGTACGCTACTGTGTACTTACCCTTATGGTGATTCACAGTTGAGTACTATAGGCTGCGGTCTAAGCACAATGATATGTGGGGCCAAAAGCGAAGCCTTGCAAGCTTTGTATACAGGCCAACCGTCTGTTGAAAAAATTATTGCCCCAATTTCCAAATCACAGGCTTTCTTCCAACAAAGGGTCATCCTGTATTCAAAGCTAACATGGCCTTGCCTTCAGTGCCATATATTATTATGCTTACACCGCAACCTACAACACTCAACCATACATCACCGAAATGGCAAGTACACCATAGTGTACTACCAAAAATCAAGTTAGTTCTTGCGCTAGGTATGCAAGCTTGTGCATACACCAAGTTAGTTAGTGCTTACGCAATCTATTCAGTTTAGTACATACGCCAAGTATTCAAGTTAGTGAATATGCCAAGTATTCAAGTAAGTGCATACGCCAAGTAAGTTAGTTCTTACGCCAAATATTCAAGGATTGTGAAGTTCAAGAAATTAAGAATTCAAGATTTATATTGTTCACCATGTTTCCAAATCTAAAAAAAGGCTTGCAATTGTGCATATCAGGAAACCATTTTCCATATCAAGAAAAACACAGTTAGGGCAAAATATTAATTTTTTCAAAATTTGATCTCATTGACTCACAAGTCAGTTAATACGTTTTATATAGGCTCTGTAAGGCCAATCAGTTCATTCTATAGGCATATCAGGCCAATGAAATAATTTTTGGGATCAAAATGTCATTTTCCAAAGTCAATCTCATATTGAGAAATCATTTTCCAAAACTGTGTCAAAATAAAATAAAGAGTTCTTTTCTCATAGCAAAACAAGTTTCCAAGAGTATTCGGGTAATTTTTCTCATACTAAATCACAAAATTCATTTCTAAGGGTATTCAGGTCATTTTACCCATACTCAATCCTGAAAGAATTTTCTGAGGGTATTTAGTTCATTTTACCCTTAACCGATTTAAAAAAAATATTCACAAAAGTTGCAATAAGGATATTTGGATTGTTCTCCAAATACCTGCTTCCAAAAGGAACCCATTTCAAGAAATCCAAAATTCAAATCTCAGAAGAGGATTAAAATCAAAGTTTCCAAACACATTTCCATTAAAATGTTCTAATGAAAGCATTCTAGTCAATTTATGAATACCCGATATCCACAACACAAACATTCCTCCAACAGAGGGTCACCATATATGCAATGCTCACAAGGCTTTGCCTTCGGTGACATGTATCATTGTGCTTAGACTGTAGCCTACACATGCATCGTTGGAAGGGTAAGTACGCTACAGCATACTACCGAGAATCAAGTTAGTGCTTACGCCAAGTAATCATGTTAATGTATACGCCAAGTAAGATAGTGCTTCCGCTAAGTATACAAGTTAGTACATACGCCAAGTAAGTTAGTGCTTATGCCAGATATTCAAGTTAGTGCATACGCCAAGTATTTAAGTTGGTGCATCAGCCAAGTAAGTTAGTGCATATGCTAAGTATTCAAGTAAGTACATATGCTAAGTATTTAAATATGAAATTCATTCAAGCCCAAAATGGCATAAAACAAATCTTGCTCAAAAGAGATTTCACGCGTGTGAGTGAAAATCACTCAGTGAGTCCTGTGTGTGCTAGTGCTTCAGTAAAGAGACAGAGTACATCAAACTTTTACAGGGAAAGCATTTTGTTTATTCTCTGGAAATAATTCAAAAACTCTTTAAAGAAGAGTTTCTTTAGAACTCAATCATTTTTAGAAAACTGTGTTTCAATTTCAAATCATTGCCCTAATTTTCAAATCATAGGCATTCCTCCAACAGAGGGTCGGCCTGTATGTAATGCTCACAAGGCTTTGCCTTCGGTGGCACGTATCATTATGCTTAGAGACCACAGCCTACAACAGTCAATTGTGCATCGCCAGAAGGGTAAGTACACTGCAGTGTACCACTGAGAATTAAGTTAGGGCTTATGCAAAATATTCAAGGTAGTGCATACACTAAGTAAGTTAATACTTCGAAAAGTAATCAAGTTAGTGCTGACGCCAAGTATTCAAGTCAGTGCATACGCCAAGTATTCAAGTTAGTGCTTACGCTAAGTATTCCAATCAACAGGGCGGGGATGTTTCGTATTGGGTAAAAAAAAAAAATTGTTTATAAATATTTTATTTTAATCAAAAGTAAACTTTGGCTTTAATATTATAATTAAATGAAACTCAAATTGTAAATGAGTTAGGCATCAAACGTCCCAACTAAAATCTCATATAATTCCCTAGGCCCAAAACCATTTTAATTGCCCTGTTAAGTTAAACCATATGAAACAAATGAAAAACTATTTTCCATCTTGTCTCACTTAGATAATCAAAAGCATCCTTCTTTGGCAGCAATGACCATATGATGATCCAAGTAAAAACAAGTGTTTGATTTTGGAAGGCATTTAACAGTTAATTATTTTTTAAATAAAAATTTGATTGTAGTAATCATGAAATAAACATATCAAATATGCATGCAAGACATAAATAAAAGTGACATAGCATGGCCCACAACCTATGTTGATCATCACGAGCAAAGTGAAGATCAAGGTGGTCAATCTAGGTATATGAACTGCTTGAGCATTCTCTAATGCCTTGAGCATACTCCTCCTTGGCTGTAAATGTAGGCCGTCGTCTTTTTTCTACATTGGATAGTAAAATTAAAATAACTCCTACTCTAGGAAAGTAATGCAATTTTACAACATTGAAAAATGACACGCAGGCTGTGTTTAAAAATTTCAACTCAAAAGAACCAGAATGTAACCTACCAATCACATTGGGGTAAAACAGGCCATGCTATGCACTATTAAAAATAATCCACAAATACAGTAAAAAAACACTAAAAAATGACACACAACGAAGGGTTAGTCAAGGTTCCAAGGGGCATCACCCTAAGCGGGGTCCAAGGGGTAGTTAAAATGATAAAAATGCCCCCAGTGACCTGGATAGCATAATTTGCACCAAAACGTGTGTTTCATCACATTCATCAATTTCACTTCTCATCGGACCCTCAAAATCTTATATTAGTAATAATAGTAGCCTTCCAAAGATTTAGGTTGAATACTTGGCATAATCACTACTGTGAATACTTAGCCTAAGCACTAACATACTTGGCGTATGCACTAAATTGAATACCTTGCATAAGCATTGACTTGAATACTTAGCGTATGCACTAACTTGAATACTTGGAAAATGCACTAAATTGAATACTTAGCGTAGCACTAACTTGATTCTTGGTAGTACGCTACTGTGTACTTACCCTTCTGGTGATTCACAGTTGAGTACTATATGCTGAGGTCTAAGCACAATGATATGTGGGGCCGATAGCGAAGCCTTGCAAGCTTTGTATACAGGCCAACCGTCTGTTGAAAAAATTATTGCCCCAATTTCCAAATCACAGGCTTTCTTCCAACAGAGGGTCAGCCTGTATTCAAAGCTAACATGGCTTTGCCTTCAGTGCCATATATTATTATGCTTACACCGCAGCCTACAACACTCAACCATACATCACCGAAATGGCAAGTACACCATAGTGTACTACCAAAAATCAAGTTAGTACTTGCGCTATGTATTCTAGTTTGTGCATACACCAAGTTAGTTAGTGCTTACGCAATCTATTCAGTTTAGTACATACGCCAAGTATTCAAGTTAGTGCATATGCCAAGTATTCAAGTAAGTGCATACGCCAAGTAAGTTAGTTCTTACGCCAAATATTCAAGGATTGTGAAGTTCAAGAAATTAAGAATTCAAGATTTATATTGTTCACCATGTTTCCAAATCTAAAAAAAGGCTTGCAATTGTGCACATCAGGAAACCATTTTCCATATCAAGAAAAACACAGTTAGGGCAAAATATTAATTTTTTCAAAATTTGATCTCATTGACTCAGAAGTCAGTTAATACTTTTTATATAGGCTCTGTAAGGCCAATCAGTTCATTCTATAGGCATATCAGGCCAATGAAATAATTTTTGGGATCAAAATGTCATTTTCCAAAGTCAATCTCATATTGAGAAATCATTTTCCAAAACTGTGTCAAAATAAAATAAAGAGTTCTTTTCTCATAGCAAAACAAGTTTCCAAGAGTATTCGGGTAATTTTTCTCATACTAAATCACAAAATTCATTTCTAAGGGTATTCAGGTCATTTTACCCATACTCAATCCTGAAAGAATTTTCTGAGGGTATTTAGTTCATTTTACCCTTAACCGATTTAAAAAAAATATTCACAAAAGTTGCAATAAGGATATTTGGATTGTTCTCCAAATACCTGCTTCCAAAAGGAACCCATTTCAAGAAATCCAAAATTCAAATCTCAGAAGAGGATTAAAATCAAAGTTTCCAAACACATTTCCATTAAAATGTTCTAATGAAAGCATTCTAGTCAATTTATGAATACCCGATATCCACAACACAAACATTCCTCCAACAGAGGGTCACCATATATGCAATGCTCACAAGGCTTTGCCTTCGGTGACATGTATCATTGTGCTTAGACTGTAGCCTACACATGCATCGTTGGAAGGGTAAGTACGCTACAGCATACTACCGAGAATCAAGTTAGTGCTTACGCCAAGTAATCATGTTAATGTATACGCCAAGTAAGATAGTGCTTCCGCTAAGTATACAAGTTAGTACATACGCCAAGTAAGTTAGTGCTTATGCCAGATATTCAAGTTAGTGCATACGCCAAGTATTTAAGTTGGTGCATCAGCCAAGTAAGTTAGTGCATATGCTAAGTATTCAAGTAAGTACATATGCTAAGTATTTAAATATGAAATTCATTCAAGCCCAAAATGGCATAAAACAAATCTTGCTCAAAAGAGATTTCACGCGTGTGAGTGAAAATCACTCAGTGAGTCCTGTGTGTGCTAGTGCTTCAGTAAAGAGACAGAGTACATCAAACTTTTACAGGGAAAGCATTTTGTTTATTCTCTGGAAATAATTCAAAAACTCTTTAAAGAAGAGTTTCTTTAGAACTCAATCATTTTTAGAAAACTGTGTTTCAATTTCAAATCATTGCCCTAATTTTCAAATCATAGGCATTCCTCCAACGAGAGGGTCGGCTCGTATGTAATGCTCACAAGGCTTTGCCTTCGGTGGCACGTATCATTATGCTTAGAGACCACAGCCTACAACAGTCAATTGTGCATCGCCAGAAGGGTA
Source organism: Voacanga thouarsii (assembly GCA_026120185.1). Taxonomy (NCBI): domain Eukaryota; kingdom Viridiplantae; phylum Streptophyta; class Magnoliopsida; order Gentianales; family Apocynaceae; genus Voacanga; species Voacanga thouarsii. The sequence continues at coordinate 1,167,844 of JANUWF010003363.1, read as the reverse complement.
AGTACACTGCAGTGTACCACTGAGAATTAAGTTAGGGCTTATGCAAAATATTCAAGGTAGTGCATACACTAAGTAAGTTAATACTTCGAAAAGTAATCAAGTTAGTGTCGACGCCAAGTATTCAAGTCGAGTGCATACGCCAAGTATTCAAGTTAGTGCTTACGCTAAGTATTCCAATCAACGGGCGGGGATGTTTCGTATTGGGTAAAAAAAAAAAAATTGTTTATAAATATTTTATTTTAATCAAAAGTAAACTTTGGCTTTAATATTATAATTAAATGAAACTCAAATTGTAAATGAGTTAGGCATCAAACGTCCCAACTAAAATCTCATATAATTCCCTAGGCCCAAAACCATTTTAATTGCCCTGTTAAGTTAAACCATATGAAACAAATGAAAAACTATTTTCCATCTTGTCTCACTTAGATAATCAAAAGCATCCTTCTTTGGCAGCAATGACCATATGATGATCCAAGTAAAAACAAGTGTTTGATTTTGGAAGGCATTTAACAGTTAATTATTTTTTAAATAAAAATTTGATTGTAGTAATCATGAAATAAACATATCAAATATGCATGCAAGACATAAATAAAAGTGACATAGCATGGCCCACAACCTATGTTGATCATCACGAGCAAAGTGAAGATCAAGGTGGTCAATCTAGGTATATGAACTGCTTGAGCATTCTCTAATGCCTTGAGCATACTCCTCCTTGGTCGTAAATGTAGGCCGTCGTCTTTTTCTACATTGGATAGTAAAATTAAAATAACTCCTACTCTAGGAAAGTAATGCAATTTTACAACATTGAAAAATGACACGCAGGCTGTGTTTAAAAATTTCAACTCAAAAGAACCGAGAATGTAACCTACCAATCACATTGGGGTAAAACAGGCCATGCTATGCACTATTAAAAATAATCCACAAATACAGTAAAAAAACACTAAAAAATGACACACAACGAAGGGTTAGTCAAGGTTCCAAGGGGCATCACCCTAAGCGGGGTCCAAGGGGTAGTTAAAATGATAAAAATGCCCCCAGTGACCTGGATAGCATAATTTGCACCAAAACGTGTGTTTCATCACATTCATCAATTTCACTTCTCATCGGACCCTCAAAATCTTATATTAGTAATAATAGTAGCCTTCCAAAGATTTAGGTTGAATACTTGGCATAATCACTACTGTGAATACTTAGCCTAAGCACTAACATACTTGGCGTATGGACTAAATTGAATACCTTGCATAAGCATTGACTTGAATACTTAGCGTATGCACTAACTTGAATACTTGGAAAATGCACTAAATTGAATACTTAGCGTAGCACTAACTTGATTCTTGGTAGTACGCTACTATGTACTTACCCTTCTGGTGATTCACAGTTGAGTACTATATGCTGAGGTCTAAGCACAATGATATGTGGGGCCGATAGCGAAGCCTTGCAAGCTTTGTATACAGGCCAACCGTCTGTTGAAAAAATTATTGCCCCAATTTCCAAATCACAGGCTTTCTTCCAACAGAGGGTCAGCCTGTATTCAAAGCTAACATGGCTTTGCCTTCAGTGCCATATATTATTATGCTTACACCGCAGCCTACAACACTCAACCATACATCACCGAAATGGCAAGTACACCATAGTGTACTACCAAAAATCAAGTTAGTACTTGCGCTTTGTATTCTAGTTTGTGCATACACCAAGTTAGTTAGTGCTTACGCAATCTATTCAGTTTAGTACATACGCCAAGTATTCAAGTTAGTGCATATGCCAAGTATTCAAGTAAGTGCATACGCCAAGTAAGTTAGTTCTTACGCCAAATATTCAAGGATTGTGAAGTTCAAGAAATTAAGAATTCAAGATTTATATTGTTCACCATGTTTCCAAATCTAAAAAAAGGCTTGCAATTGTGCACATCAGGAAACCATTTTCCATATCAAGAAAAACACAGTTAGGGCAAAATATTAATTTTTTCAAAATTTGATCTCATTGACTCAGAAGTCAGTTAATACTTTTTATATAGGCTCTGTAAGGCCAATCAGTTCATTCTATAGGCATATCAGGCCAATAAAATAATTTTTGGGATCAAAATGTCATTTTCCAAAGTCAATCTCATATTGAGAAATCATTTTCCAAAAATGTGTCAAAATAAAATAAAGAGTTCTTTTCTCATAGCAAAACAAGTTTCCAAGAGTATTCGGGTAATTTTTCTCATACTGAATCACAAAATTCATTTCTAAGGGTATTCGGGTCATTTTACTCATACACAATCCTGAAAGAATTTTATGAGGGTATTTAGTTCATTTTACCCTTACCCGATTTAAAAAAAATATTCACAAAAGTTGCAATAAGGATATTTGGATTGTTCTCCAAATACCTGCTTCCAAAAGGAACCCATTTCAAGAAATCCAAAATTCAAATCTCAAAAGAGGATTAAAATCAAAGTTTCCAAACACATTTCCATTAAAATGTTCTAATGAAAGCATTCTAGTCAATTTATGAATACCCGATATCCACATCACAAACATTCCTCCAACAGAGGGTCACCATATATGCAATGCTCACAAGGCTTTGCCTTCGGTGACATGTATCATTGTGCTTAGACTGTAGCCTACACATGCATCGTTGGAAGGGTAAGTACGCTACAGCATGGTACCGAGAATCAAGTTAGTGCTTACGCCAATTAATCATGCTAATGTATACGCCAAGTTAGATAGTGCTTACACTAAGTATACAAGTTAGTACATATGCCAATTAAGTTAGTGCTTATGCCAGATATTCAAGTTAGTGCATACGCCAACTATTTAAGTTAGTGCTTACGCCAAGTATTCAAGTTGGTGCATCAGCCAAGTAAGTTAGTGCCTATGCTAAGTATTCAAGTAAGTGCGTATGCCAAGTATTTAAATATGAAATTCATTCAAGCCTAAAATGGCATAAAACAAATCTTGCTCAAAAGAGATTTCACGCGTGTGAGTGAAAATCACTCAGTGACTCTTGTGTGTGCTAATGCTTCAGTAAAGAGACAGAGTACATCAAACTTTTACGGGGAAAGCGTTTTGTTTATTCTCTGGAAATAATTCCAAAACTCTTTAAAGAAGAGTTTCTTCAGAACTCAATCATTTTTGGAAAACTGTGTTTCAATTTGAAATCATAGGCATTCCTCCAACAGAGGGTCGGCCTGTATGTAATGCTCACAAGGCTTTGCCTTCGGTGGCTCGTATCATTATGCTTAGACCACAGCCTACAACACTTAACTGAGCATCGCCAGAAGGGTAAGTACACTGCAGTGTACCACTGAGAATTAAGTTAGGGCTTATGCAAAATATTCAAGGTAGGGCATACACTAAGTAAGTTAGTACTTCGAAAAGTAATCAAGTTAGTGTTGACGCCAAGTATTCAAGTCAGTGCATACGCCAAGAATTCGAGTTAGTGTTTAGGCTAAGTATTCCAATCAACAGGGCGGGCATGTTTCTTATTGGGTAAAAAAAAATAAAAAATTGTTTATAAAAATTTTATTTTAATCAAAAGTAAGCTTTGGCTTTAATATTATAATTAAATGAAACTCAAATTGTAAATGAGTTAGGCATCAAATGTCCCAACTAAAATCTCATATAATGCCCTAGGCCCAAAACCATTTTTATTGCCCTGTTAAGTTAAACCATATGAAACAAATAAAAAACTATTTTCCATCTTGTCTAACTTAGATAATCGAAAGCATCCATCTTTGGCAGCAATGACCATATGATGATCCAAGTAAAAACAAGTGTTTGATTTTGGAAGGCATTTAACAGTTAATTATTTTTTAAATAAAAATTTGATTGTAGTAATCATGAAATAAACATATCAAATATGCATGCAAGACATAAATAAAAGTGACATGGCATGGCCCATAACCTATGTTGATCATCACGAGCAAAGTGAAGATCAAGGTGGTCAATCTAGGTATATGAACTACTTGAGCATTCTCTAATGCCATGAGCATACTCCACCTTGGCTGTAAATGTAGGCCGTCGTCTTTTTTTTACATTGGACAGTAAAATTAAAATAGACACGTTGGCAGTAAAATTAAAATAGACACATAGGAAAGTAATGCTATTTTACAACAATGAAAAATGACACGTTGGCTGTATTTAAAAATTTCAACTCAAAAGAACCAGAATGTAACATACCAATCACATTGTGCTAAAACAGGCCATGCTATGCACAATTAAAAATAATCTACAACTATAGTAAAAAAACACTAACAAATAACACACAACGAAGAGTTAGTCAGGGTTCCAAGGGGAATCACCCTAAGCGGGGTCCAAGGGGTAGTAAAAGTGATAAAAATGCCCCCAGTGACCTGGATAGCAAAATTTGCACCAAAACGTGCGTTTCATCGCATTAATCAATTTCACTTCTCAGGGGACCCTCAAAATCTTATTTTAGTAATAATAGTAGCCTTTCAAAGATTTAGGTTGAATACTTGGCATAAGCACTAATGTGAATACTTAGCCTAAGCACTAACTTACTTGGCGTATGCACTAAATTGAATACATGGCATAAGCATTGTCTTGAATACTTAGCGTATGCACTAACTTGAATACTTGGAAAATGCACTAAATTGAATACTTAGCGTAGCACTAACTTGATTCTTGGTAGTACACTACTGTGTACTTACCCTTCTGGTGATTCACAGTTGAGTACTATAGGCTGCGGTCTAAGCACAATGATATGTGCGGCCGAAAGCGAATCCTTGCAAGCTTTGTATACAGGCCAACCGTCTGTTGAAAAAATTATTGCCCCAATTTCCAAATCACAGGCTTTCTTCCAACAGAGGGTCAGCCTGTATTCAAAGCTAACATGGCTTTGCCTTCAGTGCCATATATTATTATGCTTACACCGCAGCCTACAACACTCAACCATACATCACCGAAATGGCAAGTACACCATAGTGTACAACCAAAAATGAAGTTAGTACATGCGCTAAGTATTTAAGTTTGTGCATACACCAAGGTAGTTAGTGCTTACGCCATCTATTCAATTTAGTACGTACGCCAAGTATTCAAGTTAGTGCATATGCAAAGTATTCAAGTAAGGGCATACGCTAAGTAAGTTAGTTCTTACGCCAAATATTCAAGGATTGTGAAGTTCAAGAAATTAAGAATTTAAGATTCATATTGTTCACCATGTTTCCAAATCTAAAAAAAGGCTTGCAATTGAGCACATCAGGAAACCATTTTCCATATCAAGAAAAACACAGTTAGGGCAAAATATTATTTTTTTCAAAATTTGATCTCTTTGACTCACAAGTCAGTTAATACTTTTTATATAGGCTCTGTAAGGCCAATCAGTTCATTCTATAGGCATATCAGGCCAATAAAATAATTTTTGGGATCAAAATATCATTTTCCAAAGTCAATCTCATATTGAGAAATCATTTTCCAAAACTGTGTCAAAATAAGATAAAGAGTTCTTATCTCATATCAAAACAAGTTTCCTATAGTATTCGGGTAATTTTTCTCATACAGAATCACAAAAGTCATTTCTAAGGGTATTCGGGTCATTTTACCCATACTCAATCCGGAAAACTTTTCTAAGGGTACTTAGTTCATTTTACCCTTACCAGATTTAAAAAAATATTCACAAAATTTGGAATAAGGATATTTGGATTGTTCTCCAAATACTTGCTTCCAAAAGGAACCCATTTCAAGAAATCCAAAATTCAAATCTCAAAAGAGGATTAAAATCAAAGTTTCCAAACACATTTCCATTAAAATGTTCCATTGAAAGCAATATAGTCAATTTATGAATACCTGATATCCACATCACAAACATTCGTCGAACTGAGGGTCGGCATATATGCAATGCTCACAAGGCTTTGCCTTCGGTGCCACATATCATTATGCTTAGATTGTAGCCTACACATGCATCGTTGGAAGGGTAAGTACGCTACAGCATGCTACCGAGAATCAAGTTAGTGCTTACGCCAAGTAATCATGTTAATGTATACTCCAAGTAAGATAGTGCTTACGCTAAGTATACAAGTTAGTGCATACGCCAAGTAAGTTAGTGCTTATGCCAGATATTCAAGTTAGTACATACGCCAAGTATTTAAGTTAGTGCTTACGCCAAGTATTCAAGTTGGTGCATCAGCCAAGTAAGTTAGTGCCTATGCTAAGTATTCAAGTAAGTGCATATGCCAAGTATTTAAGTATGAAATTCATTCAAGCCCAAAATGGCATAAAACAAATCTTGCTCAAAAGAGATTTCACGCGTGTGAGTGGAAATCACTCAGTGAGTCCTGTGTGTGCTTGTGCTTCAGTAAAGAGACAGAGTACATCAAACTTTTACGGGCAAAGCATTTTGTTTATTCTCTGGAAATAATTCCAAAACTCTTGAAAGAAGAGTTTCTTCAGAACTCAATCATTTCTGGAAAACTGTGTTTCAATTTGAAATCATTGCCCTAATTTTCAAATCATAGGCATTCCTCCAACAGAGGGTCGGCCTGTATGTAATGCTCACAAGGCTTTGCCTTCGGTGGCACGTATTATTATGCTTAGACCACAGCCTACAACACTCAACTGTGCATCGCCAGAAGGGTAATTACACTGCAGTGTACCACTGAGAATTAAGTTGGGGCTTATGCAAAATATTCAAGGTAGTGCATACACTAAGTAAGTTAGTACTTCGAAAATTAATCAGCTTAGTGCTGACGCCAAGTATTCAAGTCAGTGCATACGCCAACTATTCAAGTTAGTGTTTACGCTAAGTATTCCAATCAACAGGGCGGGGATGTTTCTTATTGGGTAAAAAAAAAAAAATTGTTTATAAATAATTTATTTTAATCAAAAGTAAGCTTTGGCTTTAATATTATAATTAAATAAAACTCAAATTGTAAATGAGTTAAGCATCAAATGTCCCAACTAAAATCTCATATAATGCCCTAGGCCCAAAACCATTTTTATTGCCCTGTTAAGTTAAACCATATGAAAGAAATGAAAAACTATTTTCCATCTTGTCTCACATAGATAATCAAAAGCATCCAACTTTGGCAACAATGACCATAACAAAATCCAAGTAAAAACAGGTGTTTGATTTTGGAAGGCATTTAACAGTTAATTATTTTTTAAATAAAAATTTGATTGTAGTAATCATGAAATAAACATATCAAATACGCATGCAAGACATAAATAAAAGTGACATAGCATGGCCCATAACCTATGTTGATCATCACGAGCAAAGTGAAGATCAGGGTGGTCAATCTAGGTATATGAACTCCTTGAGCATTCTCTGATGCCTTGAGCATACTCCTCCTTGGTTGTAAATGTAGCCCATCGTCTTTTTTTACATTGGACAGTAAAATTAATATTTCTCCTATTCTAGGAATGTAATGCAATTATACAACAATGAAAAATGACAAGCAGGCTGTATTTAAAAATTTCAACTCAAAAAACCCAGAATGTAACCTACCAATCACATTGGGCTAAAACAGGCCATGCTATGCACTATTAAAAATAATCCACAACTACAGTAAAAAAACACTAACAAATAACACACAACGAATAGTTAGTCAGGGTTCCAAGGGACATCACCCTAAGCGGGGTCCAAGGCGTAGTTAAAATGATAAAAATGCCCCCAGTGACCTGGATAGCATAATTTGCACCAAAACGTGCATTTCATAGCATTCATCAATTTCACTTCTCAGCGGACCCTCAAATTCTTATTTTAGTAATAATAGTAGCCTTCCAAAGATTTAGGTTGAATACTTGGCATAAGCACTAATGTGAATACTTAGCCTAAGCACTAACTTACTTGGCGTATGCACTAAATTGAATACATGGCATAAGCATTGACTTGAATACTTAGCGTATGCACTAACTAGAATACTTGGCAAATGCACTATATTGAATACTTACCATAGCACTAACTTGATTCTTGGTAGTACGCTACTGTGTACTTACCCTTCTGGTGATTCACAGTTGAGTACTATAGGCTGCGGTCTAAGCACAATGATATGTGGGGCCGATAGCGAAGCCTTGCAAGCTTTGTATACATGCCAACCGTCTGTTGAAAAAATTATTGCCCCAATTTCCAAATCACAGGCTTTCTTCCAACAGAGGGTCAGCCTGTATTCAAAGCTAACGTGGCTTTGCCTTCAGTGCTATATATTATTATGCTTACACCGCAGCCTACAACACTCAACCACACATCACCGAAATGGCAAGTACACCATAGTGTACAACTAAAAATGAAGTTAATACTTGCGCTAAGTATTCAAGTTTGTGCATACACCAAGTTAGTTAGTGCTTACGCCATCTATTCAATTTAGTACATACGCCAAGTATTCAAGTTAGTGCATATGCCAAGTATTCAAGTATGTGCATATGCCAAGTAAGTTAGTTCTTACGCCAAATATTCAAGAATTGTGAAGTTCAAGAAATTAAGAATTCAAGATTCATATTGTTCACCATGTTTCCAAATCTAAAAAAAGGCTTGCAATTGTGCACATCAGGAAACCATTTTCCATATCAAGAAAAACACAGTTAGGGTAAAATATTATTTTTTCAAAATTTGATCTCATTGACTCAGAAGTCAGTTAATACTTTTTATATAGGCTCTGTAAGGCCAATCAGTTCATTCTATAGGCATATCAGGCCAATAAAATAATTTTTGGGATCAAAATGTCGTTTTCCAAAGTCAATCTCATATTGAGAAATCATTTTCCAAAACTGTGTCAAAATATGATAAAGAGTTCTTTTCTCATATCAAAACAAGTTTCCAAGAGTATTCGGGTAATTCTTCTCATACAGAATCAAAATAGTCATTTCTAAGGGTATTCGGGTCATTTTACCCATACTCAATCCTGAAAGACTTTTCTGAGGGTATTTAGTTCATTTTACCCTTACCCGATTCAAAAAAAATATTCACAAAAGTTGCAATAAGGATATTTGGATTGTTCTCCAAATACCTGCTTCCAAAAGGAACCCATTTCAAGAAATCCAAAATTCAAATCTCAAAAGAGGATTAAAATCAAAGTTTCCAAACACATTTCCATTAAAATGTTCCAATGAAAGCAATCTAGTCAATTTATGAATACCCGATATCCACATCACAAACATTCCTCCAACAGAGGGTCCGCATATATGCAATGCTCACAAGGCTTTGCCTTCAGTGCCACATATCATTGTGCTTTGACTATAGCCTACATATGCATCGTTGGAAGGGTAAGTACGCTAAGCATGCTACCGAGAATCAAGTTAGTGCTTAAGCCAAGTAATCATGTTAATGTATACGCCAAGTAAGATAGTGCTTATGCTAAGTATACAAGTTAGTGCATACGCCAAGTAAGTTAGTGCTTATGCCAGATATTCAAGTTAGTGCATACGCCAAGTATTTAAGTTAGTGCTTACGCCAAGTATTCAAGTTGGTGCATCAGCCAAGTAAGTTAGTGCCTATGCTAAGTATTCAAGTAAGTGCATATGCCAAGTATTTAAATATGAAATTCATTCAAGCCCAAAATGGCATAAAACAAATCTTGCTCAAAAGAGATTCCACGCGTGTGAGTGAAAATCACTCAGTGACTCCAGTGTGTGCCAGTGCTTCAGTAAAGAGACAGAGTACATCAAACTTTTACGGGGAAAGCATTTCGTTTATTCTCTGGAAATAATTCCAAAACTCTTTAAAGAAGAGTTTCTTCAGAACTCAATCATTTTTGGAAAACTGTGTTTCAATTTCAAATCATTGCCCTAATTTTCAAATCATAGGCATTCCTCCAACAAAGGGTCGGCCTGTATGTAATGCTCATAAGGCTTTGCCTTCAGTGGCACGTATCATTATGCTTAGACCACAGCCTACAACACTCAACTGTGCATCGCCAGAAGGGTAAGTACACTGCAGTGTACCACTGAGAATTAAGTTAGGGCTTATGCAAAATATTCAAGGTAGTGCATACACTAAATAAGTTAGTACTTCGAAAAGTAATCAAGTTAGTGCTGACGCCAAGTATTCAAGTTAGTGCATACGCCATGTATTCAAGTTAGTGCTTACGCTAAGTATTCCAATCAACAGGGCGGGGATGTTTCTTATTGGGAAAAAAAAATTTGTTTATAAATATTTTATTTTAATCAAAAATAAGCTTTGGATTTAATATTATAATTAAATAAAACTCAAATTGTAAATGAGTTTGGCATCAAATGTCCCAACTAAAATCTCATATAATGCCCTAGGCCCAAAACCATTTTGATTGCCCTATTGAGTTAAACCATATGAAACAAATGTAAAACTATTTTCCATCTTGTCTCACTTAGATAATCAAAAGCATCCAACTTTGGCAGCAATGACCATATGATGATCCAAGTAAAAACATGTGTTTGATTTTGGAAGGCTTTTAACAGTTAATTATTTTTTAAATAAAAATTTGATTGTTGTAATCATGAAATAAACATATCAAATATGCATGCAGGACATAAATAAAAGTGACATAGCATGGCCCATAACCTATGTTGATCATCACGAGCAAAGTGAAGATCAAGGTGGTCAATCTAGGAATATGAACTCCTTGAGCATTCTCTAATGCCTTGATCATTCTCTAATGCCTTGGGCATACTGTAGGCTGCGGTCTAAGCACAATGATATGTGGGTCCGAAAGCGAAGCCTTGCAAGATTTGTATACAGGACAACCGTCTTTTGAAAAAATTATTGCCCCAATATCCAAATCACAGGCTTTCTTCCAACAGAGGGTCAGCCTGTATTCAAAGCTGACATGGCTTTGCCTTCAGTGCCATATATTATTATGCTTAGACCGCAGCCTACAACACTCAACCATACATCACCGAAACGGTAACTGTACCATAGTGTACTACCAAAAATCAAGTTAGTACTTGTGCTAAGTATTCAAGTTTGTGCATACACCAAGTTAGTTAGTTTTTACACCATCTATTCAGTTTAGTACATACGCCAAGTATTCAAGTTAGTACATATGCCAAGTATTCAAGTAAGTGCATACGCCGAGTAAGTTTGTTCTTACGCCAAATATTCAAGGATTGTGAAGTTCAAGAAATTAAGAATTCAAGATTCATTTTGTTCACCATGTTTCCAAATCTAAAAAAAGGCTTGCAATTGAGCACATCAGGAAACAAATTTCCATATCAGGAAAAACACTGTTAGGGCAAAATCTTATTTTTTTTAAATTTGATCTCATTGACTCACAGGTCAGTTAATACTTTTTATATAGGCTCTGTAAGGCCAATTAGTTCATTCTATAGGCATATCAGGCCAATAAAATAATTTTTGGGATCAAAATGTCATTTTCCAAAGTCACTCTCATATTGAGAAATCATTTTCCAAAACTGCGTCAAAATAAGATAAAGAGTTATTTTCTCATATAAAAATAAGTTTTCAAGAGTATTCGTGTAATTTTTCTCATACTGAATCACAAAAGTCATTTCTAAGGCTATTCGGGTCATTTTACCCATACTCGATCCTGAAAGACTTTTCTGAGGGTATTTATTTCATTTTACCCTTACCCGATTTAAAATAAAATATTCACAAAAGTTGCAATAAGGATATTTGGATAGTTCTCCAAATACCTGCTTCCAAAAGGAACCCATTTCAAGAAATACAAAATTCAAATCTCAAAAGAGGATTAAAATCAAAGTTTCCAAACACATTTCCATTAAAATGTTCCAATGAAAGCATTCTAGTCAATTTATGAATACCCGATATCCACATCACAAACATTCCTTCAATAGAGGGTCAGCATATGTGCAATGCTCACAAGGCTTTGCCTTCGGTACCACATATCATTGTGCTTAGACTGTAGCCTACACATGCATCGTTGGAAGGGTAGGTACGCTATAGCATACTATCGAGAATCAAGTTAGTGCTTACGCCAAGTAATCATGTTAATGTATACGCCAAGTAAGATAGTGCTAATGCTAAGTATACAAGTCAGTGCATACGCCAAGTAAGTTAGTGCTTATGCCATATATTCAAGTTAGTGCATACGCCAAGTATTTAAGTTAGTGGTTACGCCAAGTATTCAAGTTGGTGCATCAGGCAAGTAAGTTAGTGCCAATGCTAAGTATTCAAGTAAGTGCATATGCCAAGTATTTAAATATGAAATTCATTCAAGCCCAAAATGGCATAAAACAAATCTAGCTCAAAAGAGATTTCACGCGTGTAAGTGAAAATCACTCAGTGACTCCTGTGTGTGCTAGTGCTTTAGTAAAGAGACAGAGTAGATCAAACATTTACGGGGAAAGCATTTCGTTTATTCTCTGGAAATAATTCCAAAACTCTTTAAAGAAGAGTTTCTTCAAAACTCAATCATTTTTGGAAAACTGTGTTTCAATTTCAAATCATTGCCCTAATTTTCAAATCATAGGCATTCCTCCAACTGAGGGTCGGCCTGTATGTAATGCTCACAAGGCTTTGCCTTCAGTGGCACGTATCATTATGCTTAGACCACAGCCTACAACACTCAACTGTGCATCGCCAGAAGGGTAAGTACACTGCAGTGTACCACTGAGAATTAAGTTAGGACATATGCAAAATATTCAAGGTGGTGCATAGACTAAGTAAGTTAGTACTTCAAAAAGTAATCAAGTTAGTGCTGACACCAAGTATTCAAGCCAGTGCATACGCCAAGTATTCAAGTTAGTGCTTACGCTAAGTATTCCAATCAACAGGGCATGGATTTTTCTTATTGGGTAAAGAAAAAAATTGTTTATAAATAATTTATTTTAATCAAAAGTAAGCTTTGGCTTTAATATTATAATTAAATAAAACTCAAATTGTAAATGAGTTAGGCATCAAATGTCCCAACTAAAATCTCATATAATGCCCTAGGCCCAAAACCATTTTGATTGCCCTGTTAAGTTAAACCATATGAAACAAATGTAAAACTATTTTCCATCTTGTCTCACTTAGATAATCAAAAGCATCCAACTTTGGCAGCAATGACCAAATGATGATCCAAGTAAAAACATGTGTTTGATTTTGGAAGGCATTTAACACTTAATTATTTTTTAAATAAAAATTTGATTGTAGTAATCATGAAATAAACATATCAAATATGCATGCAGAACATAAATAAAAGTGACATAGCATGGCCCATAACCTATGTTGATCATCATGAGCAAAGTGAAGATCAAGGTGGTCAATCTAGGAATATGAATTCCTTAAGCATTCTCTAATGCCTTGAGCATACTCCTCCTTGGTTGTAAATGTAGGTTGTCGTCTTTTTTTACATTGGATAGTAAAATTAAAATAACTCCTATTCTAGGAAAGTAATGCAGTTTTACAATAATGAAAAATGACACGCAGGCTGTATTTAAAAATTTCAACTCAAAAGAACAAGAATGTAACCGACCAATCACATTGGGGTAAAATTGGCCATGCTATGCACTATTAAAAATAATCCACAACTACAATAAAAAAACACTAGCAAATAGCACACAACGAAGAGTTACTCAGGGTTCCTAGGGGCATCGCCCTAAGCGGGGTCCAAGGGGTAGTGAAAATGATAAAAATGCCCCTAGTGACCTGGATAGCATAATTTGCACGAAAACATGCGTTTCATCGCATTCATCAATTTCACTTCTAAGCGGACCCTCAAATTCTTATTTTAGTAATAATAGTAGCCTTCCAAAGATTTAGGTTGAATACTTGGCATAAGCACAAATGTGAATACTTAGCCTATGCACTAACTTACTTGGCGTATGCACTAAATTGAATATATGGCATTAGCATTGACTTGAATACTTAGCGTATGCACTAACTTGAATACTTGGAAAATGCACTAAATTGAATACTTAGCGTAGCACTAACTTGATTCTTGGTAGTACGCTACTGTGTACTTACCCTTCTGGTGATTCACAATTGAGAACTATAGGCTGCGGTCTAAGCACAATGATATGTGGGGCCGAAAGCGAGCCTTGCAGCTTTGTATACAGGCCAACCGTCTGTTCAAAAAATTATTGCCACAATTTCCAAATCACAGGCTTTCTTCCAACAGAGGGTCAGCCTGTATTCAAAGCTTACATAGCTTTGCCTTTAGTGCCATATATTATTATGCTTAGACCACAGCCTACAACACTCAACCATACATAACCGAAACGGTAACTATACCATTGTGTACTACCAAAAATAAAGTTAGTACTTGTGCTAAGTATTCAAGTTTGTGCATACACCAAGTTAGTTAGTTCTTACGCCATCTATTCAATTTAGTACATACGCCAAGTATTCAAGTTAGTTCATATGCCAAATATTCAAGTAAGTGCATACGCCGAGTAAGTTAGTTCTTACGCCAAATATTCAAGGATTGTGAAGTTCAAGAAATTAAGAATTCAAGATTCATATTGCTCACCATGTTTCCAAATCTAAAAAAAGGCTTGCAATTGAGCATATCGGGAAACCAGTTTCCATATGAAGAAAAACACTGTTAGGGCAAAATATTATTTTTTCAAAATTTGATCTCATTGACTCACAAGTCAGTTAATACTTTTTATATAGGCTCTGTAAGGCCAATTAGTTCATTCTATAGGCATATCAGGCCGATAAAATAATTTTTGGGATCAAAATGTCACTTTCCAAAGTCACTCTCATATTGAGAAATCATTTTCCAAAACTGTGTCAAAATAAGAATGTAACCTACCAATCACATTGGGGTAAAATAGGCCATGCTATGCACTATTAAAAATAATCAACAACTACAATAAAAAAATACTAACAAATAACACACAACAAAGAGTTACTCAGGGTTCCAAGGGTCATCACCGTAAGCGGGGTCCAAGGGGTAGTTAAAATGATAAAAATGCCCCTAGTGACCTGGATAGCATAATTTGCACGAAAACATGCATTTCATCGCATTCATCAATTTCACTTCTCAGCGGACCCTCAAATTCTTATTTTAGTAATAATAGTAGCCTTCCAAAGATTTAGGTTGAATACTTGGCATAAGCACTAATGTGAATACTTAGCCTAAGCACTAACTTACTTGGCGTATGCACTAAATTGAATACATGGCATAAGCATTGACTTCAAGACTTAGCGTAAGCACTAACTTGAATACTTGGAAAATGCACTAAATTGAATACTTAGCGTAGCACTAACTTGATTCTTGGTAGTACGCTACTGTGTACTTACCCTTCTGGTGATTCACAATTGAGTACTATAGGCTGCGGTCTAAGCACAATGATATGTGGGGCCGAAAGCGAAGCCTTGTAAGCTTTGTATACAGGGAAACCGTCTGTTGAAAAAATTATTGCCACAATTTCCAAATCACAGGCTTTTATCCAACAGAAGGTCAGCCTGTATTCAAAGCTAACATGGCTTTGCCTTTAGTGCCATATATTATTATGCTTAGACCGCAGCCTACAACACTCAACCATACATCACCGAAACGGTAACTATACCATTATATACTACCAAAAATCAAGTTAGTACTTGTGCTAAGTATTCAAGTTTGTGCATACACCAAGTTAGTTAGTTCTTACGCCATCTATTCAATTTAGTACATACGCCAAGTATTCAAGTTAGTTCATATGCCAAATATTCAAGTAAGTGCATATGCCGAGTAAGTTAGTTCTTACGCCAAATATTCAAGGATTGTGAAGTTCAAGAAATTAAGAATTCAAGATTCATATTGCTCACCATGTTTCCAAATCTAAAAAAAGGCTTGCAATTGAGCACATCAGGAAACCAGTTTCCATATGAAGAAAAACACTGTTAGGGCAAAATATTATTTTTTCACAATTTGATCTCATTGACTCACAAGTCAGTTAATACTTTTTATATAGGCTCTGTAAGACCAATTAGTTCATTCTATAGGCATATCAGGCCGATAAAATAATTTTTGGGATCAAAATGTCATTTTCCAAAGTCACTCTTATATTGAGAAATCATTTTCCAAAACTGTGTCAAAATAAGATACAGAGTTCTTTTCTCATATCAAAATAAGTTTTCCAAGAGTATTCGGATAATTTTTCTTATACTGAATCACAAATGTCATTTCTTAGGGTATTCGGGTCGTTTTACCTATACTCGATCCTGAAAGACTTTTCTGAGGGTATTTAGTTCAATTTACCCTTACCCGATTTAAACAAAATATTCACCAAAGTTGCAATAAGGATATTTAGATCGTTCTCCAAATACCTGCTTCCAAAAGGAACCCATTTCAAGAAATCCAAAATTCAAATATCAAAAAAGGATTAAAATCAAAGTTTCCAAACACATTTCCAATAAAATGTTCAAATGAAAGCATTCTAGTCAATTTATGAATACCCGATATCCACATCACAAACATTCCTCCAAGAGAGGGTCAGCATATATGCAATGCTCACAAGGCTTTGCCTTCGGTGCCACATATCATTGTGCTTAGACTGTAGCCTACACACGCATCGTTGGAAGGGTTAGTACGCTACAGCATGCTACCGAGAATCAAGTTAGTGCTTTAGCCAAGTAATCATGTTAATGTATACGCCAAGTAAGATAGTGCTTACGCTAAGTATACAAGTTAGTGCATGCACCAAGTAAGTTAGTGCTTATGCTAGATATTCAAGTTAGTGCCTACGCCAAGTATTTAAGTTAGTGCTTACGCCAAGTATTCAAGTTTGTGCATCAACCAAGTAAGTTAGTGCCTATGCTAAGTATTCAAGTAAGTGCGTATGCCAAGTATTTAAATATGAAATTCATTCAAGCCTAAAATGGCATAAAAAAAATCTTGCTCAAAAGAGATTTCACGCGTGTGAGTGAAAATCACTCAGTGAGTCCTGTGTGTGCTAGTGCTTCAGTAAAGAGACAGAGTACATCAAACTTTTACGGGGAAAGCGTTTTGTTTATTCTCTAGAAATAATTCCAAAACTCTTTAAAGAAGAGTTTCTTCAGAACTCAATCATTTTTGGAAAACTGTATTTCAATTTCAAATCATTGCCCTAAATTTCAAATCATAGGCATTCCTCCAACAGAGGGTCGGCCTGTATGTAATGCTCACAAGGCTTTGCCTTCGGTGGCACGTATCATTATGCTTAGACCACAGCCTACAACACTCAACTGTGGATCGCCAGAAGGGTAAGTACACTGCAGTGTACCACTAAGAATTAAGTTAGCGCTTATGCAAAATATTTAAGGTAGTGCATACACTAAGTAAGTTAGTACTTCGAAAAGTAATCAAGTTAGTGCTAACGCCAAGTATTCGAGTCAGTGCATACGCCATGTATTCCAATTAGTGCATATGCCAAGTATTCCAATTAGTGCATACGGTATGTATTCAAGGATTGTAAAGTTCAAGAGATTAAGAAATCAAGATTCATATTGTTCACCATGCTTCAAAATCCAAAATGGCTCGTACTTAGCACATCTGGAAACTATTTTTCCATATCAAGAAAAACAGTGTTGGGGCAAAATATTATTTACCAGAATTTAATCATATTGACTCGCCAGTTAGTTAATAATTTCCATTGGCTCCGTAGTGCCAATCAATTCATTCCATAGGCACATCAGGCAAATAAAACTATTTTTGGGATCAAAATATCATTTTCCAAAGTCAATCTCATATCGAGAGGTCATTTTCCAAAACTGTGTCAAAACAAGGTAAAGTGTTCTTTTCACACATAAAAACAAGTTTCCTAGAGTATTTGGATTGTTTTGGCCGTACTCAATCACAAAAGTCATTTTCAAGGGCATTCAGGTCATTTTATCCATGCCCGATTCCAAAAGACTTTCCAAGTATATTCGGGCCATTCTACCCTTACCCGATTTGAAAAATGTTCACAAAAGTTACAAAAAGGATATTTTGGTCATTTACCGAATACCCTAATCCAAAGGTTTCTATAAAACATTCCAATCAGGACATTTAGATTATTTTCCAATTATCCGATTCCAAAAGGAACTTACTTCAAAAAAATCCAGAGGATTAAAATCGAAGTTTCCAAACATATTTGCATAAAACGATCCAATGAGGGCATTTTAGTCTATTTATGAATACCCGATTCTAAAATTACCATTTTCTAAAAATCCTAAGTATTAAATCTAAAAGGAACTAAATTCATGAATTCATACTTTAAACATCCATCAAGGTTTTCAAGACTATGATGAAGTTCATTCAAGCCCAGAATGGCATAAAATAATTCTCGCTCAGATAAACCTTAAAAATATTTAGCAATTTCCAAAATGGTATAAAACACAGCATTTCATGGAAAAACAATGCACACTAGCTTTCAAAAAGGTTTTAGAGGTCCAAGGGACTCATCTCGAGTCCTAAGTAAACTTTTCCGTTCATTACCACTCGACCACTATTTCTACCGTTTTCAATGAACTCTTAGTCGTTTACTAAAAAACCTCCATCACACATCATTTTCGAGTAATAGCTGATATTTAGCTAACATCCAGCTAAAGTGTCCGGTGGGTAGCCGACGTCCAACCGACGTTTAGCCGACGGTTAGCCAACGGTTAGCCGACGGTTAAGGAAAACATCCAACTTTCGTTCATGTCATTTTTCCGTCGTTTGTTCAATTCTTTTGTTTTCCCTTTTCAACATCCTTTATCCCTTTTTAAACATGGGATTCACTTCATATTTCCCATGTATTTCCTCTGAATTCAAATAGTTAATCATCCTTTAATTCGTCCATGTTCTGAGCAAAATTCTGAAATTTTGCTACTCTGACACATGATTTTGTTTCGGACATAACATTCAATCCACAACTCCGTTTTGGCTCTATTATATACCAAAATGACCCTAAGACTCTTAAATTTAATTATGAATGAGCCCTATTCCTGAATTCTAGTTCCTAAGGAGTGATACTAGGCAATAACAGCCCCAATAGTTTTACCTCACTTTTACAATTCATGCTTTCATTTTCCCCCTTTTAATATTTAACACCCTGGAACCATTCATTCATTCAATTCTCCTTAAAATCATCTTTAATTCTGATTTTTTCGATTTCCAATATCTCACAAAAGTAACACTTATTTAACATAAATTAATCTCTCCTAATTAAAATTTAGTTTGATGTATTTTTCCAACTAAGTAAATTCTATTTTTACTCTACATCGATTATCACCTCCTCAAATGAAAACAATCCTTCAAATCACCATAATTATTCTATTCTTCCTCACATAAAACTTCATTCAAAAACCCTTAAGCAGCCGATACTTATACAAGCATATAAGGTGCATACACAAATGTTCACAAACCCTAGCTTTGATCCAAAATTAAGACATGAAAATCATGCTTTCTTGTTAAAATTGATATTATAATGATCACCATAATGAAATCTACAACTTTAATTCTTGAAGTATAGGATTTTACATTATGTTTGTAACACCCCACTACGTAGGCCCAACAGGGCCGGGGATGTCGCCTCACCCATAGGACAAGGAGTCTTTATAACTAGGTCATATAAAATAAAATAAAAGAAATACTTTAAAATTAAACTTATTACATCCCAAAATACATGAACCAATCTAAAATAAATTGTTTGCAATAGTCTCTCAAAACATCGCATAAGGGAAATAATAAATGGTCTTTAGAATCATAGGCAATAACCTAGCTAATGACCTCCACAGTAGGACCGTCTTGAAAACATAGCATAAAAGGTGGTGGGATAAAAATCTCAATAAGCCTATGTGTGCTTTGAGTTTTTTAGGAAAAATAGTTCATGTATGCAAGTTGTAAAAATTTCATAAAAGAAAGTGCTGGCAAACATTTTCGAGTTTCAAATCTCTCTTGTCATGCTTGCACTTGGAACATTTCCTTGAGATTCAGAATCATGTCATATGCCTCTACTTTTTCAAACTATTTTTGAAGTTCCCAGTTCATGGTTGCTAGCATGAGGCATGTAACATCGTTGGAGTCATCTTTGTGCTTACTATAAGCATCTTCTTCAGCTTTTACGGCGTTATTTGCTGGAGCAGGGGGAATAGGATTTTCAAGAACATGGAGTTTTTTTTCTTGCTTAAGAACGATTCTTAAGTTTTATGTCCAATCATGAAAGTTAGTCCCACTAAGCTTATCATTCTTGAGCACATATCGCAATAATTATTACAACTGTTTGTTGCTGTTATCTACATACAAAATATGCAAAGTAATTAATTTTGAGGCCATAATGAAAAACTCCCACTAAAAGAATTTAAAATTTTGAAACTTCAACATTTTGATGCTTCTTATTGGGGAAATTTTTTTTTTTTGTTTATAAATATTTTATTTTAATCATAAGTAAATTTTGGCTTTAATATTATAATTAAATAAAACTCAAATTGTAAATGAGTTAGGCATCAAATGTCCCAACTAAAATCTCATATAATGCCCTAGGCCCAAAACCATTTTGATTGCCCTGTTAAGTCAAACCATATGAAACAAATGAAAAACTATTTTCCATCTTGTCTCACTTAGATAATCAAAAGCATCCAACTTTGGCAGCAATGACCATATGATGATCCAAGTAAAAACACATGGTTGATTTTGGAAGGCATTTAACAGTTAATTATTATTTAAATAAAAATTTGATTGTAGTAATCATGAAATAAACATATCAAATATGCATGCAAGATATAAATAAAAGTGACATAGCATGGCCCATAACCTATGTTGATCATCACGAGCAAAGTGAAGATCAAGGTGGTCAATCTAGGTATATGAACTCCTTGAGCATTATCTAATGCCTTGAGCATACTCCTCCTTGGTTGTAAATGTAGGCCGTCGTCTTTTTTTACATTGGACAGTAAAATTAAAATAACTCCTATTCTAGGAAAGTAATGCAATTTTACAACAATGAAAAATGGCATGCAAGCTGTATTTAAAAGTTTCAACTAAAAAGAACCAAAATGTAACCTACCAATCACATTGGGGTAAAATAGGCCATGCTGTGCACTATTAAAAATAATCCACAACTACAATAAAAAAACACTAACAAATAACACACAACGAAGATTTAGTCAGGGTTCCAGGGGGCATCACCCTATGCGGGGTCCAAGGGGTAGTTAAAATGATAAAAATGCCCCTAGTGACCTGGATAGTATAATTTGCACCAAAACGTGCGTTTCATCGCATTCATCAATTTCACTTCTCAGCGGACCCTCAAATTCTTATTTTTGTAATAATAGTTGCCTTCCAAAGATTTAGGTTGAATACTTGGCATAAGCACTAATGTGAATACTTAGCCTAAGCACTAACTTACTTGGCGTATGCACTAAATTGAATACATAGCATAAGCATTGACTTGAATACTTAGCGTATGCACTAACTTGAATACTTGGCAAATGCACTAAATTGAATACTTACCGTAGCACTAACTTAATTCTTGGTAGTACGCTACTGAGTACTTACACTTCTGGTGATTCACAGTTGAGTACTGTAGGCTACGGTCTAAGCACAATGATATGTAGGGCTGAAAGCGAAGCCTTGCAGGCTTTGTATATAGGCCAACCGTCTGTTGAAAAAATTATTGCCGCAATTTCCAAATCACAGGCTTTCTTCCAACAGAGGGTCAGCCTGTTTGCAAAGCTAACATGGCTTTGCCGTCAGTGCCACATATTATTATGCTTAGACCGTAGCCTATAGCACTCAACCATACATCACCGGAACGGTAAGTACACCATAGTGTACTACCAAAAATCAAGTTAGTACTTGTGCTAAGTATTCAAGTTTGTGCATACACCAAGTTAGTTAGTGCTTACGCCATCTATTCAATTGAGTACATACGCCAAGTATTCAAGTTAGTCCATATGCCAAGTATTCAAGTAAGTGCATACACCGAGTAAGTTAGTTCTTACGCCAAATATTCAAGGATTGTGAAGTTCAAGAAATTAAGAATTTAAGATTCATATTGTTCACCATGTTTCCAAATCTAAAAAAAGGCTTGCAATTGAGCACATCAGGAAACTAATTTCCATATCAGGAAAAACACAGTTAGGGAAAATTTTATTTTTTCAAAATTTGATCTCATTGACTAACAAGTTAGTTAATACTTTTTATATAGGCTCTATAAGACCAATTAATTCATACTATAGGCATATCAGGCCAATAAAATAATTTTTGGGATCAAATTGTCATTTTCCAAAGTCACTCTCGTATTGAGAAATCATTTTCCAAAACTGCGTCAAATAAAGATAAAGAGTTCTTTTCTCATATCAAAACAAGTTTCCAAGAGTATTCGGGTCATTTTACCCATACTCAATCCTGAAAGACTTTTCTGAGGGTATTTAGTTCATTTTACCCTTACCCAATTTAAAAAAAATATTCACAAAAGTTGCAATAAGGATATTTGGATTGTTCTCCAAATACCTGCTTCCAAAAGGAACCCATTTCAAGAAATCCAAAATTCAAATATCAAAAGAGGATTAAAATCAAAGTTTCCAAACACATTTCCATTAAAATGTTCCAATGAAAGCATTCTAGTCAATTTATGAATACCCGATATCCACATCACAAACATTCCTCCAACAGAGGGTCAGCATATATGCAATGCTCACAAGGCTTTGCCTTCGGTGCGACATATCATTGTGCTTAGACTGCAGCTTACACATGCATCGTTGGAAGGGTAAGTACGCTACAGCATACTACCGAGAATCAAGTTAGTGCTTACTCCAAGTAATCATGTTAATGTATACGCCAAGTATGATAGTGCTTGTGCTAAGTATACAAGTCAGTGCATACGTCAAGTAAGTTAGTGCTTATGCCAGATATTCAAGTTAGTGCATACGCCATGTATTTAAGTTAGTGCTTACGCTAAGTATTCAAGTTTGTGCATCAGCCAAGTAAGTTAGTGCCTATACTAAGTATTCAAGTAAGTGCATATGCCAAGTATTTAAATATGAAATTCATTCAAGCCCAAAATGGCATAAAACAAATCTTGCTCAAAAGAGATTTCACGCGTGTGAGTGAAAATCACTCAGTGAGTCCTGTGTGTGCTAGTGCTTCAGTAAAGGGACAGAGTACATCAAACTTTTATGGGGAAAGCATTTTGTTTATTCTCTGGAAATAATTCCCAAACTCTTTAAAGAAGAGTTTCTTCAGAACTCAATCATTTTTGGAAAACTGTGTTTCAATTTCAAATCATTGCCCTAATTTTCAAACCATAGGCACTCCTCCAACAGAGGGTCGGCCTGTATGTAATGCTCACAAGGCTTTGCCTTCGGTGGCACGTATCATTATGCTTAGACCACAGTCTAAAACACTCAACTGTGCATCGCCAGAAGGGTAAGTACAGTGCAGTGTACCACTGAGAATTCAGTTAGGACTTATGCAAAATATTCAAGGTGATGCATACACTAAGAAAGTTAGTACTTCGAAAAGTAATTAAGTTATTGCTGACGCCAAGTATTCAAGATAGTGCGTACACCAAGTATTCAAGTTAGTGCTTACGCTAAGTATTCTAATCAACAGGGCGGGGATATCAAATATGCATGCAAGATATAAATAAAAGTGACATAGCATGGCCCATAACCTATGTTCATCATCACGAGCAAAGTGAAGATCAAGGTGGTCAATCTAGGTATATGAACTCCTTGAGCATTCTCTAATGCCTTGAGCATACTCCTCCTTGGTTGTATATGTAGGCCGTCGTCTTTTTTTACATTGGATGGTAAAATAAAAATAACTCCTATTCTAGGAAAGTAATGTAGTTTTACAACAATGAAAAATGACACGCAGGCTATATTTAAAAATTTCAACTCAAAAGAACCAGAATGTAACCTAGCAATCACATTGGGTAAAATAGGCCATGCTATGCACTATTAAAAATAATCCATAACTACAATAAAAAAACACTAAAAAATAACACACAACGAAGAGTTACTCAAGGTTCCAAGGGGCATCACCATAAGCGGGGTCCAAGGGGTCGTTAAAATGATAAAAATGCCCCCAGTGACCTGGATAGCATAATTTGCACCAAAACATGTGTTTCATCGCATTCATCAACTTCACTTCTCAGCAGACCCTCAAATTCTTATTTTGGTAATAATAGTAGTCTTCCAAAGATTTAGGTTGAATACTTGGCATAAGCACTAATGTGAATACTTAGCCTAAGCACTAACTTACTTGGCGTATGCACTAAATTGAATACATGGCATAAGCATTAACTTGAATACTTAGCGTATGCACTAACTTGAATACTTGGAAAATGCACTAAATTGAATACTTAGCATAGCACTAACTTGATTCTTGGTAGTACGCTACTGTGTACTTACCCTTCTGGTGATTCACAGTTGAGTACTATAGGCTGCGGTCTAAGCACAATGATATGTGGGGCCGAAAGCGAAGCCTTGCAAGCTTTGTATACAGGCCAACCGTCTGTTGAAAAAATTATTGCCACAATTTCCAAATCACAGGCTTTCTTCCAACAGAGGGTCAGCCTGTATTCAAAGCTTACATGGCTTTGCCTTCAGTGCCATATGTTAGTATGCTTCGACCGCAGCCTACAACACTCAACCATACATCACCGAAACGGTGACTATACCATAGTGTACTACCAAAAATCAAGTTAGTACTTGTGCTAAGTATTCAAGTTTGTTCATACACCAAGTTAGTTAGTTCATATGCCATCTATTCAATTTAGTACATACGCCAAGTATTCAAGTTAGTGCATATGCCAAGTATTCAAGTAAGTGCATACGCCTAGTAAGTTAGTTCTTAAGAAATATTCAAGGATTGTGAAGTTCAAGAAATTAAGAATTCAAGATTCATATTGTTCACCATGTTTCC